>BMAU01010436.1:170000-770000 GCA_019973935.1 Trichonephila clavipes | reverse complement strand
AGTCAAACATAAATAAACAATGATCGTTATAGCAAATTATCGTTATATTTATGTTTCATTATTATTGAAATAAGAACACATTCATGCTTATCTAACAGAAAGAAACAGTAATAACACAAAATATTTTTTTTAAAAATATATCTAGTTATTTACGAAGAAACAGTTCAAACATTTAAAACTTATATTTTTAGAAATTTTTCAAGGAATCGCACGCTTATATTTTATCATATCTGAGATTAAACTAGATTTTAATTTTTTTTAAAATATTGGCGGTATTAATTAAATAGTTGTAAGAAAAATGTTGCTCATATATATAGATTGTTGGATAGGAAGTTATTTGCAAAATTATTTTTAAATATATTTATTTCCCATATAAAGTCTTTGATAAGTTGTTCATAATAAATTATAAAACAGCTTACTTTGTAAAAAACAAAACGAAAGAATGCTCTAACTTCAATATGAATCCAATTAGTAACTTTTATTGAAACTAATAAATTAGAATGAATATTTTACATGACTAAAATTTATAGATATTAGTCAAGATTGATCTTAATAGTAAATAAATAAATAATTCATGATTAGATGCGTTTCGAAATGTATTACAGTGTTAACAAGTTCACTGGGAATAAAAATAAATTATTTTTCTTTCTTAAAAAGAACACTACTGGTAAAAAAATAACTCCTTAGAAAGCTTTTCTTGAACGTAGCAAAGTAGAATAGATGGATAAAGAGTCTCAAAATAAACCTGGAAACTACTCGTGATTCAGAGTTTATTTTCGGGAGATATTCGTTTGTCTTGGTCTCCTAGTGTGTTTTAGTGGTGACTAGTCCACATTTTACTAAAAGTACTTCCATTTTCTTAAATTTTTTTAGTTATTTTTGATTTTTTTTATTTGTATGTTTTAAGAGCCCATAATGTTCAAAATAATATATTTATTCTATTAGATTGAATAATTGTAAATCACAACATATTTTAATAAATACCGATTTATTTTTTACGTGTTATTTTCTTGTGTATATATGTATAAAGTGTAAAGTATTTTTTATATCGATTTAACTGTAAGACTTCCTTTTAAAAGAGCAGAGAACCAACTTCATATCGATCGTAATTGTAAAAGTACTATTCAATTACTAATATCAAATTAATATTTATTTTTATTTAAGTTCACACACATAGAGTACTAGAAATGCTAAATGTAAATATACTGTTTCATTTCTTAAATATTATATCCATCCTAACTACATACATAATTCTAATGTAGTTCTTTAGTAGCACTTCATATTTTTTTTTCCTAATTCACTCTAAAAGAATGCATAATGTCACTAATTTTTCCGCAAAATCCACTAAGTTTTATTGTTTATTTCTCTCTGATTCAATTTTAATCAAAATTTCATATTTTAAGGATCCCTTTTTTTATTTAAATGAGTTCAATTTTTGGCAGGCAGTTAAGACTTACATCATTTCGTAAAATTCTTGTATTAATTAAAATAGGCACGCCAGTTTCTTTTGTTAGTAAGTAGACTTTTTAAAATTTGAATGTCAACGAAGACTATTTAGAAGAAATATTTATTTTAACTTAGAAATCAAATGTATTCAATTTGGAATTTAAATTGTGACGGGCTTTATCGAGACTTCCACTAATTGTCCTCTTGGGATTCTTTGGGGCCAGAATGGCAATTCTTTCCAACCAACTCAAGAAGAGAACGTGTTTATGCAAATTAGGAATCATGTATATTGGAAGGTTAGCATTCGTGAAGATCGCTAAGTGGAGAATTAATGCTAGAAGTGATCGCTAAGTGAAGTGAGATAAAGTCTAGAAGAGGAGTCTTAATTCTGGGAGTTGCCTAACAGTACCAGTGTTGATAAGTCAAAAGTGGATCCAAGACCAGCGGAGCATTGCCTAAGTCAGAGCCAGCCAGATTAAAGTTTGAATTGACGTTTTACGGACCGTAGCTGTTTACCCAGGAAATAGGAGTAAGCTAATTCATCTAAGCTATGAGGATAGGGCGGATATTATTAGACTAGGAATTAATATATAAATATAGATTCAGTTGTTAATTGCGCTAATTATCAGTAATACGTGTTGCGTCTACTCACTCTTGATCCACATCTTCTTAAACTCTTCTTATTGTTGTTGTTGTATTATATATATAAATTAAGATCAGAATAAACTGATTTTATTATTACTGAGTTTAGTGGTGCATTTTTCGTTCCCTTAGATGTAGGTCACGTGGAGAGTAGAGAGAGGGTGTCCCCAATGGAGGGGATACCACATAATTAGTTTATCAATTATATAAATTTGAATATGTATATTTAAATACATTTTAAGCTACTTTTTTTATTAGTAGGAATGAATCTCTTTTCGAATTATTAAGTTTATCCTATTATTTATACACAAATTATAATTTTATTAGATGTTAAAAATAACTATATTAATCAGAGATATGTATACAGATAGATAATTATAGATAGATACTTATTAAAATCGTAACACGGTATTCTAAATTTCTGCATCCAATTCTTTTTTCGAAATTTAGATTTATTAATTTATGCGGATAGTACGGAAAATAATTCAACACAGTTTAATTTTGAAACAGTATTTCAAGTGAGCAAGTGAATATTAATATATCACTATATTCAGCTACTTAAAGCGTTTGGCGATGAACCTCGAAATTTCGAACCATGGCCAAGTGACGAGGACGACACCTGAGCCGACACCACCTCTCTCCTAACTTCCACACCACATCAATATGATACTCGACATATTTAACTTGCATCGGCTGCCTCTGCGCGGTGGGTCTTCAGTGCTCCAAGGATTGAACTGATGACAAGTCTGTCACAAGTCCGTTACCTTGAGTACTAGGTGACTGTGGTTCATAAAAGTCTTTTAACACAGACAAAAATTGTCGAAAACAATAAAAAGACATTTTCCCCAAATCGTTTTCACTTTATTTTCTCCCACAATTTAATCTTACACAGAACGTGAAAAAACGTTCTTACAATTAATCGTCAAATCCAAACTTAAAAGTTAAAGAAACTTAATTATTAATCAATCATTTACAAATTACATTGCTAAACGAGAAGCATGCAATAAAATACCCCAAATTAATACTTAAAATTCTATAAAATTCAAACAAACACATATATTTCACATAATTTTTTTATATTTTTCACATAATTATAAGTATATTTATTATTCTAACAGTAACTTATCTACACATTAAAAAATATCTCACAATGTTTTGCATTTCATTTTCTTTTCCATTTGATGTCTTTCATTGAATTTTAACATTCTAGTTAATGTCAAAAATTGTCCAATACGGACTTCTCAATGGCGTAAAAAAAATACCGGCTGTAACAATTCAAGAATTTGACATGCAGGCACATACAAATGACGTAACCATCATATAATTTTCTCCCGACAAAATTTTACTTCCCAGGATTTTTTTTTCAATTCCTACTATTAGCTCACACTCTATATATTTATTTATTTATCTTGGTGGAATAGAATCAAAACTACTTATTTCTTTAAAAAAAATACTAATATTATTCTTTCTTAATTGTAACTTAATGTTTATTTTTGTAATATACTATTTTATATTCTGTAATAATTTTCAGGTTTTCATCAACATTTACCATGTTATATTTTAAATCAGATTGATTATAATCTGTGTATGGACTTTTGAAATTGTTATCTCACATCACAATTCTTCGTCAAAGTTTTTTAATATTTAATGGATTCTATCAACCTTAACTTTTTTCAGGCTTTAATGAAAGTTTTGTATTGTTCAAGGTTGGAAAGTAAAATATTTGAATAAATAGGTTTTGTAAAATTTTCAGAGAAGACACTCGTATGAATATGTGTCTCGTATATCAAGGGTATGTCAGCGAATATGTTTACAGTGCGGGTAACCTTAACTATGTATAACAAACTGCTCGGTAAAAGAGAGTTTCTCAAACTATGGGGCATACACCCTCGGGGAGGGGGTGATAACTCAACGAGTGTGCAGCGAGCATATTGAAAAACGAATAAAAAATTTTTTACAAATTATTAATTTACTGAAAGTAAGCAAACAAAATACATTCTGACACAGTAATATATATATATATATATATATATATATATATATATATATATATATATATATATATATATATATATATATATATATATATATATATATATATATATATATATATATATATAAATCTTCTGAGTGAAATTTTTCGATGAAATTTTTTGTGTGGATTCAAGTAAATTCGAGAATGGTTTAGATTCACAATTCGGTCCGATACCGCAATTAGTTAAAAAGATATTAATTAAAAACATTCAAAAAATGCAACTCAACATTCACCTGCATTGTTGTGACAACGCTATTGTTATAAACACACACACACACACAAGCAATATAAAAAAATTTTTAAATCAATTCCTACTTAGATCAACCAAGAAAAAATTTATTTTAGCTACTTTTTTATTAAATAGTTGCAATTAATATAAATATGTATATACATATGACAGAATCACAACATTAAGTCGTAAATAATTTTTATTAATTACCATTAAATATCGTATTGTCATCAAAAACAAACGTGTATATAAAATTTCCTTTCAACTGAATGCTTTAACACGTGAGAAAAAAACCTTTTCAAATTTTGACATAAGTCGCCAAAAGGGTCGCTAAGTTGCCAACGTGGCTGTATTTGTAATTTTTTTAAATAATTAGTTTTAATCAATTAATTTTTATTAATTATAATTAAAAGTTATTGTATTGTCATCCAAAATAATCATGTACATTACATTTCAGCTCAATTGAGCGCTTTAAAATGAATTTTATTAACGATTGAAAATTCCACCAAGATAAATAATTAAATAAACAAACAAACAAATAAAATATGTATATAGATCGTGAGCTAATAGTAGAAATTGAAAAAGACGTAAGTTGGCGCCGAAAATATTGATTTTCAGCCAAACTGGCCAAACCCGGTCTTTATTGTTGTGAAAATGCAGACGATTCACGCTTTTAAGCGTTTTTAATTAATATCTTTTTAAATAATCTTTATATATGTAATTCTTCTGTGCGTGTGTATGTAACTCAACTCCTCCTAAACGTCTGGACCGATTTTGATGAAAGTTTTTGTCTGTTCCAGTGGACACGAGAATGGTTTAGATTTATAATTAGGTTTAGAAATGCTTAATTAATTTTTGTATTTATAAATTGTTGATCTTGGAATGTTTTACATTGGATCCGGCAGACTACGCTACGATCGCAGTATCGAATATTAAAAAATCTTTTATTGTAATTCAAGTTGGTCCCGACAATTGGGGCTGTGATCATTTCAGGAAAATATTTTGTCAATTCATGTTATTATTTTGTTGAAATAAATCGTGTGCTAATTAAATTATTACATTCAGATGTAATTAGTGTTTGAAGAGTTTTGAAGTGTGCATAAAAAACTATACATTCTCCAAATTTAGTATGCAATTGAGAAGTGAGTATTTTACATGATTTTCTATTAAATTTACACGTGCGATGACAATTATCCTAACCTACAAATCAATTAGTGTAGCTAATTGATTACACGCATTATTAAAATTTTTTTTTTTAAAATTATTTCTTATCGGAAATAGTTTGTGTGTGTGTTTCACTTTTAAGCAACCCAGAAGTATAAAGCTTGGCACATAGTTACATTGTAATAACTTTTCAATACAAATTTTACTCAAAACGTCCGGATTGTTAAAGCTTATTCATAAAAATTTGAAATTTTTGAATTTAAGATGTGTGTATAGGACAACGTCTATCGGGTCCTCTTATATATATATATATATATATATATATATATATATATATATATACTGCTTTAATATACTAAGAACAAGTTTAAAAATTACCAGTCACCTCATGGACTTGTCATAAATAAAATTATGTGCAATAAGTTCACAATTTTCTTGATAATTTTTACGGTTTATAATTAATCGCAAAACTGTCGATTAAAAGTTACGCGATTCGCTCAGCAATGGCACCATTTTTCAAGTAGATGCCCGTTTCTGATGTATTGGGAGTGGGGGAGGGAAGAAAAGTAATATATATATATATATATACAGACACTTATGAACAAAAAAATTAGTACACCAAGAAATAATTGCGGAATCGTAACGAAACATGGCATGAAGGTACATGTTAGGCAGATATACAATTGATTAGAAAAGAAGCGACATTGCGCATTGCGTATAGCCAGTAGAGCGCATTTAACGTCGTTCTCCGTGGAGCATAAAACAGGTAACCAAAGCTTGTTTGAGTGTTTTGAATCGTTTACAATGAAAGAGCTGAGGTAGATATGCATTACGCCATTCGCAATTTGAGAGGGGGAGAATCATCGGCATGATGGAAGCTGGGTGGTCAGCCAGGCATGTAGCTCGTCAATTATGCCACTCTGATTGCGTTGTGAAGAGATGCTGGGTCCAGTGTATCTGAGAGATGACATTTACACGAAGACCAAGTTCAGGACTAGTCTTCTCGACATACCAGTCATCGAGAAGACCTCCACATTGTAAGAAATGCACACGTACAGCCACCTTCTTCATCGGCCGCCATCTAAGCACAGATAGCACCTTTATGAGGGGCCCCTGTGTCTTCTCGAATCATACGAATGCGCCTGGATGAAGAACATTTGGAATCGCAGTGTCCATTACGTGTTCTGCCCTTGTCGCCCACCCATCGACGCCTCCGTTTGGAGTGGTGCCGTTAACGCGGAAACTGGACTGCAGCAGAATGGAACCAGGTCGTCTTTAGTGACGAATCTAGATTCAATCTCAGCAGTGATGGCAATCGTGTTCGTGTGGAGACCCCGTGGTGAACGCCTCAATCCTGCCTTTGCTTTACAGCGACACACCATTCCCACAGATGGTGTGATGGTATGGGGTGCCATTGCCTACAATATATGGTCACCCCTAGTATTGATCCGTGGCACCAAGATAGTCCAGCGGTATGTCCATGACATCCTGCAACCACATGTGTTGCCACTCTTGTAACGGCTCCCAGGAGCCATTTTTCAACAAAATAATACTCGGACTCACACGGTAAGGGTATCACAAGACTATCTCCTTACTGTTACTACCCTTTCTTGGTCTGCCCTATCCCCAGATTTGTCTCCAATCGAGTAAATCTGGGATCATTTGGGACAGGGATTTGGGCATCCCACGAGTTTGAACGAACTAGAGGGAAGGTTACAGCAAACATGGAACGAAATGTCTCAAGACATCATACAGAACTTGTATGTCTGAATGCACAATCGTATCGCATCGTGTTTTCGAGTTAGAAGAGGTTCAACAGGATATTAAATCATCCGTTCTTTTTCCTTTTTCTCTATAATAAATGATTCTTTTTCTTTGATTTTCTAATCATTAATTTATATCAAAGTACTCATTACGTATGTAAAAAAAATTTCGTTTCATTTTGACGATTCCTTCTTGGTGCGCTAATTTTTTTGTCCATGAGTGTATATAAATGTATAAGCAAATTCTCTGAAATAAGTAAATCCTTTGCTAACACAGTCAAGGTACTTTTATTGCATTCAAAAAGCCTTCGGAAAAATTGAATTCATAGCAGTGCACATAAACGCTCTTATTTTGCAAAGACTTATATATACGTTTGAGGCAATTAAAGCTTTGGTTGATTGACACGTCTACATACGCCGATAGTATTTAAGAGGTTAAAGTCGCATCGTAGCCTTAGCGTCAAAGTGCAGTATTATTGAATTTAATGCATTTTTCGTGTAAGATAAAGATGGGGGGTGGGGGGGGTCGCGGTAAAAATTCTGATTGAATGTTGGGTCGCAAATATTGAAAGTTTAAGTAGCTCTACAGCTAAATTATCGCAGCAAAATTTCAAAAATTTCCATCAATACATAATTATTAATAATGAACCACTACATTCGCATATTAAATCAAAAAAAAAAACTACCGTTTTCCCTCACCATTTTTTTCCCTGCAATCAATAAAAAAAGTAATATCTTCAGAGCCATTACACTTCTGTATGTTCCCCTCGATGTATAAAACATTAAATATTCCGGTTTCTGGGAGCAAGAAAACCAAATTTATTCACGCTCCACTTATTAATTTGCGCAGTCATTCCATGTGTGGCAAGTTAATTTTCGAGAAAAAAGGGTGATTTTTTTAAACTAATTTATTATTATTTTTTGTCAATTATTACTGATCTGTTTTAGGTTCAAAAATTCAAAATGTCTTTCAAAGAAAAAAGGGGTAGAGAAACTGTTATAAATATTACTGAGAAACATCAGTATTTGCAAGAAAAATCAAGATTTTATTTTTTTGCTTTGAAGTAATAAATAAAAACGCAATAGATTATATACAATATTGATATATATGTGCCAAGTTATATAATATGAAACCTTATATAAGCGTCAAAATTATAGTAACAATATAGACATTTAAATACACGTCACCAGGAACAATATTCCAGTAACAGTTAAAAAAAAACTTCTGTCGTAACTACATATAGAGTGATCCGCTTGAATTGTAAATATGTCTTGGAAAAGTAGTTTACATCTTTGCTTTAAGGTATTTAAAGCATTGCAATTTAACAATTTCTCGGGGATTAAAAAGTGTTCGATGTTTTTTGAAAGCTTGTGATATCCCCCGGGAGAATATCTCTCGGAGTATCAGCGTGAGCTAGAGGCGTAGGATTAACGAAAGGACTAGAAAGAAACATAATCTTAATATATCTTTATTAAGATTTTCAACTTAAGCTTCTAACAAATTAAATTATAATAATTAATGTGAGAGAATCCACGATGGCAAAATACGCAACACACAATATATATAGATAATAACGATTTAACCTAACTCGGACCACTATCAATAACTGAATAGCCTAACCTCAATTCTAATACAATCCCTGATTCTTATATTGCAGTCTTGTCTATCTGCATTCTTGTTGCAGTCTGAAGAATCAATCACGATTATAATTAATACAATCTTGTATTTACTTGTGTGCACTGGTATGCACCTTGGTTCTCTATATCTTTATCAATTATAACTTCTAATCACCGTCGCGTATCTTTATCCAAACTTGAACCACGAACTATATTAACATTTCTTTACTTGCCATCAACTGCCATCAATTGCCATACATTGCCATTTCGCTTATTCTAAGTTCCGATATTTAAAAGCTTGTTAACTTGCATCTTTCATTCACACTTTACTTCTTGGATTTGGTTGGAAAAGAGTTGCCATTAATTCTGGCCCAAAGAACCCAAAGGACATGTTAAAGAAAATACGCGTGAGCCCGTCACAAGCTGAATATATAAGAGAGAGATTTACGAGTAAGTCATGTATCATCTATTTACGAGGGTTGATCAGAAGAAAAGGGTTACAAGCCACATCATTTGAAAACTATATACTGTGAAGAAATTTTGCTTCCCCAGAGTGAAGAAAAATGGCTCTACTTGCCATATAGCCAGTTTGCGGGTAGATGGCAAAAGTTCTCGGACGATTCAGGAACGATTGAAATGGCAAGACTGGTCTCGTTCGGAAGTGCGAGCCATAATTAGATTTTTATGGGCATATAATGAGCAGACAATAGGTAGTGAAATGGTGTCACTCTTTTCAATCAGGCAGACAGTATGTCGAGAATAGCAATATGGAAGGAAGCGGTCGACCAAGTTCTTCAACGTCAGAAATCAACACAGCACGAATTGGAAAACTGATACAAAATGGTCGATGGGTGACTCTGTGTGAAATCTCATCAGAGCTGAGATTGAGCCACGGTTGCATGCAGCATGTCGTTTCTGATGTGCTGCGATATTCCAAGACAGTGCTGTGGAAACATCTGCCGAGACCTGGCTCAATGAACTAAGACCTGATTTCTACAAAGACGGGTTAAACAAGTTGGTTATGCGTTCTGATAAATGCCTAAAAAGACTTGGTGGTTATGTTGAATGTGATAGGCACGTTTTCCACTTAATTCCCTTTTGTCTTTTCTGTCTATTGTTTATAAATATTTCTTTATTCGATTTGTTACCTTTTTTATTAACTTTCATATTTTATAAAATTTTTATGTTTATGTTGTTTTTGAGAGTGGTCAATGATACCTTTTAAAAATCTATTCAACAGAAACCTGAAGTAATGACGAAGTTCGTATCAAATAAAAAATTTAGCACGCGCACACCACAATCTAAAGTAAATAGAAAATACTGACTATAAATGAAAAAAATCAGCATTAACAAATTTAAAAAAAATAATATTTTTAAGAGATTACTCTATTTTTTTTGTTAAAACTTTTAATTGTAATAAATCTTATACATGCCATTTTACTCTCAACTTTTAATTATATACATAGATTTTTTTTTTCTTTTCAATATCTGCAAACATTTATTTTTTACTTCGAACTTAATACTTTCTTTTTCAAAAACTTTTGAATGAACTTAGTTAATTTTAATTAATGAAAGAATAACAGCAATTGTGTGTGATAGTCATTTAAAATGACCCTTAGCTGTAGTATATCATAAATGGATGTTTGAAGAAGGGTATTTCACTTAGTCTTTGTAAATTATGTAATTATAAGGATATTACTAAAATTCAATTTGATTTTAATTTATTTTATTGCAATTTTCACGGCCTTCTGAAGCAAAAGTACGGCTGTTTGCGACAGATCTCATTATTAAAAAAATGGTCAAGTGATGAGGACGACATACACACACAACTTAGCTAGTACCCTCTAGTAAATTTTAGAAGATAGCTCTTACGTTTTACTAACTAAAAAATAATTATCCAAATTATGTAAATGAAAATAGAGAAGATATGTCAAGTTTAGTTTTCTGATTAAGAGTATTTTTCCAATGAAGTATGAACGAAATAAAATTTTAATTAATCTAAACACATAAAGTGACGAAATAAAATCCAATAAAACAAACATACGTAGACGTAGGAAAGTACACAGAATCGTTTTGATTTTTTTTTCTATCTCGTTCCAGATATCTCAGATTTTAACATTTCCTCAAACCTCAACCTTAAGAATCATATGGTTTCCATTTCTGGATACCGTGATTGATCAGAATAATTGGATGATGCAAAGCTGTGGTTAAAAGGATATTCTCAATGCGGAGTGAGCTAAAAAATTATTTATCATGGGTTGTCTTGGAGAGTTCAAAACAATCGTAAATTAAACAAATTTCCTCGACAGAAAATTTAAATGTGAAAAATTATGTACACATAATCTATAAATCATAATACATACAAACAGTTATAAACCTTGGTAAAACTGGTCAGAACAGTGAGGAATATTAGCCACAGTAGTATAACAGCAAACTCTTGGCCTTAAAAATCCAAATTTAAGATTTAAACATGTTTTTTGGGCCAGTCAACGTTCATCTGTAGTTTATCTATACTACTCAACCTTTGGGAAAGGAAGAAATATTATAAACTACTTACTAGTATAGTTAAAAAGCTTTGTTTTAAACACTGGAAGATAATAAAACGCCTTGTGAACACAACATCTAGTTAATAATTCCCCCCAATACAAAAGTAGTGCCGCATAAAAGTAAAAATTAGTAAAAAAATATAAAATAAGTCTGTATATACACTTAAAAACCACAAAAATTGATAGAAAATTTATTGGAATTCAGAGGACCCCAAACATACACAGTGTGTGTGATTCTAATATACAAGTGTGATTCTAATATACAAAAAAAAAAGTAATATAAAAAAAATTTTCAAGTCTATTCCTTCTTAGATCAACAAAGAAAAATTTTATTTTAGCTACTTATTATTAAATAGTTATAATTTATATAAATATGTATATACATATGACAGAATCACAAGATTAAGTGTTAATTAATTTTTATTAATTATCATTAAAGTATCGTATTGTCATCCAAAACAATCGTGTTTATAAAATTTCAGTTCAACTGAATGCTTTAAAACGTGAGGGAAAAAAACACCCTTTCAAGTTTTGACACAAAAGTCGCCAAAATGATCGCTAAGTTGACAAAATTGATGCCAACGGAGCTGTATTTGTGATTCTTTAAATAATTAGTTTTAATCAATTAATTTTATTAATTATAATTAAATTATTGTATTGTCATCCAAAATGATCATGTACATAAAATTTCAGCTCAATTGAGCGCATTAAAATGTATTTTATTAACGATTGAAAATTCCCCCAAAATAAATAAAGAGCGAGAGTTAATAGTAGGGATTGAATATAAAGTATGTTTAATCATAATGAATTGGAACTTTTTTCTGGAGGACAGAGCCCTGGACCTTCGGTACCGTAAGCACGTAACTTACCGCCAGACTAAAACGATCACTTTAGACTGAAGCTTGTTACTGGCTTATATAGCCGCTACAATATATATATATATATATATATATATATATATATATATATGTGTGTGTGTGTGTGTGTGTATGTGTGTGTATGTATGCGCAAATAATAGCACCTTTTAATTTTAACATAGAGAGAAGGAGGAGTTGGATATCGGAAGCATAGATAAGGGCACTTACTTAAACAGAAAATCCCTAAGGAACTATTTTTTATCAATAAATATTTATTACATTAATTAATGAACATAATTTACTTCAATGGCATTTTAAAGATACATTTATATGTAACGAAGATTAAATATCTTCAGGCTTAAATAATAAAAAAATAAGTTACTTATATAATTCTGGAACGTAATTTGAATAAATTGCAAACTATTAATTAAGCCCCTAAAGTAAATAAAAAACAAAGTCTTATTTACGTAGAATCAAGAGAAAACTTTTCTACAAATAAAGTGGAATGTTATATGTAATTTATATTTTTTTTAATTACAACACGCATTTCAGAAATGATTATATTTCAAATAATTTTTTATCTAAATTATGAAGTATTAGCTTATACTTTATGGAGAATCAAAAAAAAATTCTTTAGTGTTTTAAATAAACAAAAGAATTAAAAAGAGTCTCTAAAATGGCAGAAAAATAAATTATTGATCATAAAGTATAATTTATGTGTTTAGAATAAGAAAATCGTTATTTATATATATATAAAGACATTTCACTCCTAATATTGGAATAAATATTTTAAGTATTAAAAAAATTGTATTAAATTATGTGGATAATACAGGGAAAAAATCTCTTTAAATTTGAAAAAAATGAAAAACATTCAAAAAGAAAATCGTGAACAGTTCAAACATATATTTAAACATAAGTAAAAATTGTCATTTTATATGTAGTTACTTTTCACAGTGATTCAACAAAAATTCCAAACTACAAATATTTTTAAAAAAAGTGCCAAAAAAGAAATGCACGGCATATTTTGAAAAAAATAGGGAAGGGGGAGGGATTTTATTTATTTTTTTCGATGCATCTTTGGTGAAAGTAGCATAAAATAAATAGCTTGGAATAGAACGTTTATTATCTGAGACGATAAAGGGAATTTATGTTGTGCTTCCTGATCTCTTTGATACTGAGCTTCTATGAGAAAACGAAAGAAAAATGGTGACGGGTCAAAAAAGATTTTGGCCTTAAAATAAACTTCATCGATATGATTGGCTAGATTTACAATGATTGTTATATTCTGTTCATGTTGTTGCTTCGAAATATTATTCGCAAATGCATATATATTGTGCGCCAATGCAAATATTAAGATTTTCATCATCTATAATGGTGAAAAACGCAATGAATTCATGCAAAAAATAAATTTTTTCCCAAACAAAAAACTTTCATTCCATTTACAGTTTGGATATGACGGAACACACACAAACACACAACATATATAATATATATCCAATCAATAAAATTTTCTTATAAATGCAATGCTTTCAAGAGATTTAGACAGTGCCTTTTTATCAAATGTGAAATATTTACATCATTGGTTTGATATGTAAAATAGGATTTTAGAAACAGTGCATATATCATTATACTACTTTAATATGGGTAGTTGAAGGGGAAGGCACATAAACTTTATATAATATCAAACACATTTTTGAGATTGTTTCAGAACAAGTATATAACATAAAAAAAGTTTTTTAAGTCAATTCCTACTTTGAATGGATGCATAGAAAGTATTTTATTAACGATTGAAAATTTGAATACGATATATATATATATATATAATTGAACCTGTTTTTGTGCGGTCTTACATATAACAAAATCGTGGTAATACTACAAAAAAAATTTTTATGCGGTGGATAGGGACCGCATAAAAAAGTCGCATTTATAAAATATTTGAGTTACTTACGTAATTTATGTAAGAATACTTCTATAACAATAAAATAATGAAATATTACGTATGGAAACATTTTAAAATTATATAGTTTCTCATTGAATAAGTCTTTAAAATGCACATACATAATTCATTGCTGCTCATCGTAATCCAAAATCCTATAAGTTCAAAATCGCTTTCGTCACTTGAAGGTGCAATTTTAGCTGATTTATTTTCTGGCAGCACATAAAGTAAGAGATAAGCTTCTGTGACGAAGGGCTAAATCTGTCGAGAGCTGAAACGTCCTCCCGTTGGTGTGGTGTGGTAGTTAGGAGAGGGGGTGCCAGCTCAGGTGTCGTCCACGTCACTTGACCATGGTTCAAAATTACGTGGTCCGTCGCCAAAAGCCCTCGTGCAGCTGAACAGTGCGACGTTAATCTTCACTCACTCACTCTGTGACGAAGGACGAGTGGTCAGTTGCTTGTAAATGTCACGATAACCAGTTATACATGGTTGAAGCCCTTTTTGGAATTTTATATTATTTTCTCTACTGGTATCTATTTTAAGAAAAGGCTTTTCCAATTTGTTGGAAAGCTGAATCCCTGCACATTTTTATCCGCTCTCAAAGAATCTCTGGCTTTTTGTCCGTATTCATAATTTATCAAATCATTGAGAATGTCACTGCCATTGAAAGTTTCGTCTTCAATCAAGCGAGGGCTGCTGGAGCGTTGAGAGAAAGCAACTGAATGCGCATTGTCGGGAGACTGTTAATAACAAATGAACAGAGCTTCCTGAAGTGTCTACATTTCAGTGGCATAACATACACCCCTGCATCAGGGGGTGCAAGACTCTAGGAGCTCAAAGCCTGACTTACGCTAAATAAGTATTTACCCAATTTATAAAATATTAAAGGCAAAACCTGAATTTCTGGGGAGGGGGTCCTAACATTCTGCGTTACATCAATGGTAAATAAATAGAAAATATTACAGTGCAGCTAAAGCCATTGAGTCCTGTCATGGGGGGGCGAGCAGGACTCTAGGAGCACGAGGCTTGACTAACGCTAAATACGTATTTAACAGTTTATAAAACATTAAAGGAGAAACCTGATAGGTTGATTGATGGAATATTAACGTCGCACTGTTCAGCTACACGGGGGCTTTTCGCGACGGACCATGTAATTTTGAACCATGGTCAAGTGACTTGGATGACATCTGAGCTGGCACCCCCTCTCCTAACTACCACACTGTACCAACGGGAGTACGTTTCAGCTCTAGACAGATTTAACGTGCGTCGTTGCCCTACACGGTGGGTCTTTAGTGGGACTGGGCTTGAACTCGTGACAAGGCAAGTCACGATCCAATACGTATACCACTCGGCTACCGTGGTCACCGAAATTAAGTAAGAAAAATATTGTTTAGATGAAAGAGATTAGATCATGACGACTAAATTTTTTATAGTGGGAAAAATTATTCGTAAAATACGTTTTAGATTTTGAGTTGTTTAAACAGTAAATTTGACGTAAAAAATGTTTTGAAGTTAGATAGTACGTTAATACTATTTAAAATTGAATTTTGTTTATTTTTTCCAACTTATTTACTCAAATTTTTACCAAATTATAATGTAAAGAAAAAGACAATTAACAGTTATCTTGAAATACAGTTTAAAAAATAGTTAATTATTATTTTCTGAAAATTAAAATTTACCTGGATTTGAGATTTTCGGGGAAATTTTTCTTGGTTTATACGCTATACCTAACATAATATATATGATACAATTTTTATCTAGAAAACAAAAAGTATCTGATTATCATATATAAGTAAATGTCTGTAATTAATTTCATAAGAAATAATTTTCTCGCCAAGATTGCTTTTGAGGAAGGGGGCACTTTCAGTATTTTTTAATTACAATCCGCAATTTCATTCCCTTAGAAATAAATAAAAGCTTTTAAATTCAAATCTAAAATGCATGATTTAAAATGCTAAACTTTTAGTAAAAAATAACTGTTAGATAGTACGTTAAAAATATAATTCAAATAATTATATTTCTTAAACAATGTGCTATTTTAAAATGAAATGATAAATAAATTATTGCTATTATTTAATTTTTCACACCAGAGATAAAAGCCTAAACTTAAGTATCTATAAGAGGTGTATAAGAACATAAATTATGGAGAAATTCCCTAATGTGCTATCAAATCAAAGGTAATTTGTAAAATTTATTTTTAATGTGTTTCGTTTTAAAAAGTACCTATTAGATGTTCATATCAGAGATGTATTCAAAAAAAATTGAAGAAAAGAGCTCTGAAATTCAAAGTGAGATAAATATTTCATAGATTAAGGAATAGATTTACAAGTGTGAGAAAATTATTCTCAAAAAGTATTTAAATGAAAGGCTTTTCAAATTTTTTTCATAATACATTTACATGTACATTTGAAAAATGTTCAAATAACCTGAAATTTTTGCGTAGAATGCCAAGACAATTTCAATTTGCCCAAACTGTAAGTCTGAATCCTATGAATGATATAAAATTTACATTTAAGAAACATTAATAAAAATTACTTCTGACTTTGTAGTGATCAAATTTAAAGGAAGAAATAATTTAAATTTTATAAAGTTTAATACAGTTCAAGTTGTATATATAAAAGCTTTAAGTAAGATATTTTTGTACTAAAATATCATTAACTTCTTATTTCTCAAATCATAATGTTATAGAGTAAAAACATTTTGCAACATTCAAGTACAATAATTCAATTTCTTTAATTATGAACTTCTACATCTAAATTTTAATTCGCTAAACTTTAAACACAATTCAAAGCTAAACATAGAGTTAAATTGAATAATTTTTTGACGAGCGGTATTAAATAAGCTTCCGAAAAAGTAAATTATTGCCTCAATTACATTTCAAAATTTGAAAAATGCATTTTAGATCAAGAAAAATATTTCTAAGAAAGAACAATATAAATTACAAATTTAGAACAGAACGAATTTTTGAAATCTATTTATGAAAAGTAGGTATTGATTCCAATTTAACCAAAACTAAAGGGTGTTTTGTTTAGAGGTATAGAACTTTAAATTGCAATAAAACAACGATGTATTATTCGATTGACATGAATTTTTTTTATTCGAAAGATAATCTTGTGGCATTACATTTTAAATATGATTTCTGGCATATGACTGTCACGGCTAGCTCGGATGTAGTCCAATCTGGACGTCCAATTTTCGATGACTTTTTCCAACATTTGTGGCCGTATATCGGCAATAACACGGCGATGTTGTCTTCCAAATGGTCAAACGTTTGTGGCTTATCCGCATAGACCAATGACTTTACATAGCCTCACAGAAAATAGTCTAGCGGTGTTAAATCACAAGATCTTGGAGGCCAAGTCCAAAACGTGAAATTAGGCGGTCACCAAGCGTGTCTTTCAATAAATCGATTGTGGCACGAGTTTTGTGACATGTTGCGCCGTTGTTACCGTTGTTTTACCATTGTTGGAACAATGTAATTGTTAAACCAATGACAAAAATTGGCGTCGGAAACCAGTTTTTCAGCCAAACTTGCCAAACCGGTTGTGCATTGTTACAACAATACAGACAAATCTTGCTATTTTTTTCAATTCCTACTATTAGTTCACTCTCTCCCTCTCTCTCTATATATATCTTGTTCAAATTTTCAATTGAGTTAATAAAATACTTTCTATTCATCCATTCACAGTAGGGGGGAATTGACTTAATTTTTTTTTATACTTGTTTTTATTATTGCGACTACTTTTTAAAAAGTAATGTTATATATGTTGTAATCTTTAAGAAACAGATAGAGAGAATTGGAAGATTCTACGTCATGAGTTTAGAGTAGAGTAATTAATATAATTGTTAATAACTTAATTTAAAATTAATTAATAAAATAAATTGTAATAATTTCAAATGTTTGTTTTTAACTGCCCCTAGTAAAAAAATTCTAATAAAGAGATTTAACACCATGATAAAATATAAAAGTTATTGATTGTAGCTTTTTTTATTTTTATTCTTGGTCAAAAAATTCAAGAAATGGAAGGCTTAAATATTTCTTATTCGTTTCAGAAAAGCATTTTTAACTTTCCTGCCATGCAAAAAATAAACATCTTGCAGAAATAAATCACGATATCACTTTAACTCCAGGAAAAAAATTAAAATGTAAATAATGGAAACAAGAACAAAAAATGTTTATATACCTAACTACGAAAAATTTATTCATTTAGAGCGATAGAATCACTGTTCATTACAATCTAATTTCGTTCCGAAGACTAAATAAAAAGTTTAGAGAATAAAAGAAAAATGTTCCTTAAGCAACTTTTAGTAAATTTGAAAGCATTTTAAAAATAAAATCTTTTTCACAGACTAAAAAAACAAAATGAAAAAAATTCTCAAACATGCATGAAACGGTAAATAAAAACAAAACATCTAAGCTTTCATCGAAACATCAATTTTTCGAGAGTTAAAAAAAATAAATAAATAAAAGGGGGAAAAAATGAGAAGAAAATTGTACAACACGAGTTTCGAGAATAAAAAAGATTGGAATTAAAATTGTTTTTGGAAAGATCTTTCGGAGTGATAGCATAAAATAAATCGCTTGAAGTAGAACGTTTGTTGTCTGAGACGGTGAAGAAGGAATCCATATTATGTTACCTAACCTCTCTGATCCAGAGCATCTGTGGAAAAAAGTAAAAAGGAAAATTATGATGGTAAAAGGATTTCCGCCTCCCCCCAAAATAAGCACTTTGTGATGTGATTTATCAAGTGTTATAGGAAATAATATATTTTCCCTTTTAACTGACGTTTTTCAGAAATAGAAATTGTATAATAGTAAATTGAAAAATAAGTGGTTTGAAGTGAGATTCTGAAAGCAGAAAAGCATTCCATGAAAGAAAAAAAAAGTATTTGTACCATTGATGATGCTGGCTAGAAGTACCACATAACATTTTTATATTAATAATAGGCACTTATAAGCTTAGATTAGAACTGGAGTAGTGCCCAAGACTGAAGATCTAAGAAATTCCTGAGAATTATAAAAGAACTAAAGATAAAAGATTTTTGCAAAGTGGATTTAAAAACATACATACAAGCTAATTATTTGGATTCAAACTACTTGCATATAAATTTCAATACTCTTTAGTGTTCAAAATCTTCTTCAAATTTTAATCAAACCAGTAAAAATGAGAGCTAATGCACCAGAAGTCGATATGATTCGCATGAAAGCTCCTATTTTAGGCCTTACTTTCGAATTGAATGTTTGCAATTCTTTCAAAAATTTCAATTTTAACCACACTTTTAATAAAATTTAAATAACAACAATATAATAAATTTGATGTGAGAAAATCCAATAGAAATGATAAGAATATTAATTTTTTTTCATTTAGAAATAATTATCTAGAAAGCTCTTGATTATAAAATACCATACAGAATTTTAAGATTTGAAAATTATCCATCTAATTAAAAGCATAAACTAGCATTTCTCAATACATTGATTCCTCAGTTTTAATATTTGATACATTTATATCACAAAGAAAATTCCATACATCTCCAAAAAAGCATCATTTATTACATTGCTTAGCAAAAATTATAGATCTAAAGAACCATATAAATCAGTTATAAAAAAGAAAATAATTGAAATATTATTGATTAGAGATATAAAAACTATTGTTTTATATTTCTTCTGAGAAAAGCTTAAAACTAAAATAATTTATTAATTATTAATGAAATGATGAGCAACATACAAACGACAAGTTTTTTTTAAAATATACAGAACAATAACTTTTTTGCTAATAAACGTGGTGAAACATATTGAAATTATTTAATCGAAATATTGTTGTAAATGTATAAAATAAAAGAGTGTCTAATTCATGCCATTTTAAATTACATTGTTTTTATTTTTCAACGATTTTTTTTAAAATGGGCAGGTAAAAAGTAATGACAAATATGTCTGACTCATATATGATAGATGGTATACGCTACAGATCAGCGGTCAACAAACTTTTGATCTCACGGACCAGTAAATTTATAATTTAAATCTCGCGGACCACTAAAAGGATTTTTTGTGTAAAATATATTTATAAAAAATGATCTATGAACACATAAAATGTACCTAGTTAATAAAATTAACCTATTAATTGTAACGGAATTAAGATAGCTTTATTAATAAACCATAATAAAAAACAAATAAACAAAAACTGTAAAAACAAAACAATTAAAAAATGGTTTGAGAATATCAAACTTTTATCACTATACATTTCTGGTCTGATGGATGTTCCTGCTTACTTGAAATAAGATTATGGATATTTGGATCCAAAGTTGTTACTGCATTTATATTTCAAGTTCAGACCGGAACCGTGTTTTGAGGGCTGTGACACATCAAAAGGCATTTCCAGATAACTAAGTTGTGGAAAATTGAATCAGAGTTTCCCTCGTCTGTTCACTAAGAAATGGGTATTCACTTTTTATGGAAAGCCAAAACTGATATTTTGATAGGGATAAATCAAATTTAATTTTGAGAGTTTCACCGGACGATAGGTAGATGAAGCTTTCTATTAGATGCATGCTTAAATTATTATCCTGAATTTTCACTGCAAACGGATATATTATCCACATGTATTATCATGTCAGTACGACTTATTAACCATAACGTTATTCTATGAAGTAGTGTTCTTATAACTTTTCACGTATTATTATGAATTTAATTATGTTTTAATGCATCTAAAAACATAACTTAACTTGATGAGTACGTATATTCCCCATTTTTCTGGAGACCAGCAAAATCTTCTCACTGACCACCACTTTTATGACCTCTGCTACAGACAATTCCGAATTTAATGTATTTTAAACCAATGCAAAAATAAATATATTTTTCTTGAATGAGGTCACGATACTATCCATACTTACACGTGAGAAAATACTTATGATAGTTTCTTACATAGCGATAATTTCTAAACAAGGCGTTATAAATAATTTTACATTACATTCAATTTTACAACAGTTTCAGCTTTTGCGATCTATTAAAGTGATATAAAAACAAAATAATACGTAAAAACTAAAATTAGATATTTTGAAATATAAAAGCGAGAGGGCTCTAATTTTATAAAAAAAATATTTAAATTTGAAAAGGTTTTGATCTTATTTTTAAGCAAAGAAATTGTACATCATCTCCAAGCTAATTAAGCGAGGATATTTGTGCTTTTACAAATTCAGCTTTTTCCTCTTTATTAAAACAACTATATTATTTAAAAATCACATCGTTTTACTTACACTCTGCGTTTTAATATTTCAATAAAAGTACAAGAAAATGTAACGGTCTTTTTTTTATGTAAAATGGTTCAAATAGAAATAATTTGATGGTCCAGTTAAAAATAAATGTCCACAGTATAATATACTGCTATGTATTTTTTCATGTAGTGGTTAATATATTTTTCAAACCTTTTTTCACGTAGCTCTAATTTAATTATTTATTACTAAATAATTTATTTAATAATACATCTGTACAGTTTTTTTCTTGAGAACAAAACTGGATTAGCGTTGTAAATTTTTAATTGAAAATGGAAATTTGGAAAAAAAATAGATCTTATCTCGGGAAGGGGAGGAGTTTTTATGCTTGAAAAAGCCCGTACAACGCTGGGTTGAGCGGAAGGCAAAGAAATCTGTCAAACAAAGGGAGGAAGTGGAATAAATTTTGGAAAAATGGGTTTAAATGACATAAATATAGAAATCCCTCTCATACACACACAGAAGTGCTGGCGTACGGAAAAAAAGGGATAAGTTCCTTGGGGATAAAATTGTACCCACGAAAAAGGCCCGTGCAACACCGGGCTAAGCAGGGAGAAAACCGACCCGTCCATTGGAACAAAGACATGGAAAAAACTTAGAAAAGGAGAATTTTAATGGCATTGATATAGAAATCACACACACACACAGCAGGAAGTCCTGACACTGAGAGGGGAAGGGGAATCGTCGAAGAGGAATAAAGCTATACACTTAAAGAAGCCCGTGCAACACCGAGCTATGCAGCTAGTATTTTTTAAATCCTGACTACATAGATTTAGTAATAAAAACCACCAAAAATGAACAATTTGTTTAAGTATCCTATAATAATATAAGCCTATTAGTAGCATTTCTCAATTTTCCATATTTGTTTGTTGGAAAAGTAGGAAGTGGTAGGCATTATATATTATTTTTTTTAAATAGTGGCACTCTTCCCAAAACGTTTGACCCTCCCTATCTTAGTATTCCATCCATTCTTCGATATACGAGTGTAACATTTTGTAAAACGTTCTATGCTTATTTAGAATTTCTATTTATATTTAAAATTTGCATGTTTAGTTTGCTTTTGCTTTTATATCCACTCACTAGCTAAAAGCAAACAATGTACATAGTATTAACATTTAGTTTTGAACTGTTTAATATATCTCACCATACCCTCAAGAAATAAATCATCTCGCATTCCTTAAAGACGATTGGGGAACAATAATTCTTGCTAAAACATATGCTCATTTTTAAGTAGAGAACACAAAACCATTATTTTACATACCCCTTCATTTCAGATTCTTCTAAAGGGTGACGTTCGTAAAACAATGAAGTGCGAAAAGAATGGAGGAAATGAAGCATTAAATGCTTCTTTTGCTCGACGAGTCTTAAACTTTTCAAAACAATAGTATGGCCCTTGATAAATTGAAAGAGCGTGATGAAATTAAGACTAAGAATTTCAAGTTCTTTTTTCTTGTTTTCCTTTACGAATAAGATTATTCAAATCATGTTATTGGTAGTGCTTTCATGAAAGATACCACTCTGTAATAATTTACATTTTTTGGTGCGTAAATCTTTTAAAGTATCTTCGAAAGGAGATTTTATTTTATGAGCATTGTTTCGAGTTATTGTTAACTGCATGTTTCTATATCAAAATAAAAAAAAAACATTATATACATAAGACTTGATCCCGTCTTTCTTATTTATTTGATTTATGCTAAATCTTTTAAATTATGCATAATAATTTAAAAGATTTTTTTTTGGTAAAAGTATTTTGTTTTATAATATATATATATATATATATATATATATATATATATATTTTAGTTATCTTAGGTATATAACTATATGTCTATTTTTATATTTTTGTTTATGTATTTGTGTATATGTATATATATATATATAAATTTATATATATGTGTATGTATATGTATATGATTATATATTGAAAAAATTCTTTTACATTGGATTATATATATATATTACAAAATAAATGATAAGGTGCTACAAAAGAAATGGGAAGTTTATTTTTCTGAAATATATAACACATTGTTTGTATTTCTATATTAAGAATTAAAATAAAAAGTTTATTTTAATTCAAAACGATTCTTTTTATTAAAATTCAACACATGTTCATTGATTTATTTATATCTAATACCGCTCATAACTAAAATATAATTACTTATAATATATCTGTTTATTTTAAAATTTATCTTAAAGAAAGCATTTGAGTGAGAGAAGTCATTTTACTTTCGAATTTTGCTACTAAATAATTATAAAAAAAATATGTCATTGGATTTTTGCTAAATATTTTATGCTTCAATATATAATTATCCTAAACTTACATTCAGTAAAATAATACAATATTTTTTTTATATATATTGATGCATTTTTGGAAAACTTCTTGTCCATTATATTTTTATCACTCTCATAATAGTTTATTTACTTATTTTAGTTTCTCGAAGAAAAAATGTTTTCTTCTCAAGATCAGTTTTGAAAATCATAAATTATGCTTTAAGTTAGGATTGCATTGAATAGTCAATACAGAGATTAATTATATTTACTATTTCAATCTCTTATAAGCCATAAAAAGGAGGGTTTTCTTTTATGTTGGTCAGAAACTAAACATTTCATAACACCAGTGATTTTTTTTCCTTTTATGTTTTTTAAAGAAATCATTAAACTTCTTTACCAAATGATTAAAATATTAAACAATATTCTCATTGATTATATATTCGTATTTTTATAACTTCAACATTACTAACGTTAGACATTCTTTCCGGTATTGTTTTTTCTTTGCATCTTTATTAAATTAAAATAAAGTAACGTTAGTATAATTAAAAATTTAGTGACTTCATAATTTTAAAATCAAACTATTCAATTATTTAAATTCTGAAATTTCAAAATTCTAATATATTCAAATAAAAACGAACTAGATTGCCTCTTTTCAATCTGACAGCTGAAAAAGACTTAGATTTCTGGAATTCTAAGCGTTGAAGTGTTTCGAAGAATTCAAAAGATCTATCACTCAAGTCACCTTAAGGACGACTCAGAGCTTTAACTTCTAAAAGAAGGAATTTCTCACTCTCATTGGAGAAGTCTATTTTTTCTACGAAAATTCCCCCAATTGAACTGTCAGTTTACCAGTGTATTTTGAAAGATTATCAATTTGATTTCAATTCAAATGGCACTAGCTGCAACTAATAAGTTACTGAATAACAGTCAATATAGCACGAATTTAATTTTTTGGTTAAGACTTGACGTTAGTATTATTTCACAACACAGATTTTATATATACAGTAAAATACGGTGTATAACTTTCAAGCTACAATATTTAGTTTTTCGGTACATTCGCCGTATAACGCGTACCCCCTTTTCTACGAAGAAACCTGAACTGTACGTGCGCTTATGTTTTGAAGTCATTTATTCAAGGTATTAGTCAATGCTTTAGAAAAAAAATAGTATACTAGAACTATATACACAAATCCTTAAGTTTATAAGAAATGTCATTTCTTTTAAATAAACGGTGTTTCGATCTATGTAGAAGTCTAATTTTTTCTATGATCATTTTTTTTTTAATTTTTAAGATATCCTTTTTGTACCCAGTATATAACGCACACCCTTGTATTTCGCTCTTAATTTTTGTGTTAAAATTGCGCGTTATTCGCCGGATTTTACGGTATATATATACATAGATATACAGAGAGAGAGAGAGAGAAAGATGTTTGCAGAGACAAAACTTGTATAACAAAGTGACTAGTTTTTTTTTGTAAAGAAAATTTACATTTTTGAAATTTAAATCAGAAAAAAAACATGTTTCAATTATTCTATTGAAACATTTCTCTTTTCCAAATAATGATTTCATAAAAAGTTGCTGAACATTCTAAATTAATTAAAATTTTATCAGATTACTAAATTAGTTTTTAAAGTTCGTCAAATTGAAACATTAAAAAAGAGTTTACGTATATTAAGCTCATAATTATCAGAACTAATCAACTGTCCTGAAATTCCATTTATAATCATTTCTAATATTTGAAATAATTTAGATACTAGACTTTATATATATATATATATATATTTCAAATAAAAAAAATATTAAAATACTTTTTTTAGAAAACAGGCATTTAATATACGCATCTCAAAGAACTTTAAAAAATACAAATATTGTAAGTAGCTAGCATTTCTCTAATATCAATTATAACATCAATGTTATCTCAGCCGTAACAAAGAATGCTTAATCCAATGAATTTATATTTATATACGCCTGCAAGCAATACTCTTACCAAACTGTCTAAACAGCGATAAACTGATCGTATGCCTTGTCTTGCGATCGATCTTGATAACCCTTTGCTTTTCTTCTCGAATGGAGCATCTTAATTACTCTTCAATTTTTGCTGAAAGCGCCTTTAAATGCAATGCACGATATAAAAGACCCCGAGTAAGCGTTTTAAACTTCACAAAGAAGGTATTCTCTCCAGTTTATTGATTCCCAAACTTCCCTCAGGAAACTGTTGCTTGTCTTCGTTGTACTGGTAAGATCTTGATCCGATTAAGGCACAAATACTTGCAGTTATCGCTTCAACTCAGCGCTTTTTAAAAGAACCTTAAAGTGTCAGCAGTAATCGAGGCTCAAAATGTTACATACAAAAGACTACTTCGTATGTCTGCCTTAAAATGCACGTAATTTGCGTCATTCGTTTAATTAAGTTTAGCTTTTTCAAAAGAAAGATTTTCTGCATATAGAATTTGCCGAACATGATCGTAATGCATTGTAACTCAACATGCTTGGTCCTTTAGTTTTATAAAATAATCTCCCCTTTCCCGGCTACAATTTACGCTTAATAATTTAATGTAGGTGAGTTTTACTGAATTGTATGTATACAAAACAGCAGCAGAGAGAAGCTTTAATCGTTCTATAGAAAAGTTTATTACGTTCAATAGCTGTATAACACCACTGGATATGCTAATAAATGAATAATTTCCCCAATGGGGATACAGATTTCTATTTACCACATCAGACCGTAGTACATTTCTCCGGAGCTGGTACCACATTTTATTGCGGCACTATTATAGTGGGATACTAATAACCACAGAATTTAATTTTGACGTCCAGTTTCCTACACAAAGGAAAGTACCTTTGCTCTGACGATGCGAACTGGTACAAGGCATTTAATTTTGCCTAGAGCACCTAAGCCAAACAGGTATTCTTGAGATCTTTTACATGCATCATAATCATACGATGCGGATGCTGTCTATTTTGTGCGTTATGAAAATCCATCAACTTGAGCTGGGGTCGAACCCGCAAATTTGGGCGTGGTTGGTTTGGAGCTGACCTTGCATGCCCACGTTTACTTTATACGTGTAAGTTATATATGCCAAGTTATATTTATATATGAAATGAATGTTGATAAAATAAATCATTTTCTTAAAATATTTTTATAGTAATTTTGTAAGAGAGAGATTACTCATATTAAAAAGACGTTGTCAACTTTGCGAACCTTTTTACATTTTTACATTAATTAAGCCGTAAAATTTGCGTAAATGCAATTAAAAATAAGAGTACTATTTAAGAAATAAAATAATTTGATTTCAAAATATATATTTTTAGAATAATATTAAATATATCTTTATACTTTCAATGTATAAATCCTTTCAGTCATAATGTAGGACTCAATTCGAGTTATTCTATGGAAATTTAAAGTGATGACTCACATGTTGTAAATGAACTTTAAGCTTCGTTCAAGCTATGTATTTTATTGCATTAGTGCTCCTGATGTATTAATTGACATATACGTATATATTTATTCACTTAAAATTAGTGTCGAAAAGTATAGTTCAACCTCGTTAATATTGGGAGTTGGGATCCATAGCTAAGAAACCACATGTTAAGTAATCCTCAAGTTACGGCGTTATTATAACGGCGATAAAATGCATTCCAACGCTGCTACATATTTTTTTTTCTGTGATTCACATAGAAGAAAAGACATGAAGCTTGAAATGAGTTTATTGTTTTATTAATCAGTCTTCTATGGATAATCATTTTTTGCAAGACTGTTATGTGTCTTCTTATATATTGCATAGTACATGTGTGTTTAAACCTCAGTGTAATTTCTTCCTTTCGGTCTTCAAAATTTCGACTTATCTTACATACAAATGTATGTCTGTTGGTGCAGTGGCTTAGGTGGTAGCGTACAAAGCGGTCGGATAGGGTTCCAGACGCGTGATCGAGAGATTAGCTGGTTTTTTTTCTCAATTCATTTAATTATTTTTACAATTAATAAATTTATAGAATATGATCAAAATAAATAAAGTAGAATTAATCTAATAAATTTAATTTTTATATAAAGTATTGTTATTTCTTTTTATTAAAATATGTTAAAAGTACTAAGTGGTACTTCGAAGCGAGGTGCGTCGAAAAATGTGAAACATCCTTTAGAAACATGTTAATTAATAGTAGGTATTGAGTGATAATTGCTGACAGCTATTATTCATTACATTTTAATTATTGCAAAACTTACAGTATTGAAACTTTTTTGTACAAGTCAAATACATATTTCTTAAAAAAAATTGAGGTGAAATTTCTTATCGTTTTAATGAAAATATCGAATATTGTTTAAGCTGTACAAATTTTTCAAAATAATTAATGAAATTCTATCTTTTAAACCAATTTATGTGTTTAGTTATTACACGAATTTTAGAACGTAGCTCTCAGACATCAATGTAAAGAAGAAAAACGTAAGTTCTTTGTTTCGTTATACCCGTACGTGTAGGTAAAACGATTCAATAGCGAATTGATGTAATTTTACAATAAAAAATTTCCATTGAAAGAAATACAAGACAATTAAATTGACAGAAAATATTTCTTTTGTATTTAGCACAATTTAATAAAAAAGGAATTTAAGAGAATGAAATGCTTCTATTGACAACAATTCTTAGGAACAATATCAAAATTCTATCCACTCAAAAAATGTAAGCATGAATCCCACATGAATTGCTTAAACAATGTACAAACAACTAATTATAATAAGAAAAAATGCTGCGATAAGTAAACTGCAGAACAATGTGTAATGTATGTATTGTTTGAAAATCTTAATTAAAAAGATACGCCTGAACTGAAATTTAAACAAAGTTTTTTTTTATGATATGTTTATACTCACAACTCCCCGAAGATGTGTCTTGCAAAAACATACGATTTCAATTTAGCCATTTTGTGTGCATGTGTGTGAAATTATAATGATGAGTTGCTTTATTTATCATTCACTTATTTATTCTGCATTTGATTCAAAAGACAGAAGAAATAAATTTGAAGCATATTTGAGGTAGGGATATGTTTTTGTACCCTCTAAGAAATATTATTTACAGTTGAAACATTTTAAGAGAGTTCTTTTTAGTATTTCTATCAATCGATTCATTTATATATTAATAAATTTCTTTAACAAGTTAATTAAACATTCTACTTCTCTTTTTCCCATTTGAGGATAGCAGACAAATGGATACAAACTCTGAGTATAAAATTTTCGACTAACAAAAAAGTCTCGATACGAAATGCAGTTCGTACAGTTCATCAAAGTATAGAAACACACAAATATTTGCTTCTTTTTGGTTTCTTTAATAAATAAAGTGCATTTGCATTAAAATATGGAAAAACTATTTCACATTTTATCTACTGGAAAAAATGAATCCCATCAAGGTGAAATAAATAACTTATTAGAATGCCGTTTCCTAAAATAAGCAAAATTGGAATATAATATGAAAACTGTTAGTTTTGTTCTCAAAATTGTACCGCATAGGGATTGCAATACCGGTATACTGGTATTTTTACACATTTGTACAATTTTGTAAAACCGGTATTTACAAGTTTAAATACCGTTTTTTCGGTATTTGCTAGAAATGTTTTAAATTGTGTCTACTATATGCCCACGGATCACCAACGTAGAAAAATAGTACACATTTTTTTTGTTCCCTAGCGAGCGAAATTAATTAGACTGTGGATATAAAATTGCATCGTACTATCCAAATAATTGATAAAATATAAGAATCATCCACAATGAGGCGGTCCAAAACTATCCTATTACAGCTTAAAGCGATACTGCACATGCGCAGGATTCGTAGTCTGTGAGAACAAGGTTGCAGTTTTGAAGAAAGTGCGCAACATTTCGATATTTTTTTAATTGGTTAATTTGTTATTCACATTGTATTTGCATATCATACAGTACAATTGACGCATTATGTTTTTTAAGGTCATATTTCAGAAAATTTGTAATAGTACCACAGGCTGAATTGTGATATTAACACTTTTTTGTGATTTAAATAACTAAGATGTTCCTTTATTTTTCTGCGATTCTTTATATACTGTTATAATTTATAAGTAACAAATTATTTTAGTGATATTTACACTCTCTAATAAAGTTGGGAAATAAAACAAAGAAACACCTGTGTTTTCTTTCATTTCTTAAAACTTATACTACCTGTATGAATAACGGTATCCCGGTATCAGGATATAAAAAATACCACCGAATACAGGTATTGAACTTTTGGTCCAATATTGCAATCCCTAGTACCCGTTTTCGTCATATTTTTATACATTGTGGGAAAAATTTTAACTGTTTTTCCTTTCGTTTGTTGTAACTTTGCTTGACATAAAATTTGGTTAAAACATTCAAATCAGTAAACTGGTGTATTATAATCTATTAGTCAATCAAGAATGGATATTCTTAAGGATTCTTGAATGTCGCCTACTTTACTAAGTATATGTCAAGCACTATGAATAACTAAAAATTCTTAAGATAAAATAGAATTTCACCGGTATCTTTGCACGTGTAGAGCCGTTTCTGAGTGGTGTTCGGGTCGTGGTCTTGCATTTAGCCAGGAAACCCCGGAGCTGTAGGAAAATAAACTCAATAAACTTTCAACATAAAAAGAAAAAAAATCAACTACAAAATAAAGGCACTTGTAAAAACGACCAAACTCCTAAAATTAAGTTTTATTAACAAAATACTGAATCAAAAACCAAATGTTATTGAAAATTATATGTAAAATGTACTTAACGGGAGTGAATTTTTGATGTAACTGACATTTTTTTAATAACTAAAAGGAGTATTCAAAACAGCTCTTTCACAATAGAAAAACTAATTAGTTTATGAAAAAATCCTATATCTTTCAGCAGATTTGGATATTTTAAAAAATACAGAAGTTCATTGTTTACAAAAAAAAAGAAGAAAAAATTTACAAAGATAGAGTGACAATGATTTTAAGGGGATGGTGACTTGACTTTTTCAAAATTAAGATTTGAAACTATTTGGGTAAATCTTTTTTTATTCGGAGAAAAATATTGTTATTCCTATATTCGTGTCCTTTTGACCTCAGTGTTCACATGATTCTTTACGATTTTTGTAGTTTCAGGATTATGTAATCCTTTTAAAGCATTTACGCTTAACTTTAAAAAAAGTATATTCTTGAATATGTCTTTATTAGTAAAACTAATTCGCTGGTTCTCTATTTTATCATTAGTAATTTTTTCGGTCTTATATTCAATCAACGTATGAAAAAGTAAGAACATTGAAATATACGAAACAATTTGTTAAAAATTGGATTTAGACTTTTAGTTCTTTGATTCAGTCCTAAGCTACGTGCTATATAAATTTAAAAAAAACAGATTTAATTTATTCAATATAATAAGAAAGATTTTTAAATGAGATTGGATTATATTTCTATTAATTTTGATTTAAATTTAGTGAATAAAATATAAGCTAATCACATTTTAGCAAAAGTACAAAAAAGTACGTATCCATCCATAACGATTACAGTTTAATAGAAGAATACAAGCTCTTTAAACATATATTTGAAAGATCTGCCAGTAGAAATGAAAACTTAAAAAAGTTTCATCTTTCGAAAATAAATATGATTTATTAAGGATATATATTTTATTAAAATCCAGTTTTAAGATATTTTCTAATTTCTAAAATTGTAACGATGCAGCACTCTAAAAATTTTTAAGCTTTGAAATTGTGAAGGATTGAATCATTTCAAATATATAGAAAAAATAATTTCTATAGGAAAGCCAAAATATATTATTTAATTACTTTTAAAGTAATTCGATCAATATATTATATAAACATTTTTATTCCTGTATAATACTCCTTCCTTTATCTATAAAATTAATTTAAACTTTCTACAGTTGAAAATGTGTTTCATCCTGTAATTTTTGCCTTTTAATTTAAAATAATTATGAAAAGATGAAATTTGTTTAGTTTTAACCTTTCCACAAAACTGAAAAATATTTAGAGAATGTAGTATATTTCTTTAAAGTGAACATATTTAAATTTAGTTTCACAAGAAAATAGGTTTTCGAGACTCTTTACTGCGGAAGCTTCTATTTATAAATGTGTCTTAATCTTATAAATCTTAGTGTTTTAGTAGTATAAACGAAGAAAATCTTTTTGGGATTATCTTTAGCCTAATAAACTTTATGTTCTATTAGTGAGTTTTTCTTAATTCCTACTATTAGCTCACTCTTTCCCTATATATATTTATAGATTTATCTTGTTCAAATTTTCAATCGTAAATAAAATGCTTTCTATTCATCTAATCAAGTTCAAATAATTTTTTAAAACTTGTAGTGGATGGCACTTGATGTTAATATGGTTTTTTTTCAAATATTGATTAATTAATTTAATTTAATTTATTTATTAACCAGTTTTCGACGCCAAATTAGATTCGTCTCCATTATTGTAGCAATGTAGCTTTTCAAATAATGACAAAAGTTGGCGTCGGAAACCGGTTTGCAACCAAACTAGTCAAAACGGGTGTGCATTGTTACAACAATGCAGAGAAATCATGCTCTTTTTTTCAATTCCTGCTAATAGTTCACTCTCTCCCTATATACATATATATATATATATATATATATATGTGTGTGTGTGTGTGTGTGTGTAAAATATTGGCCGAGTGTAGTAATTTTTCGAGTGTTAGTTGGTAGGTTTTCATTAAACACATCTTCGGTGAACAGACTTCTTTATTTTGAAGCACACATCAAAGCTTAGGACAAATTTTCGGTATATTTCCACGTTGACGAGACACACAAACTTGCGATGATATTAAAGCAAAGTGGACAGGAGACAAACAAAAGCAACATCTTGGAAGGCACAACACAAAAACACAAAGAGCAGCTATGTACAGTTTTACATGATGACGGCAAGAAGGAAGAGAGAAAAGAGAAGAGAGCGAGATTACACAAGGTTTCGGCTTTTATAGTACAAGTACTTATGACGTAATAACAGCTCTGATTGGTTAGAATGGGCGGGATTGGGATGTCTGATGCACTAAGAGTACTCGTTTAAGATTAAAATCAGGGTGTTAGTGTAGAATTTAATAATTAAAAGATTATTTCAATATTATTAAAAGAGTTAATTAAAAGAATTCTAGAGGGAATTATTACATTTCCTCCCTCCGCAAGACGCGTGTGTGCACCAGGGCCCTTGACACACACCCGTATATCTTACAGAGATATTAAATTTTAAATTAAAATTTCAGATTAACATTTATTTAAAAATTTTACCTTCTCTTAAACATTATATGATTTTGAACATGGAGAATATGGTCTTAGAAAAATATGAAACAAAAATGCATAAATAAATTATAAAATATAAGATTGCACACTGCGAAAATATCAAAATAAGCTTATTAAACACCTGAAAGGAAATGGAAATAGAAAATAAATTTCTAAAATATTTGTAGGTTGCACATATCATGTAGAGGTATTAAAATATCTGTACATAGAAAGTCATTTCTTTCCTGGTCTTGTTTGGGAAGTAGTGGCCTTGTCCAAGTTAGCTAGACCTGACAAGGTTGAGACGTGTCCGGACACTGATAATTATAAATATGCTAGGGCAGAGGCCTCAGCAGTGGGGTGTTGTCACTGATTTGGAATTTAATGAATATGAATTCACATTAAAATTTCTTAAATACAAAAATAAATTCTTAAAACATAGATCCAAAATTGTGTACAAGAAAGAGCACTGAGGTGGGAAACAGGCTAGAAAAACAAATTAAGAGATTGACCCACGCTTTGCACAATCATTAAGACAAGTTTTTTTCCTTCTTATCGTGTAATACTGCACCATAACTTCAAAAACTGATTTTCCCAAGACTGGAAATTGTTAAGTCAACCAAAAAAGAATATTTTTTTAAACTTTTTATGATTTATTTTTATTTATGTTATGCCTTATCTCTTAAAAAGGTGCAAGTTAGTAGGCAATAGTATTTTGACATTCAAAGGTGTAGTCCTTTGAGGTACTCACTATGCACAATCCTTACAAAACCTTTCTTATTTAGTATTTCTTCTGTATGTTAAATTTTTTTTCTTTTTTACTTTTATTTATTTATTTATATTTTCTCGGCCTAAGTGCTCTCAAAACCATTATCATTTTATACACATTAAAAGTTGTTCATTTTAATAGCAAATCAATTGTATGATTGCAATAGAGTAAATCTTGTAATAAAATTTCATAAGACCACATAAAATATATCAAATAGCATCAACATAAAATTCTCAAAATTAATATATCAAAACATTGGTAAGAATTCAATAAACAATTGAAAAAAAACTATAAAAGCACCAATTCCTATATTGAAAATTAAAAAATATAAACCCGAGATCTCTGGAAACTTTTGTAAAATGATATTTTTATAATAACATTCACAATACTAAGTGGAGTTTCAAGTTTGACTGCCCAATCAATAAATTTAAATATAATTGAGAAATAAAAATTTTCACACATATATTGAAAAACAGAATAAACCATTAAAACAGTACAATGGTGGTAGGGACCAAAATATAGTAAAAAGTAAACGATGGGGTAAGACCCATATAATATTAATAAGAAACACTAGTGTGGAACCAGACACATATAAGAAAAATTGCTGGGGTATAAACAGGCTTTATATATATATAAAAAATTAAATTGGTACCACTCCCCTACAATAAACCATTTCATATGGAAAACTCAAAACATAAAATTCTTCAAAATCTTTAAACCATAAATTTATATCAATATCAGAATTTGGATCAGAATAGATTATTAGCATTTTAAAATTACGATTTATTAGTAAATTATCTCATCGGGCATATTAATAATAATATATTTTTTAAACATTTTAAGAAAAATCATTCAAAAAACAATAACGAAACTATACAAATCTATTTAGATCGAACAGCAAATAATTAAAACAGAATAAAAACGAAACACTTATCGCTGGGTTGAAAAATCGCTTCGATTGCACTTTCTAAAACATATGTGTGATGATTGATTTGTATATATATATATTTTCTTTATAACTTTTCTTCTGTCACATATCAGCATCATTTCTTTCAAAATATTTTCAATTGAAGCACTTTCTTTTGATTTCTGAGGCATACTATTGCAGGTTAGGAAGATTTCAGCTTTTCGACAACGCAAGAAAACGGGAATTTCCCCCTGTTTAATGAAGTAGGCACATCTTGAACGAGGATTTCCCCCTTTTTAACGAAGTAGGTACAACTTGAACGGGGATTTCCCCGTTTCACGAAGTAGGAAAACATCAGGAATTTTAGTAACTTTCGACGAAAATTTTCTTTCTTATTTTTTTCATATTTTCACGGTAGGAAACTATCCTGCCGACTTTCTGTAAAATATTGGCCGAGTGGTATATTTTGTCGAGTGTGTTTGTAGGTTTTCATTAAACACATCTTTGGTGAACAGACAGCTTCTTTATTTTGAAGCACACATCAAAGCTTAGGACAAATTTTCGTAATATTTCCACGTTGACGAGACACACAAACTTGTGACGATATTAAAGCAAAGTGGACAGGAGACAAACAATAGCAACATCTTGGAGGGCACAACACAAAAACACAAAGAGCAGCTATGTACAGTTTTACATGATGACGGCAAGAAGGAAGAGAGAAAAGAGCGAGATTACACAAGGTTTCTGCTTTTATAGTACAAGTACTTATGACGTAATAATTCCCCCTCGCATCCTTTTCATTAACTCTTTTAATAGTATTCAAATAATCTTTTAATTATTTGGTTCGAAACTAACCCCCTGATTTTAATCGTAATCAACTAATAATATTACATCATAAATCCCTTTCCCACCCTTTGTAACCAATCAGAGCTCTTATTACAAGCATGTCACGTGGTCTTCAACGCCAGGTATAAAAGCCGATGTCTCTGGAAACCTCTCGCTCTTCGATCATTTCTCTGTAGTCATGTAGCGGCTGCAGCGCGTTCTGTGTGTGTCTTTGTCTGTGTTGTGCCGTCCATGTTTGCTTCTTGTATGTGTAATGCCGTCCCTACTGGATCTTTATGTGTTTCTGGATGTGAATAAAAAGGAATTTCGATTTCCATGAGTTCCTCTTCGATACTATCGTATTAGACCATGCTCCACGTAACATAGAAAATCACACCACCGGCCACGCCCAACCATTGGTTCTCCATTATTTAATCAACCACTCGCCATGTCTTACAATATATTACATATATATATATATATATATATATATATATATATATATATATATATATATATATATATATATATATATATATATATATCCATATATATATATATATGTATATCTTGTTCAAAAATTTTCAATCGTTACTAAAATACTTTCTTTCCACCCATTCAAAGTAGGCATGGACTTCATAATGTGTGGACTTCATAATTCAAATAATGTGTATGTGTGTACACATAATGTTGAACAACAAGTATATATCTCCAATTCCTCAAATGCATGTCTGTATATGGAACAACTCAGGTGAATCAAGCTCACTTCCTTTTCATTGTATTAATCGTGATGTGTTTAATTTTACAGAGATATGTTTCACCGCCAAGAATGAAGCATATATCGATATTTAATGTACAACAAACCTTGAAAATATACACATACTGCTCGTCTCGATTCAATATCCCGAGAATACACTGTTGTATAATTGAGACATTATTACACGTGGACCATTTCTAAATGTAGATACTTCCTACTTGTGTAAATATTTTCCAGGAACTAGCGAATATTAGTAACCTTATCAATACTATCGTGGAATATTTGCATTTATCTGCTCGTTTAAACAGAGTACTCCCTGATCAAATATTCTCCTGTAATCCTTGCTCTTTTAATTAAAACAGATCCATCTCTGAAGATCAGCTGGATGCTTTGAAATTGATGCTTCAATTTCTCGTAGTCTAGCATGGAATGCATTTGTCTCAATTTATCTTGCATATTAATTCTATACAAATTTAATTATTAAATAAATTAAATTTCAGAGCATCGTACAGTAAAAAATTAAATAAATTTAAGTGTGCAAGATAAAATTGTGTACATTAAAATTAAATTGTGATAAATACGATAAATACGTATGATGATGAATTGAGTCTTTGTTATCTATCAATGATATAAAAATAATTCTTATTTAAAAAAATATTTGAGTTCCTGTTTTTGATCAATGTGTGTGAAATAATAACTTATGCCATTTGAAGTATTTCTTAGAATTTATAAAATATCCAAATTATATTTGCTTAGCCAATCTTAATTTTTTTTACATTCTTTTATAAAAATAGCTTATTTTCTGAGTCTTCTTTAAAATTCTGTTTTAAATAAAAATCACAGACAGATTTTATTCTCCATAAGAAAAGTCAAGTAAAATAATTTTACGTTTATTTTTTACGAGTAAGGGAATATTTTGTGGGTCTTTAACTTCTATATATTTTTCAGTGAGACATGCATAGGGAAAATGATACGTATAGGATAATATTTTTACGAAAATAATTGCGCTTAAACTTAATACATTTCACAATTTTTTTTTTATTTAAATTATTTATATTTTTAGCTTTATATTTTTTTTAGCTGGAGAGTGAACGTGAATGATGTGTTTTAAAAAGCCAAGCATTGTAACGCTCGTAACAATGGTAACAATAGTACTGAATGGTAACAATACTACTCGTAACAATACTACTGAAACATTTGGGTTTAATAAATCAAGTATCGGAGAAATTTGTACAGCAAAATGTAGAGCAGAAAAGGGACAAATAGTTCTAATGATTACTATTTATATTTCACCAAATGAAAGTGTACAGAAAATTATCGAATTCATTCACAAAAATTTAGTTGCCTACACTGTGTGACGTCGGATCAACACTTCTGAACAAATTACATATTATTTTAAGTGGGGATTTTAATGTAGACTTTTCAAAAGATAAATCAAAGTCTTTACTAGATTTTTTTAAAAAAAATCAAAATTCAATTTAATTATGTCAAATGCTACAAATGAAAGCTCGACAAAAAGTACGGGACAATGCTTGATGAAGTCTTTTAGATATTTAAACAATCCTGAATCTAAAGTATTTATAACCTCTTTCAGCTACTATAAATCTATTGTTTATTTCTTATAATGCAACTAATTCACAGATATTATTGTATATTTTCCCAAAAATATTTCTTTATGAGTACAGACATATGAATAAATAATTTTATATGACAATACTAATATCCCCTTGTTTTTTATTCACCTAACCAATCCCTGAAATAACATTAGGAAATTTGAAGTTATCTCTTCTATCGTGTGGTCATAAGCCCACACACTCTGTTTTTTATTTTTAATGTAATATAAGAAACCACAAAAATTCATCTTATTAGTGAATTCTATTAACGATTTAAGTGCCAATGTTTGGAAACCAAACCAAACTATTTAAATTTGACAAATCCCTTTCAATTTACTTTAATGAGTTAATCATTCAGTTAACTCATTATATATATTGCTACGTAGATCCGAGGGTTCGAGGATTTTATGCAAAAACAATCACAAAGAAAAAATAATTGGTTCTTTAAAAGCAATGTGAATTTATTATCGAAAATCCAATCCTTTTAATACAGGATTCATCGGCAATATTCACAGGGTAAATATCCGAAGGTCTTCAGACCTTCAACAGCAATCAAACACAATAACAGTGTTTAAAAATACACGTAAGTAAAGATTATTCACAAGCACACCCGAGATAATCGCTAGTCAAAACAATTATCACTACTCGCTGGCTTAATCAAGTCTCCTCTCGTACCAGTGAACATCTTTTATAGGCGCGACAGAAACTTCTAGAAATATAACCGCTCGTGTCATTGAACGTGACACTAGTGGAGAGATCTATTACTTTCTAGAAGATTCCAGAGGGTTCCGAACTCGCCAACATGGTCGCCAATGACGCCAAAATGGTCTCCAAATTGACCGCCAACTTGGTCGCCAAAAATGATGCCAACTTGCCTCTACCGCCAAGATTCGGCCAGGTTCTCATTGAATCGCTATTATAACGTAAGGGACGGCACTGCTTGTGAATAGTACATTTTTAACATGAAATAAATATAACATAGAATAATATAAATGCATTAAACACTCAAATGCAAATTATTTACACTATTTACACAAAATTCGTAACAATATCTTAAAATTATGCCAGTTAATGTAATTTAAATGCAAAGTAAACAATAATCTTACTATTATTTCATATAATACAGAAGCTTACAAATGTAAGCAATCATAATAATTTTCCTTATCGGTCATTAAAATAAATAAACGTAAGTGTAAATTTTTATGTTACAACTATTTTATATAAATATGCAAATAAGTTACAAAGATACAGAGAGGGTAATTCTTACTAAATAAAAATCGGAATATTAAAAATGTCACAATTCACGTAAAGTGAACTAATTTATTATCATTACGCTAAGTGCCAAACGTTTTATTGGCGAGGATTTTAAATTGCACCAATTAAGATTTTTACTCCTAGTAGTTTTCAATCCAAAATGGTGGCCTTGCACCAAATGAAAGTTGGAATGTAATAGAACCAAATGTTTCTATTACATTCCATTCATATTGCCAAAATAATACGTCGTATTTTGGCATTTTTTAAAGATATTTTGTAATAACAGTAGAATGTAGAAGAAACAGTATGGAAAATATTACAATTCTGATTGAAAGACGCTAGAATGAATTTAAATAAAGTTTTATGGTACACATAAACACACCAACTATCTTACTGAAAGGATCTAATCATGTGTAAAGCACATTAGAAAATTTTAAGTTTTAGATAAAGGGGAATAACGGTGATTTTTCTATTTGCTTAAAGCATCAAGAAACTTTTTTTGTACAAGAAATGGTTTTAGTTTTTAAACCATTTAATATACCACATTTTCTTCTTAATTAATATTTTCTTGTGGCTAGTGACTTGCAAGATAACTTACTAAAAGTTTGGAAAAATTTCTTTCACCTTTACACTTGATCAGTCCCAACTTAATGAAAATTCTTAATTAAAGTTAAAACTAAAACTTTACGGAAAATAAACTTTTAACTTTCCTCAAAAGTTAACACAGTTTTTGACGTTTTTTAAATTAAGAGAACCACTTTTTATCTTAAATTAATCAGTAGATTTTTAAATGTAAAATTCTAATCACATCTGTAAGATAATATTAGTATTTGAATTTAAAAATGTGATGAATTTATCGTATGTCCAAATTTTACTTTCTTTTCTTTAAAGACTACTCTAAAGGGATATGGTGATTTCCTTTATAAAATTATTACAAATTACAGTTCAAAGAATTTATTCAACACACTTTTTCATTATTTCATTCATTTGAATAATTTTAATCTCCCATTGCGTCAGAGATTATCATTAAATGAAGAAACTCCAGTGTGGGAAGGATAAAGAGAAAATACTTCACATAATTAGAATATGATAAAACAGGGGTATAAATTTAGAATCTAAATAAATTATTATTTCATTAAAATTAGAACAATAGATGCTCCTATTTTCGTTTTACAAAAACCATATTGTAGTTTCAAAAGAACAGTGATATATATACGTATATCAGTTCTGAATATTCTAAAAACAAATTTATGTCAATATAAATTTCTATTTAATTTCTGTGTGTCACATATATTTCTTGCTATTATAATTTGAATATAATTATGTTTATAATATTGATTTTATTTGATATTTAATTCATAACGATATTTAATTTTCTGTAACAAAATGATATAATGAGAAACAATCCATTTAAGCCTCAAATTTTGTCTACGATACAGTTTCTTTGAAACTGCAATATGTTTTTAATAACAAAATAAAAATAAAGCATATAAGTAACATTTCAACAAAATATTAAATTATGTAACTTATTTAATTATTAATTTCAAATAAGTGAATTCACTTCATGCAACTATGCCATTGCATCAAGTAAATTGTTTATGTTTTAAGAATATTTAATGTTATTTCAAGAATTATGCATCCAAAAAATGAATTTTGTGTTAAAATTGCTTAGTGCAAGTTCACTGAATACGGGTATATCGTATACGGGTATTATCCGTATTAAAATTTAAAGTTCATAGTCTATATCCGGAGATATTGATAGAAATTTCTCTATATCTGTACATACGTAGTTTATATGAACCATGGAGTTTCTTAAACATTTAAAAGATGCATTCTTAAATAAATCCATTCTTTGAATCTTGATAATTTTAGTTTAAGGAACGCAATGATATATTATGATATTAAAGTTTCTTCTTCAAGGTGCTTTCTTACTGCTTTAAAAGAATTTTATTTCCTACATAAAATTATCAGATTTTTTTAAAGTTAAATGCATCTGAACTAATGGGGTATAAATTCACATAATTAGAAAAATTTGCAAGAAAGTTTTAAAAAATAAATCTAAGTAAAATAAATTTTTGCTCTCTCTCTCTTGCTGTTTTTGTGAAATTCTTATAAACATAAATAAACTTTAGTATACTAAATGATTAAAAGCAACATTACATAAATCCTAAGTATACAGCTCAATATTTGATTCTATATTAATGTTAATCAGTAATTTTTTTCAAAAGAAATGTTGAAGACAGTAACAGTAAAAATAACTTATCTATTATATTCATATTTATATTATTAAGTTTATTCTGAAAGCAAAAAGTCAGTTTGACCAGCCATTAGTTTGCAATTTAAAAAAAATTAAGAATTTTTGAAGTTTTTTCAAAATTTTAAGAAGAGTGTTTTTTTTTTCAGGTATAGAAGTTTAAGTTGGCATTACTTTCCAAGATGGCGACCGATTTAACAGCTGTCAAGTGATTTATTCTCATTTTGGTTTGACAATTCATAATGAATAGCCTCACGCCTGAACAACGCTTTTAGATTCGTCGAATGGGCCTAAAACGAGATTGCCGTTGTTCCCGATTTTCATAAGCGAATTTTGTTTAACGATGAAGCGCACTTCTGGTTGAATGGCTACATCAACCAACAAAACTGCCGCATTTGGAGTGAAGCTAATCCACAAGTGTTTGTCGAAACACCGTTACATCCAGAAAAACTGACTGTTTGGTGCACTTTATGGGCTGGTGGAATCATTGGTCCGTACTTCTTCAAAAACGATGAAGATCACAACGTTACAGTCAATGATGATCGGTATAGAGCCATGATTACTAACTTTTTCATTCCTGAATTGAACAATCATGATGTCCAGGAGCTGTGATTCCAACAAGACGGCGCAACATCTCACACAACTCGTGCCACAATCGATTTATTGAAAGACACGTTGGGTGACCGCCTAATTTTCCGTTTTGGACCTGTGAATTGGCCTCCAAGATCTTGTGATTTAACACCGCTAGACTATTTTCTGTGGGGCTATGTAATGTCATTGGTCTATGCGGATAAGCCAGAAACGCTTGACCATTTGGAAGACAATATTCTCCGTGTTATTGCCGATATACGGCCACAAATGTTGTAAAAAGTCATCGAAAATTGGACGTCCAGATTGGACTACATCCGAGCCAGCCGTGGCAGTCATATGCCATAGGTCATATTTAAAATGTAATGCCACAAGATCTTCTTTCGAATAAAAAAAATTCATGTCAATCGAATAATACATCGTTGTTTTATTGCAATTTAAAGTTCTATACCTCTAAAAAAACACCCTTCACATGTTTTCATAATATAGATAGTATTTGTTTGACGACAGCTTATTCAGCCTAATCTTAACAAAATATTTTCACAAAAGTTTTGAAACACAAGTCATTTATGTACAACATAATAATATAATAATACTAAGGACTTAAACTAAATACTTAAAGTGAAAATCATCAGGATTATACTTAAAATTTAATATTTTTATTTTTAAATTGGGGAATTTTAGCAAAAGCTTTAAAGTTGACCAACAAGAACTCAAATACACACACACACACAATACTATTGTTGGTTATAAAGGAGTTTGGCACATCATGGAAGTATGCAGTTTTATTTGCAATATTCAGTAAGAATATATGTATTCGGAAGTCTCTTATTGCAGCGTCAAATTATTTTTTAAAACAAACATTTGGCTTGAAATAAATCATAAGTAAATATGAGAACTTAAAAAAACTAAAAACATAATCAAGCAAAAATGATTATAGTAATGAAAATTGCAATTAATAACGATTTCACACTAAAAGAGTTGATTGTGCTCAAAAATGTTTTTAATTAATTCACTTTAAGAATGAAAAAATGCCATCATCCGACTACATTCGGAACCGTGATTTTGCAAAACCGTATAATGGATAATATTTTGTATTGAGCATATATTAAAGTTGGATGCAGTTTTAAAAATTTACACGTTTCATTATTATGTTGATTATTGATAACATAGCTCTTAAAATCTCATATGCATTAAGGTATCCGACTACGTTCGGAACCGTGATATGGCAAAATCTTATAAATGGATAATATTTATGATAATTAGTGTCACTTAGGTTAGAAAATGTATATAAAATTGTTTTAAAAATATTATTACAATAAAAAATTATTTAAGTACAATATTTTGACAAAAAATAAACATAGAGAATGACCCCGTTTCAAAACATGCTCCATTTATGAAAAATGCTTCCATTATACTAATATTTGCCTGTACAAAGCTCAGACCTCTGTACAGAGGCTCAACTAGAATGTTTGAAATATATAACTTAGAAGTGGGTTTATCCATGTTTTACGCAACAAAGGGGATAAATTTTAAGAAAAAAACGCCGATAATTATTTCAATTGGTGTTAACTTTGGAAATAATGTGAATTTTTCAAAATTCCTAGTCCAGACTCTCTGGAGAAGTCTACTTTATATAATCAAAAAATTATTACTTTAGAAGCATTTTTTATAAAAAAAAGGACATTTTGAAAAAAAAGGTTATTCAAAGTTAATTTCTTACGAACATATTGTATTTAAATAATGTTTTTGTTACAATGTCCTTAAAACTATTTTATACATGTATTCAAATCTAACTGAAACTAAATATCATGAAAATTATCCATTTATGCGCTTTTTTAAAATATAGTTCTCGAATGTAGTCGGATACCTTAAAATGAAACCGAAACCGAAAATTAAGCTCAGAAAACTTCAAACATCTTAAAACCTAATTTGAAATTTTATTAGAAATTTGGAAGAAAACTTCCTAATGATATGGGGCACAAGAATTACTTTTTTTGTATTTTTAAATTTATAGGGTACTATGTGTATTCTTAATATAGTCCACTCAATATAAGTTTCATGAAAGTTTGCTCTTTAATACTTCGGCTGTGAAGAGATATTTTGAAGATCGATTCTTAGTTGTCAAAAAGGCAGCAACATTCGAGGTAGATTTATTATTAGAACCCCCAAAGTTATTTATAGAAGGCAATCAGTTGTATTGCTGAAGGGATACTGAATATTCGATGGATCCATTCGAAAGTTTAATAGAATACTAGAAATCGGTAATCCTTTGGGTTAAGTTAATGAGTTCACTTAATGCAATTAATTCCATTTTACGCGCTGAGGGCTTGGTTGTTGATTGTGAAGGAGTATCCCAGTGAAAAGGCAAACTTCGTTGTTCAGTAATGAATTAATGATTTTTAATGAAGGTTTATAGTGGATTTGTTTCCAAAATTTGATGATCTGGATTTATTAAAATGATACAACAGATCTAGAAAACTTAATTTAAGGCATTATATTTTGAAACGAAAATAAAAACAACAACAGCAACAACGATAATATAGGTAAATCTGATACATCTAGAAGAAGTTTATTTGGTTCATTGATCCGCCAAAAATTTGATTGAGCTTTATACATAATTATAATAATAATAATTTAATATGAATACATCTATTTAACTTCAATAGTTCAAGTTATTTTGAAGAGAAGTACAGCAATAATGGTCAGTTGCTGTTGGTCTTTATTGAATATTGGAAAGGTGTTGAGAGAGACAAAGACTTTTGAAGATGAATTTAATTTCAAAAATCATCATAGGGATGAGAAAAGAGATCTAATTAACATTTTGTGAGTTTCAGTATTATTTTCATTCCTTCCTTTTGGAAGATATCAAACCCTTTTTCTTTTTCTTTTATGCATATTTCTTCTTTCAGGTTAAATTATATTGCAGAAATAGCTGATGATGTAAGTAAACACACAAAGGTTAAAGTCAACTGTGTTCTGTATTTAAGTATAAACGTTGTTCTTGGACGCAATTAGAGAAGGAATTAATGTTGTTAATTTTGCTAATTTTCTACAGAAAAATACATCTATCAACTCCCCAGTATAATAACTTTGTTTAATTTTATGAGTACACAAATTTTTAACTTGTTGGAGGATTAACTTAGTTTAATAACTTACTTATAGTGTAGTTTTTCCACATGTTTCTTAGCTGATTAACTTTTCTGCTTATCCCAAGAAGCAGTTTTCAAAGGTAATAGCTTAAGGAAAATTTTAGTACACGTTGAAAACGCATTTATAACTATCTAATAAATTAATAGCAATAACACAATCGAATTAAATGAAAAACTTAAACGTAAAGGAACAATGTAGTACAATTTGTTGATATTTTGAAAACATACACAATCATCGAATTTGTGTGGCAACATATGATATTTTTAGTAGTAGGATTTTATCAAATTTTATTACAGATACTGAGAGAATTCACATTTACTTTATGTGAAATACTAGTATCATTTTTTCTAGTTCTTCATTTACAAATAATGATAATTCAAACAGTGTTTGATGTTTATTCACGCAAAAATATATTCTGGAAAAGTAAACGATATGAACTCTTTTATCATTAAGAAAACTTAGCATAACTTTTAAAATGCATCTGAAACTAAGCTATATTTACTTTTCGGAAGCATATTTAAGTTGTATTTCAATAGCAATGGAAATGTGCAGATTGGAAATATTAAATATAAAATATTGTTGATATAACTATGCATCGAAAGTAAACAATTATATTCAATCTTAAAAAACTATTTCAAGTAATAATTAATTTACTAATTACAAAGATTTAAAAATTTTGATCATTATGTTACGAATAGCTTTAATATTACTTGTAAAAAGTTTTACATTCTTTACGAATTTTTTTAAAAGAAACGTGCAAGAGTAAACAAATGAGAAATAACTTTTCAAAAGGAATGTTGAAATGATTCCGAGCCTTTTTTCGTACTTAGCTTTTGAAACATATATAAATTTGATTCTGAATTCAGCATCACATTTTTGGTTAAAAAATACAAGTTTCAGTAAAGGAAATCAATAATAACAGTTCTTTCAATTTCGGAGACTTACAATTGCTTCCCGTAAGAAGCTTCTGCTCAGTCAGTCGAAAAAATGTTGTTCCACAAAATTCCGATCGCAACATTTCACCTCGAGTTTCCCGATAGAATATTCTAAGCGAAAAGCAGACTATAACCGAATCACTGAAAAAATATTTTTACATTTATCTGCTACAACAGCTTTACGACAGAGGGACAAGGGATTAAGTAGAAAAATGGTATAATTTCTTAAGTGATTTTGTCACAAATATTTGAAAGATAATCCTTAAATGAAAGTAACTTCTTCAGTTGCTATCGTTGCACGAAAATATCTATAGTGTGAATTAACTTAAATGATTGCGATCACACTATTTAAAATTGAATGTTAAGCTTCTGTATTGAAAATATTCTTATTCAACATTTGAAGTATTTTTATAATTTACAGAATTTAATAGCAAATATATAAAATTCTCATAGTTTAAAGATTGGAAAATATTCATGCTTGAGAGTTATTTGAAAAGGCATGTAGCGGTGGTATCTATATAAGCCAGTAACAGCCACTGGACTGAAATGATCCTTTTATCCCAGTGGTAAGTTACGTGCTTAAGGAACAAAAGGTACCGAGATCGAATCTGCTTCATTGGTGACTCTGGCTGAACTTTGAAATAAACGCAACCTTCGCGCAGCTGTCATGGTGCCATCTACCCGCTGCAAATGCAACCAAGCCGTTAGACATATCTGTCGTAACCAAAAAGCCGGCGGTACCAAATGACGCAACAGTAACAACTCACACGCTCGCCAAAACAACGATACCGTTCGTTCGCCTACCGACTTACTGGAACGGGAGTGTGTGGCAGTGGTATCTATGTAAGCCAGTAACAGCCTCCGTACTGAAGTAATCATTTTAGCCAAGCGGTAAGTTATTAGCTTACGGAACGAAAGGTACCGGGAACGAATCTCCTACAGGCACATTTTTACTACAGTCTGTGAAGCTGTAATCTGGAACAGTTATAAGTAAATTTATATATTTTACTTCTGTGTGTGAACTCATTTTTCTTCTTTTAAAATTCTTTTTTTTTTAATATTTTTTTATATATATACAGCGGCATATGCATGCATAAATTAAAAAGTACACATTCTGAAATTTTGAAAATAGGGCTGAATAAAAAACACTGAAAATGATAATAATATATATATATATATATATATATATATATATATATATATATATATATATATATATATAATTCTTTGCTATTTATCATACTAATTTCAAAAACATTTGAAGCACACGTTTATATGTTTTAAATCTCAAGAAAAAAAAAGCAAAGCACGTGAGTTTCTTATATTCAGTTCTTCAGGAGTTTAAAAATTTAAACTTTTCTTTGCATATTAATATGATATGGAGAATTAACCTCAAATATCCAAAATTGTATAATAAGATTTAAGATTACTAAAAAATTTTACTACGCTAAATAATCTATTCTTCATTATTATTAATTGAATAGACAAGGAAATCATACATTTTTAATGTTACTTTGTTCGGGAATTTAGACATTCCGGAGACATTTAGACATTTATACTTTGAAAAAAAAATTCGCTATAATCAACTCATGAAAAAAGAAATCAACAAAAAAGGACTGTTAAAAAGATATTATTAAAAATTATACTTAAATATATTCTTAAGACTATATATCAATTTTCTCCATCTGCTATTTAGATTTCGATACCTTAACATTAATCAAAGATCTCCATATTCCATTGAAGATATACGCTTAGTAACAAATAACGAAACATCTCAACAAAGAAATGGAAATAATCATTTGTATGATTTCTTTTATCCATCAGGCAGAAGAATAGATCCCGATTCGACGTTTGTGGTACAAATGTTGCTCTCCAGGAATCTTTGTGTCATCCATATTACTATGCACTTCATTTTAATTGAGCATCCGGGCTAAGCTAAGCATTGATCTTGTGATGTGTCAATTGTTACTCTCGTCTGAAATAGGTTCCGCAACATTCTGATAACTGTTATTCAGATTTTGTACGTAGTAATTTTTGGCTTTCATTTCTGATAAGCGAATCATTCTAGTTGCTTTATCTAATGCTAAAAAATAGAATTTCGAACAAGAGTTTCGACCGAGAAAAGATTCAAGCATCATATACTTTTAGATTTCCTATAAATATAAGCGTTTTTCGTGCTGTGTGCTTTTTCTCCAATTTTTAAAAAAAAACTCTCAGAAGTGGTTCTGGTTTAATACAAGTCGTATCTCATAAAAATGTACTTGTAAGAATTCACAGCCATACTACAATCAGTTAAAGTATCCGCCTATGTTCGGAATCGTGATTTTCAAAAGCGCATAAATGGATATTTTCATAATATTTAGTGTCACTTAGATTAGAATATATGCATAAAATTGTTTTAATAACATTTTGACAAAATAAATTTATTTAAATACAATATTTTGGCAAAAAATTGACTCAGAATAATCTTTTTTCCAAATGTTCTCCTTTTGTGAAAAATGCTTCCATTGTAATAATATTTTGCCTGTATATAGCTCAGACCTTTGTTCAGAGGCTCAACTAGAATTTTTGAAATACATAACTCAGAAGTGGATTTATTCATATTTTACGACAACAGAGGGGAGCAATTTTAAGAAAAAAACGCGAATAATTATTTCAATTGGTGGTAACTCTGAAAATAATATGAATTTTTCAAATATTCTAGTTGAGCTTCTGTAGAGAGGTCTGAGCTATATGCGGGCAAAATATTATTATAATAGAACCATTTCCAACAAAAATAGAACATTTGGGAAAAAGATTATTCTAAGTTAATTTTTTGCCAAAATATTGTATTTAAATAAATTTGTTTTGTTAAAATGTCCTTAAAACAATTTTATGCATGTATTCTAATCTGAGTGACACTAAATATCATGAAAATTATCCATTTATGTGCTTTTTTAAAAACGTGGTTCCGAACGTAGTCGGATACCTTAATAGGTAAGAAAACGAACCATTTAAATGGTGTAAGCCATTACAATAAATTTACAATTGTAGTTCAAAGCATGATTTTAGCAGCACTTGTGCTTTCAAGTCATTGGCAAATCACAAAACTATTTTACATTTTTAAAAGTTAACATTTTTTTGGTTCTTAATCATAATCCCTAATAGTTTTCTGGAAGATTTTAAAACGTATTTAAATCTCTAAAACTTATGGATATTTTAAATGTCTTAGTTCAGTTGTATGTTTTATCTTGAATAAAAATGACATTAAACTTGCCAGCATCGTAAAAACATCATTTCATATTAGTATACAAAGACATTAGATTCACCACAAATGATATAATTCATATTCATTATATTAAGAAATAGGTATTTTGTTTGTAATAATTCAGATTTTTATTTTTTTAATATTTTAAATTCTACAAGTGACAGTTTTTACGTATAAATAAAAAAAGATAATGTTCATACGTGCGCGCGAGAGGTTGCTTCATTTTTCACTTGTAGTTTTTGAAAGAAATTGTATTTCTCCATTTCTAAATTATTTATTTTGTTAAAAGAACTCCATTACAAATATAAAATATTTTATCAACTTTTATATCCATCTATTGAATATAAAATAAGGGATCAGAAAGATATGAAGTAAAAGTTATACATACATAAGTATGTTAGTAAGTAATATGTCTATTGCAAATATTGTTTAAGGTTTCCGACTACGTTCGGAACCGTGATATTAAAAAGTGCATAAATGGATAATTTTCAGGATATTTAGTTTCTAGATTAGACTATATGTACAAAATTGTTTTAAGGACATTTTGACAAAAAAAATTATTTAAATACAATACTTTGCAAAAAATAAACTTTGAATAAACTTTTTTTTCAAAACGTTCTCCTTTTATAAAAATACATCTAAAATAATAATATTTTGCTTATTTAAAGTGCATACTTCTCCAGAGAGTCTGAACTATTTTTTTTTGAAAAATTCACATTAATTTCAAAGTTACCACCCATTGAAATAATTATCGGCGTTTTTTTCTTAAAATGTATCCCCAGTGTTGTCGTAAAACATGGATAAACCCACTTCTAAATTATATATTTCAAAAATTCTAGTTAAGTCTCTGTACAGAGGTCTAAGCTATGTACATGTAAAAATTATTATAATAGAGGTATTTTTCACAAAAGGAGAATATTTTGAAAATGGGTCATTCTATGTTAATTTTTTGTCCAAATATTGTACTTAAATAATTTTTTATTTTAATAATATTCTTAAAACAATTTTATATACATTTTCTAATCTAAGTGACATGAAATATCATAAATATTATCCATTTATACGATTTTACAATATCACGGTTCCGAACATTGTCGGATACCTTAATGCATATGAGATTTAAAGAGCTAAGTTATCAATAATGAACATAATAATCAACCGTGTAAATTTTGAAAATTGCATCGAACTTTAATATATGCTCAATACAAAATAATTATATAAATACTAGCATAATACTCTCAAAAATTGCTGAATGAGCTTTTAAATATATATATATATATATATATATATATATATATATATATATATATATATATATATATATATATATATATATATATATATATATATATATATATATATATATATATATATATATATGTATAGGTACATGATAAAATAAAAGATGAATATTCCTAAAAAATAAAGTTGCTCATAAAATGTGTGTAATTAAATGAATGAAAAAAAAGATGTTTTCTCTTTTCAAATTTTCAGGTCAAACATTTTTTTTATTTGTGGTGATAGGCATTCATTATGTCAAATTATGTGACTTAGATAATGAATAAAAACGACATTTTTCTTTATTAATTAACAAGACTTGAGATGTCGTTTTGTCACTAATTACCAGAACATTGCTGTCGGAAAATTTCCGAGATAAAAATATTGATTGAAATCTTCTTTTCAAACAATTTTTTGCAAAAAAAAAATTAATTAAAGGTAGTTTAGAAGTATTACCATATTTTTAAAAAAGAGGATTAGTTTTTCCTGTTGAAATAATTAAATATATTTAGATATTAGATATATTTAGGTCCTATATATTTATTCATTAAAATTAAAGTAAAGCACTTTTAGCTAATAGAAAAAATATATTAAGAAATACACTAAATCCGCTACATGTTTGACTATTCTTCGTACTGAAAAACCTTTAACGGAGAAAAGTGTCAAAGCAAACAAGCATTACAAATAAACTAAGTAAATACACTTTTCAAAAAGAGTTTGTAATAAAAAATCTGAATGTTAAGCATGCATCGTAAAATCAAACAAATGAGCATTATTGGGGGATCAATATATAAGTTTACTGAATAAATCCATTGTTCTTCACGCCCCTGAGAACATGAAAATTTAATTTTTGTGCTAAATATCAATTGAGTTAAAATTCATTCATCAACATGTATGGTAAAGGACTGAAAGACTTACCTACTCAAAAACGTTAGAATAGTGGTTCCCAACAGATTTTGGGCCATGCTTCACCTAGGCATTTCTAAAATCTTGATTCTCCCCCTCCACTCGTGATATTTAAATTTTGTTATTTAAAGTTTTACGGTTATTCACCTGAAAGAATCTTAAAAGGCCATTAATTCGGTATATATATATAAACAAGCTTTCAAATAATAAATCATCCATAAAAGAGAAAAATAAAAAAAACAATTAAATAAAGTTTCCAAACATATATAATAGAGAACTGAAATGCAGAAATAGCAAATATATGAATGAAACATTATTCTGCAATACCTTGATCTGTTTCATTGTTGAACTACTAATAATGAAAAATAAAAATTGAGCTCACCTAAAAATGTCTGTTAGTGAGATCCTGATGCGTCGTGCCTGCGACAGAGAGATTTTAAATCAGGATACAAATTAGCTTAAGTCTCAAGTCTCCTCGTTTAGTGATATCAAGTCTATTTCTTTTCTTCCATAACAAATCTTTGACAGCACTAAAGCCACATTCAGCGGAATATGAAAATAGGGAGGATAACAACTTCCTTGCAGACTTGGCTGAATGTGGGTATTTAGTTCCTCTCTCATCACAAAGCCAAGCCATCACACTCTTTTTATATTGAATAAAGTTTTAACGGACTCATCATTTTGCATTTCAGAGATTTCTTCTTGGTACAGCATCGAAATATCAGATATATACTCTAGCATTGGCTGCGTCACCCATGTTGGAAAATCAATTTGTTTTAAACCAGAAAATCATTCTTTAAAATCAGAGGCCATTATTTTCAAATTATCCACAATGACAAGTACAGCAGCATCAGTCACCTCACATTTTTTACCCAATGAAACTGGTCAAAATATATGTGAGAAATATTTTTTGACATTCCTCAATAAATGTAACGAAGCCAAATATCTTCGTCTTTGCATCCAGAAGAATCTTATTTGATCCTTGAAGTTGTTTATTCAACAGATTTAGTTTTTCAAAAATATCTCACAAATGCTTTACCATCAACAGTTTTCTTGTGCTTCCTTTCAGGTTGATTGATTGATTTAATATTAACGTCGCACTGTTCAGCTGCACGAGGGCTTTTAGCGACGGATGACGTAATTTTGAACCATGGTCAAGTGACGTGGACGACACCTGAGCTGGCACCCCCCTCTCCTAACTACCACACCACACCAACGGGAGTACGTTTCAGCTCTCGACAGATTTAGCTTGCATCACTGCCCTACACGGCGGGTCTTTAGTGGTACTGGGCTCGAACTCGTGACAAGGCAAGCCACGATCCGATACCTATACCACTCGGCTACCACGGCCACGCTTTCTTTCAGGATTGTCACTTAAAAAGTCAGTTAGAACATATAAATCCATGAATCTTTTCTAGCAATTCCCCTTTGAGAACCACCTTACCTCAGTGTGAAGTAAAAGTCTCACATACCCTGCATTTTCATTTTCACAAAATTGTTGTAAGAGACGCTCACATTTTGCATTAGCATTGATATAATTGATACATTTTATGAAAAAGCTCATTAAGAACAGGAGTAATATTTTGGGCCACTAAATTCTCTCTATAAATAACACAGTGCACAAGAATCATTTCTGGATTCTCATCTATCATGAATTAAGCAGCCTTTTTGTTTTGCTTACCATATCAGGAGCACCAACAGCTTTTTTTACTTGTACTACTCATTTTATGCAAAGGGTTTGTGACTAAAATAAATAAAATTATAATTAATTAAAGAGGTAGGCTATTCAAGACAAATATTTCTGAATAACGAATATGAATATCAACGAAAACGAAATATTGTAGAAGCAGTCCAGTTTCAGCGGTATAAATGCAAGATATTGCTAATTTACATAATTGCTGAGTTCAATTGATATATAAATAAATAAAAATAATATAATATATTAATTTTCTTTAGTTTTCCAAATTGTAATATAGCACATTGATTCACACATAGTCACATATTATTATAAACAAATACAGAGCAACACGGTATTGTGGTGGGTACAGGGCTAAACGTAAGCAAGCTGAGAAGCAAACTGAATGTCACGCACGCTGATTGGCCAAAAAACATTAGCTCTTCTGACGACATGAGTCTCGTCCTCTTCTTGGTCGACCGAGACAAGTGACTAGGGAAACCGCAAATATCTTGTGTATCAATTACACATGTAAATACAGATATTTTTATGTATGCATTAACACCGACTGTCACATCCACAGACTTACTAAAAAACAGTTTACTGTTAATAACTCATTCTCGCATTACCCCCATAGTATTTAGTATATTCGGCCAAAGAGTGCACGTCCTGTCCATGTCCCACCAAAATATTGTCATGCCCCACCGGAGGGGCCTGCGCCCCACGTTGGGAATGACGGATTTAGATGTATTAATTTGCTATTCCTCTTTGAAATGACCTTCAGGATAAGGGATATTTTAATTTTTACAAAAACTAGAAAACTTTATCTTAGTTATTATATGAAATTGCTAAAAAAAACAGTGATTATATTCACCTAAAGAACTGTAAATTTTATAATAAAACAGTGATTGATAAATCTGAAAATTAAAAAAAAACTTCTACTATTATTCAGTACATAAACAATATATTTCAGCAAATTATTTTAAAAACTTTTTAAGCAATCGCTGTTCCCGTTTGAGCTTTTTGAAAAAAAAACACTTTTCGAGTAAAACTCATTTTAAAGTTTGACATCTTATGTAAAGTTATGGCGTCAGCTTTTACTAAAACACTTGTAGTTTTTGTTCTAGTGAATTGAAAAAAAACACTTGGTATTTTTATAAAGCTAATAAAATGGCCTATGAAATAAAATCAGATAAAATTTGCCATTTTTTTAAAAAAAAATAATTAATTTAGGGCGGTTGGATAACTAAAAATATAAAAATTCTACTAAATTCAAATGCTTTAATAAAGCAATATTTTAATAGCTATTTTAGAGAAGTACTGAAAAGAAAAAAAGTGACATCTTTAGTAATTTTATTCTCTTTCCCCATGCGATAGATAAAAAAGCAGCTTTTAAATTCTTTTTCAAGCACTACTTTGAAGTGAACATCACAAACGATCAAAGCCTTACACCTCTTTTTCTCGGAAAATTTGCTTTCGTTGTTGAAGCAAAAGAGACATCCCGCAAAGAAATTGAATTACTCAAGCAAGAAGCTTTGAGCTGAGTTGACGTCATTACATTTTAAAACTATTTTGACAAATCTTTTTTCTATCCGGTGTTCTTCTCCAAAAAGAAATTGAATTCGTTTTCAAACGAGTGATTAAGAAAAACTCAATGTATTTCTATCGGTTTTTAAGATGCTGTCAAAGTAAGAAAGTTAAGTATTGGTTTCTTTCAAGTTTTACGTGAAACTCTTCTTTGAGATAAGTGCGTGCATTTTAAGATAATTTACTTTTATCAGCACTGGCTTTAATTTCTAGTTATTGGAAGTTCAATGCAGTGAATGAAAGGAATTCGAGGCTTAATTTAATATTTGAAAAGATGAATCATTTTAAACCGAAATATTGTTCTGTAGCTGCTTTCTGTAATATGCGTTATGTTAAATGTATTATAAATGTAATGATAAGAATACATTTGAATGTAAATTTGACAGTTTTGTTAAATAAAATAATAGAATACGTATATGAAATTACATATAATCGGCCTAATAATCAGAATGTGCAACTCCACAAAGTAACTACATTTGAAATAGGAGTGCTACGCGCCAAGCGCTGCTTGGCAGGATTCCTTAATCGCGTGAAACATATACATTATTCCCATGACAACCACATTAACGCACGATAAAAATATCAAGGTAACCATATTGTAATGTTGTCGCTCATCTTGGCGAACATAAACAAGAACTTGGCGCGTAGCCCTCTCATATCAAATTTGCACCCCAGAAGGAGTTATTCATTCTGATAATTAGGTCGACGATATATATATTACAAAAAATATGTATTTAAAAATAATACTTTGTTGCTAATAAAAGTTTTATTTATGAACTATTGAAAATACACAGTAAAATAAAAAAAAAGAAAATTGACTTATAGTAATTGAACACGCATAAACAGATTAAATTTTTTCTCAATAAGAGAAAGGGTAAATTATTTTATTTACAGAGAAGAACACATTCATTTTGCAATAATACGTATAAGGGCGTAACATAAAATATGAAAGATTTTGACGAAGCAATAGTATCATAAATACTACTTTCCTAATAAATTGGATTCGTATTTGAGAATGACTATAATCAAATTTTTAATTTGAAATTTCAAAAATGTTTGTGTTAAATCAGATCTATCTGTCGGTTTTTATTAAGAAAAAGTATGTAACATTTTTTTAAAAAAAATAAATTATTGGTTAGAATATTCTTTTACTCAATATCGTCTTCTCTGACTCCAATGTAGTTGTAACAAATTTTGATTACTGAGAAAAGTATCTGCTTGATATTCAGACTGTAGAAATAAGGAATGTGTTTTATTTAGTTTTTATATATATATAGAAAAACAGAACTATTCAACATTGTTAATAGAAGTAATTAAACATTGAATTTACTGAAATGTTTTAATACAAGTCGAAGTAATAGAGACCATTGAATTTTTGCAATAAACAGAAAAAACTTTTAATTTTTTAATTTAATCTTATTTTAAATTATTTATATTTGCTGGGTTGAAGCGAGTGAACATTTTTTTTGGCGGAAGGATAACTGTGTGATCCACCCACACGCAGTTTCCATGCTTCTCTCCCATGCTTTCCTTCTACGGGGTCCACTTGCTGATCAAATGTTGTGTATAGTATCCGTACTCGTTTTTTTTTCGTTTGTGCTAAATAAATGTGCTGTCCAGAAAGCTGTGTCGAGATAATTTCACAAAAGGAACAGCAATTACAACTATACTGATTTAGAAACAAATTTAATCAATGATTCTACTCGTAGAAATTTAAATCCTTATGAAAATTGACAATACGTGGTAATTTTATATAAAATGTTGTTATTAGCTACATTCGAAATTTGACGTGTTTAGTAAGTTGCCATTACATTTATGTAAATGCAAGAAGTTAGCTTTAAATGTCGTAATAAGCATTTCATAAATATTTTTATGGTTATATAAACAATCAAATAAGAACAATCAAATTTATCTTAAAATTGAAGTTTTGAACCAATATACAATTTCTTGCTCAAAGTCTTGTACAAAATGAATAATAAGCACTACAAAATATAGTGTAATTATATGCAACATATTTTGACTAGAAAGCTTTAACAATTTACTTAACTTTTTCTGATTCTTGAAAACAAGGTTAAATCTTTAAATATTTAGTGTTAATTATATATTTTCTAAGAATTGATTTTTAAAAGAGAGAGAATAGACCAATAAAAAATATTTTTACACTATAATCTCTATCGAATACTGTTTATTTTAATGAGTTTTCCAGAAACATTTTCTCTTCATTCTTATATTTTTTTGCATATTCTTTTTAGAATTCAATCAGTAAAATATTGTTTTCTAAGTAGAGAAAATTATTTTTAATTAATGTCGCATTTATTTTACAGAAAACAAAGGTTAATATTTTATATTCTCTTAGAGACACTTAATCAATTTATTTAAACTCTGCTGGCCACCGTAAATGCAAAACCAAGAAAGACAAGATATAGCACAACAAAATTTACTTTGTAGATAACATGTTTACCAAGTATCAAATGAATAAATTTATAGACTTCTGTGAAGCGTGGTTAATGCCAGAATTAGAAGCCAGAGTAGCCGCCATTGTTGGAGATCACCGCTGCCATACGCCTCGGCATTGAATCAAAGAGACTTTTGATGTATTCTTGGGGTACATCAGACCAAGTAGCTTCCACACGTTGCCAAACTGTGGTGTGGCAACTGGGGGTGTAATCTGGGCCAGCCGTTGAGCAACCATGGACCACGTGTTTTCTATCGGTGAAAGATCCGGAGAGTGAGCCGGCCAGGAAAGCAGTTCAATCTAGTGAGTGACGAAGTACCTTTGGACAATGCGGGCCACGTGTGGTCGCGCATTATCCTGTTGAAATATGGCTGTTGCCAAGCCCTGAAGGTAAAGAAGGACAACTGGCTCCAACACCTCGGAGATGTAGAACTGGCTGTTTAAAGTATCGGCAATACGTACTAGAGGAGTACGAGAGTGATATCCAATACCGCCCCATACCATAATACCCGGTGCAGGACCAGTGTGGTGGTGCATAACGCAGCTGTTCAGCATCCTCTCTCCACGGTGTCTCCAGACTCGAATCCGAGCATCGCGGAGTTGCAGACAGATGCGTGACTCGTCAGTAAAGACAACTTCATTCCATTCTGCCGCCCACATCCTTCTTTCATCGCACCATTGGTGGCGGAGATGTCTGTGGTTCTGCGTCAAGAGTAGACCAGGCAATAGACGTCTTGCGGACAGACCACTCTGCTGTGAACGGCATCGAATGGTACGTGCAGACACTGAATTATGCGTTACAGACTCAATGTGCTGTGCTATGGTTCGTGATGTGACTGAGCGATCCGTCACTGCCATGCGCACAATTTGCCTGTCCTCTCGTGAAGTGGTGCACTGAGGTGGATGCGATGGACCACGCCGGTCCGTCGTACCCTCCTGCATCCAACGGTCACATATCCGCATTACAGTTGTTTGGTTTCGTCCAACACGTCTACGGATATGCCTGAAAGATAATCCACAATCTCGGTAGGCCACTATCCTTCCTCTGTCGAACTCGGAAACTTTATCAAAAGCTGATCGCTGTTTTCTTCGAAACATAACTGATCGTTTTATAAAAAAACACTAGAAAAACACAATTGCCGAACTTGAAATCGTCGAAATCTCCAAACCTTAGATACCGCTTTGAGGTGGCGCCACAGGCGCGCGTGATGTGTGTCTGCGCTGAAATTCTAAGCATTTGCATATCTCACCTCCGCTAATGCATGTTGTAAATTTCATGTTATTTGCATGCTTCCTTCAGGGTGTTGCATTAACGGTGGCCAGCAGTGTATATTTAAAGTATATCTTGAGCAACCAACAAAATTCCTAAAAAGCCTTTTAAAAGTTCTTAAAACATCTCTTTTAATATCTTTAATTTTCATCTCGGCTTCTTCTAAGTTTTTAAAAAGTTTAATGGGGCAAATATATGTTTTTTGCTTTGTATCTGAAAGTTTATAAATATTTACTTACAAAGAACTTAGCATTATCTTTCTTGTGATAAGTTATTTTCAAAGCTTTCATTTTGGAAATCATCCAAGTTTTTCTATTACTTCAATAACAAACCCAATTTAGGTATTTTCTTAAAGCTGTGGCGTTTTTTTATTTCCACATTAAATTTTTCTGCCATTCAAACATTCCTAATTTTATAGAAAAAAATATTAATTAATGTACTTTAATGTATTTTTATAAATCCTTTAACGTATTAAAAAGGGTGCAGGTACTTAGAGGGCTCAGTAAAAGAAAACTCAACCCTTAATAAACAAATTCTCAGTTATCATTGGACTGTAGTTTAATAAAGCTCAACTTGGTTGTGCATAGGCCTTCATGTCGAAATTTCCGCACGCACTCTCTTCCTCCTCTGTTCACTTCTATTCATTACACCACAGGTGGCGCAATGATACGCACGCAAGCACGCTCTTTAATTAATTTCTCATAAAGTAATAAGAGCTAAATATTTTTCTTAAGTAATCATCTGTTTACCACTATAAATCATTGTAATCATTATAATCTTATCTAGTTTGTCCAGAAAACCTTCAATGAAACAAAAGAAATTTTATTTGAAATATCTCACTGATTTGTATTATTTCGGTTTAATTTCTGAATTAAGTAAAGCATTTGTGTTATCATGATCAATTTATTTCCTAGAGATATTTTTCTACATTATTAGGAACGTATTTATGAATATTTTTACAATATTTTTAAATACATTGTTCGATTTAACTACATTTATAAAAATTCTCAACATATTTCATAAAAATTTTTTAAAAAATCTCCCGCTTCACTTTTAATAAATGTGACATATTTGAGAAATTTTATTAATTATACTGATTTTAATAAATTACGTTAACTACTAAAAATGTCTTTAAAGCAACACCAAAATTAAATTTGTAAAATATGGTACTTGTAGTTTTTCTAAAAATTAATGTGTACTTATAATATTTGGAATAATATATTTGAAATAAATAATTAAAGTGTACCTGTGTGTGTGAAAAAACAGTAATAATATCTACGTAGTCGATTTCACACACACACATATATATATATATATATATATATATATATATATATATATGTTATATGTATATATATTATATATATATTATGTATATATATATTATGTATATATATATTATGTATATATATATTATATATATATTATATATATATATCACAACTTACACACTGTCAGAAAACAATCCATCGATTACGTTATCTATATGAACTGTATATATATATACACTCAGAAACATTGAAAATAGCGACCCAAGAAGAAAGCATCGGATTGAAATGAAATTTAATACACATAATGACACAGATAAGAGATTCACTTGATCTCAAAAGCAAGACAATTAAACGAATACAGGGTGTACAACGACACAAATACTGGGCAACTTCAATATCGCGTTGGACCACCTCCAGCTGCAATACATGCCACCACACGGTCCGGCATTGAGTCCATTAGACACCTTATGTGTTCCTGAGGCAGATGGGCCCGCAAATCTTGAACAGACAACTCTAAATCATGTACAGAGTGAAACGATGGCATCTGCCGCTTTACCTGATCCCACACGTGCTCTACAGGGGAAAAATCTGGGGAGCGGGCCGGCCATGGAAGAGTCTGAAAATGACGTAGGAAGTCTTGAGCAACTCTTGCTGTATGCGGACGAGCATTATCTTGCTGGAAAATTGCCCCTGGGAGACCCTTTAGGAAAGATCCTACATGGGGTCGAGGAATATCATCAACGTAACGTTGGCCCGTTAAAGTTCCACGCATCACAATTCAAGTGGACCGGCTAACATAGGCTATGGCCCCCCAGACCATTACACCAGCTGTGCGGGTAGTGTGACGTAGAACAGTGTGTGGGGGAATTGTACCGCTCGCCAGGGCGCCTCCACACCCGTACACGGTTATCATCTGTCTGCAAAACAAACCGGGATTCATCAATAAACACAACCTTTTGCCAATCTGTGACATTTCACATTGATCTGGCTTGGCACCACTGTAGACACAGTTGCCGATGTTCCGGTGTTAAAGGGAGTTCACGGAAAGGGCGCTTGGATTTAAGATTTGCTTCTGCAAGGTGTCTGGAAATTGTTTGTGAAACAATTGCTACGCCTACGTCTGCTCGTATCGTTGAACGAGTCACTGTGGGGTCTACAAGTGCTTGCCACACAATCCTTCGATCCTCTCTCCTCGTGGTCTTGCTGGTCGCTCCAGACCCGGTTTTCTGCGCGTGGGTACCTTCTCGTGTCCACTGCTCCCAACAAACTAACGGCACACTCCGAACGATCCACCTGGCCTGCAACACGAAGCGTCGACGAGCCTGCAGTTTTCATCACGATGGTCAGGCCTCTCTCGAACTCGCTTAACTGTGAGAAATGTCATCTCTAGTATGTTTTCCTGACATTTTTCGCTTACCAAATTCTTCCTACAATCGGCGGGTAATCGTCACGTTTATGAATCTTCGAATTTGCTCTGGCTTATATAGCACATTCTTCCTGATTGTAGCGCCACCTCGGTGAGTATGAGCATGCGTATTGGCCCAAAACTTGGATCATTTGCATATCTAATTACGCTGTACTTATTTGCAAAGTTTCGCGATTGTACTTAGCTTACTTCTTGGGTCGCTATTTTCAATGTTCCTGAGTGTATATAAATATCCTATTTATACGAATTTACATACAAAACCATATTAGTTTCATCTTTAATTCTAAGATAGCAAATATACAACTTCTAAGAGCTTCGTACTAAATATGCACCCACAATAAAATGCTTATTTGAAGATTTACAGTTAAATTAATGTAAATATGTTGATTTTATGTTTTATTCTGAAAATATAATCACCATGATAGTAGTAGCAGGGAGAAAATTCCATAATGTATAACTTTTCGGAAACATTTATGTAATGAAATGTTGAAATATTCCTACCAAAATGGACGAGAAAATTTGTTTCGAATATTACTTAGAAGTAATCCTGAAGTAATATGACAGTGGAACTATTTCGAGCAATCGAACCATGTCAGTCACCACACCAGCGAGATTTGAAGTCTTTAGTGTTTATTCTCACAAAGAAATTACAAGTCTTATTTCGTGAATAACTATATTCCAGAGAAGTAAATTGGACTAGATGCGCTGCTGATTGTAGACTTGATTCAATCCAAATTTCAATTATTATGCAAAGTTTGCTGTAGAAATCGAACAAGAATTTGGGTTTAAGATCAAAGCTTGGTTTCTCTGTAATTATATGGAGAACAGAACATTCTGTTCGGAAGAGGATCTTTTGAGTACTTTAATATTTGAGCTCCATTGTTATTGACAAGTTTTATAAAGTGCATCTTTCGTGTGTATGTAACTGATTATAGGTAATATATTCCCAAAATTTTAAGGACAGCTACAGTCGAGTATAGAAGATATACGTATGTATGATTTCCTTTATGTCTGTTTCGATAACCATCTTTATGAATAAACAAGTGATAGAGGATTCTGAAATGAAACAAAGTCTTCAATGTATTGTAATAAAGACCAAAATGGTTGAAACTTTTCCAGAAATAATTTTTATAATTGTAAAAGTATAAAATGCAATATATCAAGATAAGAATTTATTCTTAACACTATGCATTTTAAAACCTTTTTCTACACATTTTTTTCATAAATTTTTGTATACAAGTAAAAGTGTTGTGCATAAAGTTGTGTATTTGTGTATGCATTTACATAACTAAGTGCTATAATAACTAAACGTAAATGTATTACATATTTGTCGATCTTAATTGGAGTTAAATGGGACACACCTTTTACTAATTAACGTCTGTAAATCTTAGACTTTCCAATTGTTTAGTTTTGGTGCATTAAAAATGCCAAAAGGAGTTCCAGATGTAACGTTATCATATATAAAACCTTTATTTCTAAGTAATTTTACACACTTTTTTCACATTTTCTGTAATTGCCTATTCCAATTCTTTTTCTTTAAATAAGAATAATGAGTCAAAATGATTTTTAATACCGTATGCACAGTAATATAAAATAAAGTTTTTTAATAGCTTTAAATAAATATTGCTCTTAGTAAATTTAAGATTTATGATGTATCTATGAAACATATATAACATAAAGAATAATTAAATGTAACATTATATAACAAATATATTTTTTCTTAGTTAAGTTCACTTGATTTTCAGAAGTTAGAACATATTATTGTGTGAGATAAATAAGTCAAAACTATCGTAAAATAAATCGCAAGATTCATCAAATTAATGGAATGAAAACTTGTACCACATTGTTCCTTTTTAATCATAAGTTTAAAATAACGTGGTTTTAATGTGATTGGAGCTAGTGAAATATTTGAATTTCTTTGATCAATTTTATACAATTGTTTTCACTTTCACATCAAAGTAATCAAATAAACGAACCCCATTAAGACACCGGAAGTATCGATAACAATGCACCAATTGAATATGGTACTTTTTCTAAAAGAAGTATTTTTTAAAAAAGGAAATTTTAAAAAATAATATATCGTTTCTAAGAAATTGTTTTTATAAATTTTATTTAAACTAGTATATATATATATACACACTGCTGGACAATTGCTAAGGACGGATCACAAATTACTATGTAGCATAAAATTAAGCGAGACATGAGGCCTAGTAGGATAAAATATAGTTGCCACACTGTTCAGACATTAGAATAAAGTAAATTTATTGTTCTGGAAAGTACAAAAGCTGTGAAACATCTGAAAGAAAAAAAAAATGTTCATTTGATCTGCGTACGGAGAAATGGAACAATGCATCTAAAAGTCAGCAGGCACCTTAAAGAAAGGTATCAATACGGGATATGTCCACCGTGGAGTGTGATGCAACATTCCCCACGTCGTACCATACTTTGCACAACATTATCCAGCAGCTGTTGAGGCAATTTATCCCATTCCTCTGTGAGTACACGGATGAGGGTGTTCTTGTTTGTCGGAGGATAGTTTCGACCAGCAACTTGCCTCCCCAAAGCATCCGACACATTTTCAATGGGGTTTAGATCTGGAGAACGCGCTGGCCATATGAGACGTTGAATACCCTCGCTGTCTAGACAATCCTGAACAGCGAGTGTTCGATGACATGTTGCGTTGTCGTCCATAAAAACAAATTTATCACCGACAGCACCACGGAAAAGACGAACATGAGGAAGTAGAACTTCATCCATGTATCGTTGGCCCATCATAGTCCCATTCGCAACCACATGTAGGCGCGTGCGGCCATTGATCATGATGCCGGCTTACACCATGATACTGCATGTCGGATATCGGTCCTTTTCCTGGATATTTTCTAAACGATAAGCAGTACCACTCTCGCGCAAGATCAGTTGGCGTCTACAATCCGATGACAGACTGAACCTACTCTCATCTGAGAATAGTACGCATGCCCAGCCCTGTTCAGTCCAATTGTGATGCTCACGACACCATTGCAAACGGGCAGTACGGTGCTGTCTGGTCAATGGGACACACACAATAGGTCTGCGTGCGTATAGTCCTCCTCCCCTCAGGAGGAGGCAACAGTTTTTCGGGAGATCTGCTTTCCTGAGGCAGCAAGAAACTGATTTGCCACCTGCTGAGCTGTGGTGCGCCTGTTCCTTTTTGCTGATAGGACGATATATCTGTCTTCTGCAGGCGTCGTACTTCTAACACGACCTCCCCCGTGCCGTCTACTACACATTCCAGTAGTTTTAAATGACTTCCACAGCCGTGAAACAACGCTACGAGCGATGTCGAACTCCCTGGCAACATCTGTTATTTTTCGCCCTTCTTCGATCTTTCCAATAATTCGGCCACGCATAAAATCATCTATGTAATGTCGGGAAGACATGACAAAAATTTTAAGTTCGTCTATTAAATCTTTCCTGTAAAACTATGACTTGAAACAACAACTGTCCACACGCGTCAAAACCTTTAAAGCTCTTATGAACGCTATCACGTGATGAACAGACGTGGAAAAAAATTTGCATACTCATACTTCTTCTTACTAATATCCCGCACTTATTCTAATTTTCCACATTTTGCTTCCTTTCATTTTGTGGTTGGTATGGATGATAGTGTTATCCGTCCTTAGCAATTGTCCAGCAGTATATATATATATACTATGCGGTGGTATCTATATAAGCCAGTTACAGCCTCCCGACTAAGGTGATACTTTTAGTCTAATGGATGTGTTATTTGCTTACGGATTGGAAGGTACCGAGTTCTAATCTCCTTCATTGGTGACCCTGGCTGAACTTTGAAACAAAACAACCCTTCACGGAGCAGATGGGGTGTTATCTATCCGCCGCAAGAGCAACCAAAAGCTGTCAGACACGCATGACGCAGCACAACAAGTCGCTAGATCACATGACATAACACTCAAGCCGTCAAATTCACATGACGCAGCATTCAAGCCGTCAGATCTCCGTATTTCAATCCCATCGAGCATGTATGGGATTTTCTAGGCAGACGCTTGGCAGCTCGTACCTTACCACCAGTAACGATTTGGGAGCTTTGATTGGCGCTGCAAGACGAATGGGCAGCAATGCCTCAACAACTCATTAAAACCCTCATTTTCAGCATGGGCAGACGCTGTGAAACCTGCCTAGCAGTTAGGGGAGATCATATCCCCTACTAAAGACCTGATGTTTCTTGCTGGACACCCATCACAGGGATGTTTCGGCCTTCAGTCGCATTGCGTTCCAAACTACTTTTTCAATCAAGCTTCTTTTTATCCCTCTTATTTCTCTTTTAGTAAGTGTTGCTTACATTACACATGTCCTTACGTATTGGGGATCTTACGGTATTAAATGTGTTGATTTGGAAAGCTTTGGTACAAAGTTATATTGAAAAAACCGTCTCGTCCTTAATTTTTGCACACCAGTGTAGTATGAAACACAAAATTAAGTTGTATTCAATTTATATTATTACTAGTATAATAAATCATATCTTCATAAATAAAACAGTACTAATTGATTTTGATATCCATACGATTTCTGAAAATAAATTTATAGTTCAAATAAGGGAACTAATTCTTCTCACAAAATATGATTTCAGAAAACATACTGAAAATGTGAAGACATCAATCATTTCGAATACATTTTTCTTGTAGCATAAATTACGTTTGGTGAGAGAAACCGTCTCTGCATCAATACCAAAATCCCTTCTAAATGCAGTTTGGGATATTCAGAGATTCAAAATACTTTTAAAGGATTGGATAACAAACTACGCATTTTTGGAGAAATATCCTCTTTTGTAGGTTCCTCAGCCGAATCCGTGCGTTTTATAGGGGAAATACTATTTTGTCGGGAAAAAAAAATTCTTTCTGCATATTTTTGAAAAATGAGTCGCTTTTTCAGTGGACTTCCGAATATTTTTATTTATTTTTTCTGGTCATAAATATTTTATGAAACTTAGTACTTTTTTTAGAAAACCCAGGAAGTATTTTTTTTAGAAAGCCTTCCTTGTTTGATGTATGCCTATGAGGCAAATACTTTGAAATGTTACGACGTGTATTCCGAAGAGTTGTAAAATAAATCTTTTTTTAAAATTTGAGAAATTGGTTCATAATTTAGTACAATTTACTGTAATAAATTAAATCATTGTTAAACTGTTTCTTCCAGGGGCAGATGTAGGGCCAAATAAAACAGACCTCTGACCGGTGCGGCAAATCAAATTCTAAGGGCGGTATTTGGATAGAATTTGAAAAATATTTTCTTTCGTTGCAAAAAATTTAATATATTTTCTGAAATATTATTGCGGGTGTATTCCATACTTCATTTCACGTGTTTTACTTCATTATTTTGTACTTTGAATGTTTATTGTCAGTTTTCTTTTATGTTAAAAATTAAGATTTCAATTGAGGAGTACATGTTCAATCATAAAATATGCGCGTTCACATATTTTTCACTAGTAACTTTCTCCCCATCCCGGAGTATGCTCACAACGGACATTCCTTTCCGCCATACGACGTCCGGTGTTCGCTATCCAAAAGGGAACAGGGGCAATAAAAGTTTTCTAGAAACAGAGAGTCACAGGAGATGTTTTATTTTAGTGTTGGGTGGAGTTACTATAAGTTAAAATTAGCGTTTGTGATCCCCACCATCAGTAGACTCTTTTTAGAAGAAATTGACATGCTGAAATGGACGATTCCTTCTTTTAATTTCGCGAATTATTTTGTACTTGACTTAAGCTATCCGACTACGTTCGGAACCGTGATTTTAAAAAAGCGCATAAATGGATAATTTTCCTGATATTTAATTTCACTTAGATGATAATACATGCATAAAATGGTTTTAAGGCCATTCTGACAAAAAAAAATATTTAAATACAATATTTCGGCAAAAAACTAACTTACCTTTTTTCAAAATGTCCTTCTTTTGTGAAAAATGCTTCTTTTATAATAATAGTTTGCCTGTATATAGCTCAGACCTCTGTACCAAGGCTCAACTATAATTTTTGAAAAAAAACACACATTATTTTCAGAGTTACCACCCATTGAAATAATTATCGGCGTTTTTTTCTTAAAATTTCTCCCCTCTGTTGTCGTAAACCATTGTTAAACCAACTTCTAAGTTATATATTTAAAAAATTCTAGTTGAGCCTCTGTACAGAGGTCTGAGCTATATGCAGGCAAAATATTATTTTAATAGAAGAATTTTTCACAAAAGGAGAACACTTTGAAAATGGATCATTCTATGTTCATTTTTTGTCAAAATATTGTACTTAAATAATTTTTTATTATAATAATATTCTTAAAACAATTTTAAATACATTTTCTAATCCAAGCAGCACTAAATATTATACATATTATCCATTTATACGCTTTTTCAAAATCACGGTTCCGAACGTAGTCGGATACCTTAAAATTATTTATAATATTGTTATGCTGAATTTTTGTTCACAAGAATTATCCAAGTTTTTTCGGTGTGTATCGGTGTGAACAATTTATCTTTTTATAATTATAATTTTTTTGTTTTGGAGAGAGTGGCGGCATTTTCCATTTTTGTCTGGGGCGGCAAAACTGCTAGAGCCGGCCCTGGTTATTGCAGATATGATGATTATACATTAATTGTTTCTTTTACTTAGAGTACTGCTGAAAATGGACCAGATTCTTTCTTTTGCAGCTTATAATCTTGTACGTCTGAAAAGATTATTAAAAAGTGCTAATATAAAGTATAATCAAAAAGTGCAAGAAAGAGAAAAATGACTCACAACTTGACTGGTATATGCAGACTTCTAGAACGATATCTTCGTGTTCTTTGCAGCCGATCCCTAGAAAACACATAATTGTTTTTCAGAAGAAACTCCACTTACAATTTATTTAAAATTACAGCATATTTTTTAATTGAACCGAAAAATTAGTTTAGTGATATATTCAGTTTGCTGTTAACAATATTTGTGTTTATGCATAAGTATAAAAATATAGAAAATATTCAGGGAATTGCTTAAGAAGTATGATGTAAGAATACTCTTTTAGAATCTTATTATTATGAACGATAGGAAATATAAAGTTTATTGTTGTAAGTATTTAATCCCAATAGGTGAACTATTGATTATTTAACTGAAAATTTATTTTATATTAAAAATAAAAATTAGAGTAAATTACATTATCTGTATTACATACTGTACATATTTAACATATAAAGATTCCATACAACGACAAATTTAAAGAATAATCATTCTTCAACTGCAGAATGCGTTACACTGAATTGGTTTGTAAAAATAACAATTTTAAAATTAAATTATGCAACACACACACACACACACATATATATATATATATATATATATATATATATATGACTACTTGTTAAGCAGTGTTGTAGTGTTATACACAGTGTCAGCCAAATACTTAAAAAATAATTACCAAAGCTCTTTTAGAGGAATATTTTAAATGTTCTTTGAGTTTAATCCATTTCTCAGTGGTATATTTAGAATGAAACCATAACCATGGGTCGTGTTGTAAGTAAAATTTAGAATTGATAATGTAGAGTAAATATAGCAAGTGTATATGTAAATTTACGTCTTAAATTTTTACTTATATCATAACTGTAAATTTTTTATTAGATTTTATACGAAATAAGAATTATTACTTTCCTTACTGGCTGTAGTATTTGAATATATTATATATTTCACATAAATCGAATTTTAAAAATAACTAAAAATTTATGTTTTCTGTACATATATTTCCTTTTTATTTTTATTTTCTCAACCAAATCTTCTTGATGTAACTTCTAATTTTTCAAAAAACATTACTATGAAGTTTCTTTGATATATTTTTATGGATGTTTAAGATCTGGGTCATAGTAAAGGAAAAAAATGAGCTAAAATATAGCAAGAAAAAAAATAATTTTAAAGGAAATTCTGGAACTGACCCTAATAAATTCATTCATTGTAAAAATATGAATGTTAACAAACTACGTGAGTAATATTTTTATTATTCTTTTTAAGATCAAATGCCCTAAAATTAAGAATAATAAACTATACCCATCTTTTCAAAACTAAATAATTTTATGATACAGCAAAATAAAAATATAAGACACACATTGCAGGATAACGCATAACCAAAAAAATTAAGAGAGAAAATTGAATTCCATCATTAATGACAAAATTAATTTTATTTTGGTGATATATATATATATATATATATATATATATATGCATTTATTCTTTACATACAATTTCAAAACATTGTTTTACGAAAAATATTTGAAAGAATATTTTAGCTTCATTTTCAATACACTTTTAATTCATTAAGCCTTTAACTGTGGATACGCAATATGTTTTTAAACTTGACCTCCTTAATTCTTTTACTTTCTAAAAGAATCAAATTATTATATTTTAATGAAATCAGAATGAGAAGAAACAATATATCTCTCCTGATTATCAGAGCGAAGTGTCAAATTACAAAAGAGGGGGAAACTAATTCAATTAAACAAAGCATAAAATAAACCTATCTCTGCATCGTAATAGAACACTTAGAACATGCAGCTCTCACAGCTATTAAAAGTGAACAAAATACCTAGAAAAAACACATGCTACACAATAGCAAACAAAGAAATATTTCAACTATGACTCATTTCTGGTAATTTAGAGCACACTCCAAAAACGATGAATAATACTAACGAAGAATAAAAATCGTAAGTAGTGATGCATATTAAGTCTAAATTAAAACAAATCTAATTATCTCTGAATTTTGAATTACAGTACAGTGTATTTTTACAATGTAATATTAGAAGAATTTTGCTTGAACAGAAGGTATGAAGAGTTACTTTATGAAAGTGATTTATTTTTTTAAGGAAATTATTCATATGTTTTTTTTTTTATATTTTCTTAAACCTTCTTGCTTTGAACATTCAAATTTATTACTAATGTATATAAAAACATTATATCCTTTATTTTTTTTAGTAAGGTATTTTTTGCTTATAGAAAGCTTTGTTTGCTTGTCAATATATTAGTTTTTATTATATATTAGTTTTAATTATATTTTTGTTGCTTATAACTATTCACTCCTATATTCACCTAATATTCAAAAGCTTAATTTAAACCCATAACTAAGTAATTTATTTTAACACATTTTGTAGAAATACGTTGATATTTTTATTCATTTATAATTTTTTTGTGAATATTCAAAATACTAATTTATAACTAAAATTCTTGTCGAATCCACTCTAATCTTCGCAAGGTATCAAAGGTATATAACTGATAAATATTACTGTAAGATTAATCTTGATAACCGATATAATAACTTTCATATAATTATGTGTGAAAATTTTATATAAGTTTAGCTTCAAGATATTTTTGTAGACATTTATAATAACAACAATAGAATATTATTTGAAATTATTTTTATGATGTGCTTCATTTTTTAAGCCAAACAATTAACAAGTTCCATATATGTTAAACTTTCTCAACATTATACGTGAAGAGCATTCTAGTTAAGAATTTTAATTTATCTGAATACTATCAATTTATTTGAAATAAGTGTTTGTAAATGTCTTGGGGTGTTCATTATTTTATTTTCATCTAAACCTTTATTATTTACATCTTAAAAAATAAATATTTTAATTGTAATGTAATAGTTACTGGGACACATAAAAAATGCATGCTATGATAATACTACCTTATTGTAGTAATCAAAAACTAATTAGAAAAAAAAATTGTTTAACTTCACTACTAAACATTATTGACCTAATATGAATATTTTATATCCTATATAATTCCATAATTATTCCAATCTCACAGGAAAAAATCGTGATTGCAGATATATTTACTAGAACTTCAGCCCTCAGTGTTTGGTGCCATCCCAAGCCCAATCAAGTCATCCAGTAAAATCATTCAATCCCCCAATCGCATTACCCAACCACAAGAGGGCGCTGCGATTCATCGCGCGGTTGCCAAAGTCATTACGAGAATTCCGAAGTCAATCAATCAAGTAATCTGACAACGCGGCTTAGCTTCCGTAATTTCGGCAGATTGGTCGAATAAGAGCGACTTAAATCATTGGAGGCGTGTTGGTTAAGGGATTAATGACCAAGGTGAGAAAGCAACGCTGCTAACTATTAAGTACACAACCCCTTGCCTTGGATGCACTTAGAGGGGATTTTTAAGGGCGATTGATTGTCATTTAATAATGAGATTTAAGTGTACACAAAGTGTGTAGTGTTGTTAAGATAGGTGATATTTAAATTAAGAATAGTTAAATTATATACTATAATCTATTGCAGAAAAATGGTGTCGTAAAGAATGATCATTTGAGATTGAGCATAAAACAGTGTTTTAAAGATAAATATGTGAGATTTTATTTAACTAATTATTTTAGAGTGTTTTTTACCGTATAGTCCGGCGTATAACGCGCACTTTTAGCACAAAATATATAGTTAAAATTTTGCGGGTGCACGTTATACGTCGGATATAAAAATGATAGCAATAAAAATAATGAAAATATTATCTCAAAAAATTTGATTTTTATGTATATCTAAATACTGTTTATTTAGGAGAAATTACATGACTAAGGAATTTTCATTATATGATAACATGAAAAAAATTGTTATATTCGTCTTTCGTTTTATCTTCAGGCACTTCACTGAATTATGTTTCATTTTTTCACCATCATTATTATTCTGATGCATAAATTAATAATCATCTTTCGTTTCATCTAAATTGTTAGATATATAACACATTTTGTATATAAGTTTTTAACTATGTCAGGTTTAGTTGCACTCCATGCTATAATTATCTGCTATTCAAATGATTACACAATAACATTTCAGGTTTCTTCGTAGAAATGGTAAGCATTATATGGCGAATATACCTAAAACTTAAAAACTGTAATTTGAAAACATAGGTGCGAGGTGTATACGCCGGAATATGTGATATGTGCAATTAATTGAATATTCTATAATAAAGTTTTTGTGATTAAATAATGGAGTCCACACACACACACATAAAATGTAGTAAGCGATTTTATAACTAGGAATAGTGTTATAAATATAAGAAAAACAGAAATGTTAACTGAAGATTTAGTACATATATTTCACACTGAAGTTAAAAAGAAATTTAATAATTTAGAAGGAAATTTAACTTATTTTTTAATTAATAGAATCAACAAAAATGTGGTTGGGGTAGTACGTTCAAAATTGAAAAGAAACTCATCTAAGAGATGGAGATTTTTTTTAATATAAGATGTGAGTAAATTTGAAACGCTAGTATAAGTGTATTTTTAGAAATTAAAAACAAAAAGAAATATTCACTACGTATTTATAACATTTAGGCAATTAATTATTAGTTAATTTTTATTCTAAAAATACATCGATGAATCGTATGTAAAACAGAATTGTCATAAATTAAACTGATAAAAAGTTGTATTTTTCAGAGTTATGACCTTTTGCTGTATTTCCATAAGAAATTGGATGCAATCTATACTTTTCAGCAAATAAAAGATAATATTTCTTCTTAAAAGATAATATTTCTTCAAGAGTATCAAAAGTGATGTGTCTAAAAAGAACTATTTGTCATTATTTGCTATGACACTGATGCATTTTTCAGCGTAAAAAGTTAAAAGTTTTACCAAATAAAAACAAAAAGATAAAACCAATTCTCCAACTTCGTGTAACTCTATCTGAAGCTAACATATTTTCCAGTTATGTTATCTGGTGCACTGTCTACATTAGTTTTGCTTTCTGCGCCTCATCGGTGTGGAGAATGGCTAATTTATCAATACATGGCTGATTTCAAGTTATAGGAGATTTTGTTAATTGAAAATTTTATTAACAAAATGGTTGCTCGAAATTTCTTTTTATTGTGGAGGTGGGTGGGAAATATTGGGAATTAAGGTATATGGCAAAATAAAAAATAAAAAAAAATCACGTACTCTAATTTCATATCAGTACGTTAAACACCTAAAATTTTACTAATATTCGCTAAAATGGGCGATAACACTGCAATATAGTTACCATGATTTTTCTTATGTTTGGTACTGTGATTGCCATTCTTTTTACGTATATTTTTCATAGGTTTATTTTTATAGACAAAACTCTCAATTTCAGAAGATTTAATGTTTTTTTTAATTTATTTATTCATTAGTATATTTTTTTTTACAAATTTAACAATTTTTATATTTTATGTTGTCTAGATTACAGCTTTTGCCTTTTGTCGTTTATTCGGACATGGATATTTGAACAGTATTGATGAGCACCATGAACTTTTTTAAAAGTGTATAACAGCTCTACTTTTAATTTTTATGGACCAAAATAATTGTTGAATTCGCAGTGTATTCCTCTCTGTTACTTTTACTTTTTTTTCCAAAAGTTATGGGGTTATTTTTTCTCTTTCATTCTTTTTGCTTAAGATTTTGCTTATGTTGATCGTCATTAAATGTGTAATCCAGTGAAATGGAAAAGTACGGAATATTGTTTACAGACAGGATAAAAAATTTGTTAGCCGTAGATTTTATTGCGAATCTTATGGTGCAAACCTGCGCTGTCACAATATTAAACCTATTAGACATAATTCTTATTTTGCTGACAGTATTGGAAATTTCCATTTTACGTTCCTCGTTTAATGAAATTCATAGAGAACTCGAAATTTTCTTAACCATTATTATTATATTTTTTTTCTCCATTTTTTCCACATTCCGACTCTCATACTTTTTCTTTTTCTCCAGCATTTCTTAACTCCAAGTTATATTTTCTTTAAAAAAAATCATTTTACTCTTATTTTTCCAATTTGTTTTCCACAAAAAATCATTTTTATATACATAGATTTTTCTTAATCTTATTTTTGTTTCTTTTAAAATCCATGTAATTAAACTCTTTCACCAGGATTCTTTTATATTATTTTCATGTCGAAATCTAACTGCCAGGTTGCCATCTTGTATTGAAAACTAATGGCCAAAACCTTTTTTGGCGTATTTTAAAATTGCGCCAAAAAGACGTTGGACGCCTAGCGTAGTGCTAACAAATTAGTTCCAAAACAAGCACGTGGTTGTCTTGATCTAGTATGTGTAATGATAGGAAGAAAATCTCCTCGCATGATGATCGTATCCATTTAGAATTCGCAAATAAAGTAAAAGTGAATTGTACGAACTTGTCAGAGAAACTCTGTTTTCTACTCTGTGTTATAAACCCTGTTTTATACACTTAGAAGAATTTACGTGACATTTGTTTTCTCTTGTTTAATAAAACTTCATGCAAAAACACCAAAAGTTAAAAGATTAAAACTGCTTCAGAAAGATTATTGGAAAATGCTTAAAGGAAATTCTTATCGTAAACTACATTTACCAAGATTAGTGAATTCATATATAAACCGGACCCCTTATTTTAACCTTGAAAGGTTCAGAAAAACTCTCGGCTTATAAACAGAAATATACACAGCATATGGCTTATTTTAATTTCGGAAAATTTAAAGTGCCAATTGAAGTTTTTAAAATTATTGAAAAATAACAGATTTTTAAGATCTTGGATCAATAATCTAAAAAATATAAATAAATAAATTATTCAATTATTTTAAATCCTAAAAAAAAAATTTCAGATACATTTAAATTAATTAATTATTTAAATATTTAAATTATGTGCTCCCTTGTAATCTTCTTAAAATTTATGCATACTTTTTGACATCAATTTCTTAAATAAAAAAAATCTATGAAAATTGGATTATTTATTCTGTATTGGTATAATATATACGTATATATACTATATATACGAAATTCCAACAATAGCTAAAATAACAAAAGTGTATAGAGAAAAATCTTTTAGGAGACTTGGACTCTAAAATACTTTAAATAAAAAGTGTTATTATAAATTTTGAAAACAATATAAATCTTTTTTACAACATTTTTCAAAGATTATATTCATACTAAAATAATACATAAATAAGAAGAATTATACTTTGAAACTATGTACTTTTTCTCGGTTCTCCCATTGGAATAATTATTTTTAATAAAAGAACAGAGAAAATATTTTTCCATAAGATATCGTATATCAATATAACGGATTACGTATCAAAAGAAAATGTTTAGATATGGTAGAGAGAAGACCCAAAAATAATGCCAATAAAGTAAGTTTATAACCCAGAGCTCAGAATGTCAGATTTGATTACTTGATACCCAATAGCAACAAAATGTGACCACCTGAGTCTTGATGTGTGGTTAAGGTTACAAGTTTGATTAATGTTTCTCGAATTTCAGTATCATTCTCTGAATTCACAATGATGTTATCGAGAGCTTTTGGTTTTATTTATGTAAATAATCTTACTGTGTGTTTCAAGAAGTTTCACTATTTAAATACCTTTGATGTAAAATATTATCAAAATATCTCTTATAAGGTTTGTTACAAAGTTTTATATAAATTTGAGCTTCAAATTTTAAGAAGTTCTTAAGTAAAAAAGAACACAATTCCTAGTTTCTGTGAAAGATTTCTTTTGAAATAGCATACAATTTTTATTTAATGAATAAACTTGCCTAAAAATATCAATCCATCATAACTTTACCAAAGGGTAAGTAAAATTTTTGGAATGAAACCCAACAAAAATAAACATCTAGTTTTTTTTCCCCAAGAAAGAGATCTAATTTCCGCGCTACAATTCACTGAATACTCAACAAGTTATTCAAGGGTCTGGATGCGATTTTTTTGTTAATTAATGCCTCTCTAGGGCTTTGAATTAGGGATGAATTTTTGAATCAAAGGGTAGTGGCGTGAGGTAGGCATCTCGCATGCACACATTTTTAACACAAAGCTTAGAATAACAAGGTAACATGTATCAACACTCCTATATTGTTGGTCTTATTTATTTATTTATTCAACGAGGCTGAGGATTAGTATTTACCATTGCAGCCCTAGTACATTTCCCGGGAGTTTGTATCATTTTTAAGGGCGGCACGATATAGGTGAAATACCAATCGCCGTATTGTTATTTTGACACCCAGTTTCTTCCTCAGAGGGAGGCAGCTGAGCTCTGACGATGCAAAACAGTACTACTAATAGTGGCATAACGTACATCCCGCATCACCGGGGGACAGATTCTAGGGGCTCAAAACCTGACTGACGACAAGAATGTACCATTTGTGAGATCCATCTTGAGGCTCAAAACTTGACTTTTCAAGGAGGTCCTAATACTCTCCATTACGCTACTGACTAGTAATTTGACTTTATCGAGAGCAACCGAGCCAAACAGGCACTCTAGGGATCTTTAGCATGTCGTATAATCATACGAGAATGGACGCTGTTGATTTTCTTCATCATGAAAATCCACCTACTTGGGCAATCTTCGGCGTAGAAGGCCAGCTCCAAATCAACTACGCCATCCAGCTGGCTGAGTGGTCTTTGCAAAATTCGGCATTTGAACACGCAGTTTACACAACTAGAGATACTTGCGATTATAATCAATGTGAATATAATAATCCCAACATCATAATTCCATGTTCAATATCAAAAGTATTAATTGTAAAAATTATATAGTCTGAAGAATAATTATGAGGTTCTGTTCTTTTTAAGCAAATTAAAACAAAAGTAGGTCAGAAATGTTACATAAAATCGGAACATAATATTTATATATAAATTATTTAAAAAATTGGTCTTAAAAGTTGATTAATAGAATATAAAATGTAATAAAACATTCTCCACGATATTTACCGTTATTAAACCACATTTAGCTAACAAAACCTAAAGAAATTCAAAAGCAGAAATATTATATTAGTCTTTCCTTCGGTAGGTTGATTGATAATCAAGTCGAACCTCAAAACATAAAGTAGACAATTGGAGGTGAATATTGCTGAATCATGGTCAAGCGACAAGACAGACATCTGAGTTGTCGAACTACGAGTACTTTCTTTATTCGGTATCTAACTGTTAGATAATAATATTGTACAAAAATCTATGTTCCACTTTAAGGCATTCCGGCCCATGAATCTTAAAAATTATTGATTTTCAGTTTCTTATATTTTTTTAAAGTTCAAATAATGAAGTTTAAAATTATATATGATATGTGGAAAAACGATAATTAGAAGTATTTTTATTTATTTTTTTAAATTAAACTACTCCTTGACGCGCATCAAATAAGATCTCCTAGGAGCACCTGTGTTTCTCCTTGTATAAGTTTCTGATGACGGCAAATCCATATGATGTTCAAGTGGAAAAATTAGAGTGTATTGGGCAAATAAAAAAGTGTATGGGTACACATCCTTTAGATTTTAAAAGCGAAAAAGAGAGAAAAAAGTTATGAAAGAAGCCTAAAATGTCATAACCTAGACTCACCGACACATTAATATTAAATTTCAAAGATATTATAGTAGGGCTACTAGAAATAATATCGATGATCTACACAGCATGAAAACTGCTATCTGGGCTGTTTATTTTTTCATCTTCTACTACGAGAGCCCTCAACACGAAATTTGTCCTGCGATTATAAACGCCTGGTACAAGTTTCAAAGGACAGAGCTGAATGTAACAAAATGCATTATGTTTTAATAAACACATATACCATAATGAATTAAATGAAACCAATTTTCAGAGATCTGTGTGATCCTATGTTATAAAGAAAATATTTACATGGAAAGACCTAGAACCCAGATGAGTCAGTTAATAACACCATATGGTCTGTGATTCCAAGCTCTAATTTTTTGAAGAAAAACCTCTAAAATTAGCGGTCAATAGGGATATTAAACAGTTTAATATGTGTCATGTAGCAAAATTGGAGATCTTAAAACATTTTGACATTGAACTAAGTTATAACTGTGTGTCATGCTTCAAAAAACTAGTACACGTAGGATTCGTGTAGCCCAACGAAAGAATCTTGAGATTCCCCCCAAAAGGCAAAATTGTTAAAAATAATGGGAAAAAAAGAAAATTAGAAGAGTCCTTTTTGTATGAGTAAAAAGTGAAAAAATTGCTTCATGTACTTCTGGAAAAAACTGAAAAAAGTAAATGCTCAAAAATTACAAACTTTTACTTTAAAGCCTGTTTTCTCAAAATGGAATATTTTTCACTTGATGTTCCTTTTCCTGATAAACTACTTATCATATTATCCTGAAATTTTCCGTGAGCATACTTTTCATACTTTGATGGAGGAGATTAGATATATCTAGCAAGTCTTTTTAGATATGACTTTTTTAAACCAAAATTTTAGGAAAAAAAGTTGGACAATTTTTAAAAAATTCGTAATTAATTTAATTTTAAACAAAAAGACAAAACTTCTCGTTAAAGTGTTATTGATAGTACACATAACCTACTGTAAAAATCTTATTTATGAGAAGTAAGTAGTTTTTGAGAAAAAGGTACATAAACTTACGCAATTTAACATGGGCTCCTGTAAACGAGCCGAACCCCCTTAAAAGACTGCATGTACATTTGTTATCAATAATTAAACTTAAAAAAAAATCTATTATTTTACAGCATTATAAGAATTTATTCTCAAATTGTTTTTTAGTTTTAAATTTCGATAGATTAAAATTTATTTAGAGTACTAAAATATTTTTTTAATTTTGTTTTTATGAAAGATTAATTTGAAATAAGAGTGTGATTCTCTTAGAAATCTCTTATTCTTTGCTTCACATCGTTGTACTGAATTTAAACATTTTACAGGTAATTTTTTTTTTTGCTTTGCAAATAAGACTCATATTTGTTTTCGAACATTTTTTTTTTGATTTGGAAATTTTAGTATGCTATTGTAAGCTTCACTTTATATCGATGAAATAATTGTAATCGTTTTGCTTATGTTTATTTGTGGAAACGAAAGTTGGCATCAATGAAGAAGAGAAATGGCTGTAATTGAACTGTATTACGATGCCGCGTTATGAATAAATGTTTATGTTTTAATTAGTACTTTTATTCACATACTAAAATCATTTTTACATTGATTCTAAATCAACCTTATACTATTATGTATTTCACTATGTTCTTGCTGCCTTATTCATTTCTCTCTTAGATGACATGGAATCAGATTAAATATAAATAATTTTATTACAAATAATTTTCAATCCAATATTAAACGTTATTACAGTCATGAAGAATTTAAAAGCTACATTTTATACCGTAATCATTTATTTTTATTTTTTGTAAAAATATTGCTTTTTGTCATTTACCAATCGAAACTAATTACCAATTGATTGGTGTAAGTGCAGCAATATTTAAAAAAATCCATACCTTCAAATATTTAAAATAAACACTCCTCCTAATTAATACATTTTTACCTTCTTAAAATGGCATATTTTCAACATAGTGTTATCCAGTTTACAGCTTAGAAATTATTTGGGTGGAATTAGTTACGCCAAATTAGAGTAAGCATATGTTGGGGAAAAAGTTCAAAATGAACTAGCTCAACTAATTAAGTTATTTAGTTACCTGTTTACTTCCTGATTTAAATCTTTTTGAGCTGTTAAAAATAGCACATAATTTCTGTCAAGCTGAGATGAGAAATTCAAAAGTTAATAAGAGTAATTTTACATCTGATATTTATTCGTTGAAAATATCTATTATTTATTTCTCACGCATAAATATACTTTAATCCATGGACAAATTTCATGTTTGTACGGATACCTTATAAAATATTATTATGAAATTTCTTTGAAAATGAATATAAGTGCTAAATAAACTGCTTAATATTGTATAGACATCTTATTGGAATTAATTTTATTTTCTTTCACACTAAGTGTGTATTTTAGATTTATCTCATGGATTGAGCTTTGGTTTGTGAAAGATAATACTCTGATTGTTTGATTAAATCTTTTACTTCTTATGTCCCTCAAGAAGTTTGATAATACTCTATTTCTCTCTCTCTTTTAATGTGATGGTCTTACTGAAGTGAGATGATTTACTGGACTCCATTTGATTCGAACATCTATAGCCCAGAAGATTTCTCTCTTAACCTCATTAATGCTACAACACCTTTGAGGCTGTTTCCTCAAAATGCACAAACAACTGAATAAAACACGAAGTACATCGCCAGAGCGAAAAATCTCGCGATTTTTACGAACATTTTCTACATTGTAAATCATACATCAACTTATAATATAGCATTTCTTAAATTTAAAAATGTTCTATAAATAATAATGCTTACCTCTTAACGCGAACAGGGATATCATTACGGTATAGGACAGAGAGGGCAAACCAATGGCACGTGTGCCATCAATGGCACGCAACACAATATTTGTGAACGCCAGCGATGAAAAGTGTTTGCATTTTGTTTCAAAATAACAAAATTCACTATGAAATATTACAAACAAACGCACCCGATCTTCGTGGCGGGGAGCACACTCGTTTGTTTTTGTCTCTTAGTTATTGCCTTAGTTACGTCTTGGACTACAGTTGCTTATGACGCAAAGTTTGTTCGCACATAGCATAGTCAATTTCGTCGACACAACTGTATTTTAAAGTTTGTTTGTGATATATTTAAGATTTTTAAATATTACTTATATATATATATATATATAACATGGCTTGTTTAGCAAAAGAACAAAAAATGCAAGATAGTATAACCGAAAATTTCAAACGATGAATCAAAAAGTATGGCATGCTTAGTAAAGGCGACAAAGTGGTGAATGTTTTATGTTCTGGAACAGTTGTATGCAGAACATCGTCTGTAAAAGGGCATTTTGAGACAAATCACAAAACCTCTGGTCAAAAAAGTGATCCACAGCATAAATAATTAATTGCTTAGAAACGATGCGTTTGGCAAATGACTCCAATGCAGCTTGCATTCTACTAAAAGTAACATCTTACAATCTTAATATATATAAGTTATTTGTCATCTAATCTTCAACAACAGAAGTCACACTAATATTCCTATAATTTGAATTATATGTATAACTAAATCATTTACAGCTATATGGTGCAAAAGTATTGTTTCGTAGCAAATAAAGAGTTTTGAGTAGTTAGTAAGTAGTTTTATTATTTTTTTTCAATAATCACAAATATCATTGGGTGGGTGACTTGAGAGTACCCAGCTCTTATCAAAATCATTCCACGGCTTTTCTATACCTCATTAAACACTTCTTTAGAAAAAATGGCACGTTGATCCATAAAGGTTAACCACCCCTGGTATAGGAGAAAAAATGCAAAACACATTTGGTATCAGAAAAAAAATGGGGTATCTTAGATAAAAATGAGTAGTATGATGAGATACAGCACTCTTTGCAGGATAGAGAAGCCAGAATAGAGTATTAGTGTTGAAATGCCTTATTCGAAAAAGTCTTCGAAATCTGGGTCTTATTCTTTAACGTTACGCCGAAGACAGCCTTAAAAGCTCTGAATGTATAGACATTTCTGTTTCTCCTTTCTACGCAATAAACTGAGGTACCGTCGTGTTGTAGCAAAAAGCGCAACAATATTTCAAATTCCCCTTTCTTGTGCTTAATAATGAGAAAACTGCGATGTGAAAAACTTTTGCTAAAATCCATATTTAAAATTTTTTAAATTGCTTTACATATTAAAAAAATTATGTTTCTAAATCGTTGCATAATTCGATACCAATAAATCAAATCTTCCCCCACCCACTTCCCAAATAAAACTACAAGTGAAAATTATAAATTTTTATCGTAGTTACGGATAAAAGATGACTTGTATTGATTATGTTTTTGTTATTGTTATATTTTTTAACTTCGTACAAGATCAGATGATGAGAGTGATATTTGAAATGATATCATGCTCCGCATGTATCTTTCTAATTAAAACTCGATTTGTTCGGGGTTTTTAAGCCAAATTTAATTGAACGCTCAACTGCTTTCAGTGTTTTTTGTACAATCAGGACTTAAATTAACTTCTCTTAATAATTGTGTTCTCAACACTGGAATACCGATGTTTATAATTTTGCTTCATTTTAGACACAAGTAATAATAATTGCAATTGAACATTTATATGTTAATTTCGATCATGCATGGAACATTTGAATTACAATTACGTTTTTTTTATACTTGTCATTTCTTATTACATTAATTTATATCATAAAAAGATATGTATGGGACTCAGTAGTTGTACAGTATGAGTAATAATAAAAAGTAACTAATGCAAATTCTTTATAGTTCTTTTAAGGATATGTGTAATACTACCAAAACTATAAAATATATAATTAAAGCAAACAAGAACACTAAGTGAATTCCCAGAATAATTTTGTAATCAAAAACAAATGTATGCAGCAAACTTAGAATTGTATGCACAATTTGTTACAAGAAATACAATATTACAATAAATAAAGTAGACAAGTTACATGTAATGTCTACAAAATGACTTAGGCCGGTGCTTCTCAAAGTTTCAATGTTCGCGACTCAATAATTAATCATAATTTTCTTCGCCCCCCCCCCATAAAATAGCAATGTATTGAATTCAATAGTACTATACTTCGATGCTAAGACTATACGTTACGACCTAAACCTCAAAAGTGCCACCGGCGTATATAAACGTCTCGCTCAGCTAAAGCGTAATTTTCCCCGCACGTATATATACGTCTTCCGAAGTCTTATGATCTTTTCTGTGCACTGCTATTCATAAAATTATTCCGAAGGCTTTGGAATGCAACAAAATGACCTTTACAATGTTTGCGAAGAATTTACTTATTTCAGATTATTTTAACTTCTTCATTCTTCCCCCAATATATCACATACGCGCACCTACTTGAAAAACGGTTGGCATTGAGAAGCGAACCAAGTAACTTTTAATCGGCAGTTAAGGGATTTATTATAAACCGTACAAATGATTAATATAAGTGTTCACTTTTGTATATAATTTTATATATGACAATCCCATGGGGTCACTGGTAATTATTAAACTTGTTCTTAATTTATTGTTAGTATTTTTAAATTATAAAACACATTGTGTTATCACTGATACATTTATAAGTGTATTATATCAGTGTAAATATGTATTATATTTTTGATTATGTCAGAATGTGTGTGTTGTTTGTTTACTTTCAGTAAATTAATCATTTTTTAAATAATCTTTCGTTTTCGACTTTTCAATAGGCTCGCCCCCTTGTAGAGTTGTCACGCCCCCCCCCAAGGGAGGCGTGCCCCACAGTTTCAGAAACGCTGACTTAGGTCAAAATTGTCCTAACCAATGTTTCAACAAGACGGTTGAAGTGATCAGTCTGAATATATATTGCAACAATTTCAATTTGTTAATTGGCTCAATGTATAATTATTTCATAAACTTAGAATATTTGATTTCAGATCAAAATTTTGTCTATTTTCACAAAATTATATTTTTAAAGCAGAGAAGTTGAAGTAAAGTTTTTAAATTCAAAATTATTTTGTCTCTCTTTCTCTCTTTGTCTCTTTCACACACGCACACAACACACACACATATGAATATATATTAGATGGCAATTCTATGATTCCACGACAGTGTAAGCTGTACACTCTCATGTCTGATTTGTTATAATGTGTTATTATGGAATTTGGCATTTATATTTTTTTCATATTAAAATTATTTTTAAGGTTCTTGCGAATTAATATGTTATTTTAAATATAATTCAGTATACCAAAAGTTAACCACGATTATGCATTTGAATACATTTTCCTTTATAATAAAATGATCTGCGATATGAATCAAACTCATTAAACAATACCCATGAAAAAAAAATGTAACTCAAAATCAACTGAGAATTTAATTAATGGGTATTCTAATCTGAATCAATATATGAGAATTATGAATATTATTTAGTAATGTATATTGATGTATTTTGATTACTAAACTCTTTCACTTTGTATTTTGACATAAGAAAATGAAATACACCTATTGAGTAAGTATTGAAAATTCTTATTCGAAAGGGTTTAATTCATGTTAGGCGCCTTAAATCTTCCAAATCATTGCATAAAGCTATTGGTTGTTACAAAATATTAAAGATTGCTAATGGTTTTTGCAAATTAAACCGTAAATGTGAATTTTGTACAAGAAAGAATCCAAGAACTACTATTTTGAAACTCGTAATATTTCGAAACTGCTATCACATAAAAGTTTTTGTAAGAGCTTTCAGCAAATTACGACGTGACGACTTTTCCGTCTTATCTAATCTCTTCCGACAGCTGTTGCTCCAAATCAAAGATTTATTGAACGGAAGAGATCCCATCCCACAGATAAAATCTTTCACCCTTCTTTTTATCAATCCATATCAGCCATCTGAAAACTATGAAGAAACTGAAGAAAAACTAAGCACAGAACAAGAGTCAGACATTCTTTTTTTCTTACTTTCATTATATTTATCGCATGAAATAGAAACTCAACACAGACACACTTCTATACATCAAATAAAAAGTTCGTGCCAAACATTCTCTGGTATCTATTAAAGGAGAAAAGTAAACGATTATTATATATTCGTTAGTAAAAAAAATAAATCGAGGGAAACGAAATAAAATAGTAAACCGAAATTACGGTATCAAACAATGAGCTAAAAATAATACTGTTAGTTAATCTTACAAATTCGAAAGCTAAATCACGAGTATGTGAAAAGTATATTAAAGTAATCTGTGGAATTGTTCCCGTTTTCGTTTTTATTACAAGCTGAAAAACAATTTTACCATGTACTATAACATTTAGTGTTGGAAACACGTTGAATTATTCTCAGGACTGTGTTAAAGCTATTGGATGTTTCCTAATTTAAAATAAGTAATATATATATATAAAAAAATTAAGTCAATTTCTACTTTGAATGGATGAATAGGAGGTATTTTATTATCGATTGAAAATTTGAATGATACATATTTACACACACACACACACACACACATATATATATATATATATATACATAAAGAGAGAGACAGAGAGAGAGAGAACTAATAGTAGGAATTGAAAAAATAGTATGATTTGTCTGCATTGTTGTAACAATGCACGCCCGATTTGGCTAGAAAACAGGTTTTCGAAGCCAACATTTGTCTTTGTTTTAACAGTACATTGTTACAACAATAGAAACGACTCTATGTTGGCGTCAAAAACCGGTAATTAATTAAATTAAATTTAATTAATGAATTGATATTTGAAAAAACTGTATTAACATCAAGTGTCATCCACTACAAATTTTAAAAAATTATTTGAACTTAATTGGATGAAGAGAAAGTATTTTATTAACGATTAAAAATTTGAACTAGATAAATATGTAAATAAATAAATACATAGAGAGAGTGAGCGAATAGTAGGAAATGAAAAAGTGTTAAATAAAAATGTATTTTATTTTAGAAAGGTTTTGAAGAACTGTAAGCTATTAGGTAATTGTTAGCAGCTAATTAATTATTTTAACATTTGTAAGGGGGGTACACTTTGACCAACCTACATTGTACAAAATATGCAACTGTTTATACCTATTGCTCAAATTGTACAAGAATAATTTGGATGTATTATGTGGTACTAATACAAAAGAGGTACTTTGATTTTCAGGTACGCATTTAGAATGTAATATTGTGTGTTTATCTTTGAGGTTGAAGTAGTTGATTGAACTGAGAAAATTGCGCCTTATTGCCAATTTGTAACTATAATATTGAGCAGGATTTAATTCTTTTTTATTTCTGTTCTCGCGTGTGAAATAAATAAATAAATTTATTACATCATCACGAATTTTTTTATAATTAATAGAGAAAGAGATAAATCATTTTCTCAAATGCTTTATATCATAGATCGCTTTCCATGTGTTCCGGTTTGGGGTAGACCCCTACTTACCTTGTACTAAATTTTTGGAAGTTCAACAACTACAAAAGAAATTTGGCTGCTGTTCTAGTGCTACTGGATTTTAGATTCAAATTCCTAACTGCAGTGAGATACCTGTATAGAGTGAAAAACTTAGAAAACTCATGTTAATTTTAAGCATTTATCAATTAAAGTTATAAATTATTATCTGTTAAGTAAAATAACTCAGCAAAAAACAAATGCTTTCAATAGAGTGGAGGAACATCATGCTATTATAACAAATTCTGAACACTTGGTATCAATTTAGTCAAGTTTAATCTTAAATTTCCTCGATTTAATCTTAAATTTCCTCGATTTAGTGTCCAATTTATTTCTTTTCATTTTTATATTAGGGAATTGGCAACTGCACTGAAACCCTTTTCCATTAGGTATGATAGTGAAAAAGCAATTAATACTCTGAAGCTTCAGGTATCATTAAAAGCTCCTTTAAAGTTAAATCATTTGCATTTGGGATTGAAAGTTATTTGAATAGGATACTTCATGACAATCATAAAATTATTCATAGGATTATTTCCTGTGTAAAAATATATTAAGGATTACATAATACTAACCTTACAAATGTTATTTGTATATCATGTCAGTAAAATTAAATATAAAATCACCCATTGCATATTTTGGTTGTAAGTTTTTCGGATAACTAATCCATAACTTCGAAACCTATGAATAGTTTTCACGAAGTAGAACATGAGAAAGAAAACACATCTATGACTTACATTGGCTCGTCATCTTTATATATTCTAACGGTAATATTAAAAAATATTTGGGTACTTTTAGTACTCTGATTTAAGTACTAGGCGACGTTTCTATCTAACTAAACTTTGGAAATAGAGTACTACTACATTAAATAAAATTATTTTATACTTAACGCACAAAAGATAAATGCAGTAAGAATACATGGTTATAAAAAAAATAATTTGCTGAAATTTTTCAAAACTAAAATAATAGTTGGTATACCTACATCGGGAAAAATTTAGAAAACCTTTTTACTTGTATTTTCTGTTATCTTACTTACATTTCAAATTCATGTATTCCAATACATTTTGAGCCATTATAAGGCAAAATAATGCAAACCGTATATGGAAAGATATTTAGAGAAGTATAGTGTATATTTAGTGGTCAATGGGTATAGCGCATTTTATATATATTTATGAATTTCTTCAATCAGTAGGATTTTTAGAAACGAAGTAATAGAAAACCATATATCTAATTTAGTGCTATCTTTTTAAAAATTCTTGAATGATAAAACTTTACAAGTGTTTCAAAGAAAAAATTCCTTCTCATATAATTTCTGCATATGAAATAAAAATTATATTATACAATCATATAGTATTTAGCGTTATACGAAACACTGAAATCAAATTAAAGTATTAAAACCAAGACGTAATGGAAAAAAAATTTGAAAAATACAACATAGTTACATATAAATTTTTATAACATTTTCTTAAGGTATCCGACTACTTTCGGAACCATGATTTTAAGAAAGCGCATAAAAGGATAATTTTCATGATATTTAGTGTCACTCAGATTAGAATACATGCATAAAATTGTTTTTAGGACATTTTGACAAAAAAACTTATTTAAATATAATATTTTGGCAAAAAATTAACTTAGAATAATCTTATTTCCAAATGTTCTTCTCCTTTTGTGAAAAATGGTTCTATTACAATAATATTTTGCCTGTATATAGCTCAGACCTCTCTACAGAGGCCGAACTAGAATTTTTGAAAAATTCGCATTATTTTCAGAATTACCACCAATTGAAATAATTATTGGCGTTTTTTTCTTAAAATGGCTCCCCTCTGTTGTCGTAAAATATGAATAAACCCACTTCTAAATTAAATATTTCAAAAATTCTAGTTGAGTCTCTGTAGAGATGTCTGAGCTATGTACAGGCAAAATATTATTGTAAAAGAAGCATTTTTCACAAAAAGAGAACATTTGGAAACAAGATTATTCTAAATTAAATTTTTGCTAAAATATTATATTTAAATAAATTTTATTTGTCAAAATGTCCTTAAAAGAATTTTATGCATATATTCTAATCTATGTGAGACTAAATATCATGAAAAGTATCCATTTATGCGCTTTTCAAAATCACGGTTCCGAACGTAGTCGGATACCTTAAAAGAACTTTTGAAGCGATAAAGTATAAAACAATTAAAATATATCACACAAACAAATTGCCATCTTTTGACAAAAATGAATAAAATTCAGAAAATTGGTAAGATATTTTATTTCTTATGCGTAGTATGGAAGTATCATTAATGTATTGGTAATTTTAATACATTGGTAAAGTTGGTTGTTTCCTATCTAATCAATTGCAAACTTCAAATGGCATAATAACGCTCAAATATTTCAAAAACAGACTTACTAGATTTAAGTCTTCCTTTGTTTTCTATAAACTATCATGTTGTGTAATTTTTTCTTCGGAGGTGTTTTATATTATGTTACTTAGAACACACGTGTAAAGCAATTGTCATCAATTTTCATGTTACATAAAAACTCCATTTTTTTTAAGTACTGATGTTTGTCTATATTATTTCTTATGATTTTTCTACTACCGGAGTTCATACTTAACGTCAGGATGTAGCATAGAAGAGTAATCATTAACAAAAAATATTTTTTAAAAATACATGTTTATTTTTTCTCAAGCATTAAATTACCAAACACCGAAAAACTGCTCAAAATAATTAACGTAGCGTGAACATAACTTTATTCTTGTTTCTGAAACCGGAATATTTACTTGTAGGCATACGAAACGAAGGAGAGTAATGGCGTGGAAAGTATTTCATTATCGGTTGTAAAAAAATTCATTGCTATTAGTGCATCGATTAAACTCGATTAATTGTAGATCCTTGGAAAATGACGCGATTCGTTATCAATAATATAACATAATTAGAAATTTTAGATATCAAGCAATGATATTGTTAATGTCTTGCAGATTTTTAAACGTTAACTAGTACTTAAACGTGCGATTGTGGTATGACGGCCATGAATTACGCTTGTGAAATTTACAAATGATATTTTTTCATCCTCTCAATTCCTTATCAGTATTTATAAGGGTGAATTTCAAAAAGTTAAGAAAATAATCACACCTATGTTTGATGGTTCATTACGTTTGTCATAACATTTAATTATGTTTGTTTCATCATCAGAATCGTAAGGTAGGAAGAGAGAGATTGTCATCTTCAACTTCATAAGACACTATAAATGTTTTTAGATAAGTGTACAGAAATGAAATGTCCTTATCTGGGCTACCTGATTTTTTTACTTCCATATACCACAGAGGAGAAAAAAAGGCTTGTATTTTAATCTATAGTAATCCTTATAATCACGCCTAGCAGGCATTTCGTGTAATCAAAATTACAGTCCATGATTCACTTTAACACTTTCATGGGTCTTGGGAAGATTACTTCCCATCTACACGATCTTACAAACTACACATGTGGAAAGGGAAAACCCATTATAATATATTAGCCTTGTTATTATAACGATGGGAAGACTATAATCCCCATACTAATCTCGATTTTCTTCTTGACCTTGCCATCATAAATAGTTTCAAACTATTTATGAACAAAAGAAACGAATGAAACAGTTAAGACCAGTTAACACTCCGTGTATCATTAGTTCATCAGCTAATAGACGGATATTCCACAAGAAAAAGTAAAGGACGAACTGCTAGTTTCCAAGCAAAGAAGTGTGTAGTTCCAGATGATGTGTGCTTAGCCAGTGTAAAAAATCACATGCCAAAGATAAATTCCAACTATCGACAATGTAGGAAGTGTAGAAAAAAGGACAAGAAAAGACAACCCACTACATGTGTGCAGAATGTGATGCCCCCTTGGTCATTGCAACGTACTTCTCATCTTTTCATGTCCAATAATTACCATTGAATTTTATTTTCTTTAAGACAGTGAATGCTTCCTTGGGAAGTATTTTTCTCATCCCTAAAGTTTAAATGTAAATATAAAATTCAGCAAAATAAAATATATTTCCTTTAAATGATATTGTTTAATTGTTAATAAAACACAAAAACTGTCAAATTCAAAAGAGAAAAAAAGGCTCACGAAGGTTCTAAATATCTCTAAACATCAAACTACGTTCTCATCCCCACGCATCTACATAGAATTAATTGTCGATTGACGTCACATTTTAAAGATGTTTGAATGTTATTGGGAGCGTACCTCGTAATTCTGGACCCCGGTCATGTGACGAGGAAAACACATATAAGCTGACACCACGTTTGTACAGCATACCTGAATAATTACTACGTTGACAGATTTAACATGAATACCAACATCACTGTACGACGAGTATTTAGTGGTGTCAGGGCTCAAAACTACGATTCAACAAAAAAGTCTGGCAACAAATTCGTGATCATGATCGCTGGACAGCCTCCGATGTTCAGTTGACAAGTCCTCATTTCAAACAGAACCAAGGAATAAAGACAGTCCTCTTATAATAAATCGTTTTCATTACAATAAGTTTTATTACAAAAATTCATTTTAAGGTATCCGAATACCCTCAAATCATGATTTTTTTTAAAAAAAATTGACAGTTTCTTTTTATAATTTTATTTTATAGACTGTCTTAATAGCTTTATAAAAAATACCAAGTTCATTATTTTCCGTTCACTAGAACAAAAACTACAAGTGTTTTAGTAAAAGGAGATGCCACTAGGTTAAGTTTTAAGCAAGATGTCATAGTTTAAAACGCGTTTTACTCGAAGCACGTTTTTTTATATATAAATGTTCAAACGGGGACAGCAAATGCTCACAACGCGCGCGTTTTGAAAATAATTAACTAAAATGTTGTGTGTATGTTTTGTATAATATTAGAAGTCTTTTAACCTTCAGATTTATCAATCACTGTCTTATCAAAAAATTTACAGTCCCTTATGAGAATATAATCACTATTTTTGTAAGCAGTTTCGTATAATAACTAAGATAAGGTGCTCTAGCTTTTCTAAAAATTAAAATATCTCTTATCCTGACGGTCAATTAAATAGGAATAGCATCAAAATTGAAAAATTGAAAACTTGTTCATAAATTTCTGTACAGAATGAACTCCGTTTACGTAATTTTTTGTCAATTTTTACCCATTTTTTCCCATTTGAATAATAAAAACTATTTTGTTCTTCTTAATTTTGACATTTTTTTCTTAAAATGTACTAAATAAATCTAAAAACCACAAAAAATCTCCATATCTCCAATTTTATTTATTTCGAAAAGGTGTAAGTAGTCGGATACCCTAAAAAAAGAACCAAGGAATAAAAGGTAGTCATATTATAATAAGTCGTCTTCATTACAATATGTTTTATTACGGAAAAAAAATTCAATTTCATTTTACACATTTTTTTAATGAAAAAAGAACTAAAATCAGAAACAAGAGTAAAACAATATATATATGTGTGTGTGTCTTTTATGTGATATTAATTTTTAGTTAACAATATTAAATTTAAATAAACAAATTTTTGCTCGATTCCGTAACAATCTGCAAGGAATTCTTAAACTGACAGAATCGTAATTTAACATGATTTAATCAGTAATAAGGAATTCAAAAAAACAAGATGTGACTTATATATATAAAGAATGTTTTTTTCAGGTATAGAAGTTAAAGTTGGCATTACTTTCCAAGATGGCGACCGATTTAACAGCTGTCAAGTAATTTATTCTCACTTTGGTTTGGCAATTCATCAAAACGATCATCAAGCAAGGAGTAGATTCGTCGAATGGGCCCAAAACGAGATTGCCGCTGTTCCCGATTTTCATAAGCGAATTTTATTTAGCGATGAAGCGCACTTCTGGTTGAATGGCTACGTCAACAAACAAAACTGCCGCATTTGGAGTGAAGCTAATCCACAAGTGTATGACGAAACACCGTTACATCCAGAAAAACTGACTGTTTGGTGCGCTTTATGGGCTGGTGGAATCCTTCTTCAAAAACGATGAAGGCCACAACGTTACAGTCAATGGTGATCGGTATAGAGCAATGATTACTAACTTTTTCATTCCTGAATTGAACAATCATGATGTCCAGGAGCTGTGGTTCCAACAAGACGGCGCAACATGTCACACAGCTCGTGCCACAACCGATTTATTGAAAGACACGTTTGGTGACCGCCTAATTTCACGTTTTGGACCTGTGAATTGGCCTCCAAGATCTTGTGATTTAACACAGCTAGACTATTTTCTGTGGGGCTATGTAAAGTCATTGATCTATGCGGATAAGCCACAAACGCTTGATCATTTGGAAGACAACATTCGCCGTGTTATTGCCGGTATACGGCCACAAATGTTGGAAAAAGTCATCGAAAATTGGACGTCCAGATTGGACTACATCCGAGCCAGCCGTGGCAGTCCTATGCCAGAAATCATATTTAAAATGTAATGTCAATAGATTATCTTTCGAATAAAAAAAATTCATGTCAATCGAATAATACATCGTTGTTTTATTGCAATTTAAAGTTCCATACCTCTAAAAAAACACCCTTTATATATATATATAAGAATTCAATAGGCTTTTCAGTAAAAGATTTATAAATTGCATTAAACAAGAATTATGTTTTTCCGTATTCGCTTCTATATTTTCTCTTTTGCAGTCTCATCTCCTTACGTTAAAATAAAAGTTATTATTTAAAGAACACTACAAATAACTTGAGTTTTTCATTCTCCCATTACCACTTGTATCTTATTTTTATATGACTAGAAACTATTCTTTTCAATAAAAAGAAAATACAATACTGAAATTCGGAATAAATTTCCCTTTCGCCGTATAACGGCAAATTTTATTAATTATGCAAAACATTGGTATTTTATTATATTATCGAAGAGCGGGATTATATTCGGAATACTTAAAATGAAATAAGAGTTTTTCGCTTTGATCTACTCCAATTAGCATAATTTCTAGTTAATTACGATAAAGTTAGGTTAAAAGTAAAAACAAAAAATGATTCAAGAAAAAGTGAAATATTCTAATGGATTCTTATTAAAAATTGTTGCATACTAATAACTTGAAACAGTGTTCTTAAATAAAAAAAAATAGTTCAGAGAAGAAAGAGTGCATACAAAAAATGAAGCCATATTTTTTTATAAGCTTTAATGAAAACTAGATAGACTGATGCTCAGTATATACGTATACTGCCCAAAAGCAGTCAGAATACCTGCATTGTGGAAGAATAACTAATGCAGTGTTTCTCAAACTGCCGGGCGTACCCCCTCAGGGGGCATGATAATCCTACACGAGGGGCGTGAGCATATCAAAAAGTCGAGAATAAAAGATTATTTTAAAAGGTTATAAAAATTTACTTAAAGGAAGCAAAACAAAAACATCCTGAAATAAGAAAAATACACGTTATACTATTATTGTTATCCGTTGCTACACTGCTGGACAATTGCTAAGGACGGATCACAAATTGCTATGTAGGATAACATTAAGCGAGACATGAGGCCTAGTAGGATAAAATATAGTTGCCACACTGTTCAGACATTAGAATAAAGAATATTTATTGTTCTGGAAAGTACAAAAGCTGTGAAACATCTGAAAGAAAAAAAATGTTCATTTGATCTGCAGACGGAGAAATGGAACAATGCATCTAAAAGTCAGCAGGCACCTTAAAGAAAGGTATCAGTACGGGATATGTCCACCGTGGAGTGTGATGCAACATTCCACACGTCGTACCATACTTTGCACAAAATTATCCAGTAGCTGTTGAGGCAATCTATCCCATTCCTCTGTGAGTGCACGGATGAGGGTGTTCTTGTTTGTCGGAGGATAGTTTCGACCAGCAACTTGCCTCCCCAAAGCATCCCACACATTTTCAATGGAGTTTAGATCTGGAGAACGCGCTGGCCATACGAGACGTTGAATACCCTCGCTGTCTAGACAATCCTGAACAGCGAGTGTTCGATGACATGTTGCGTTGTCGTCCATAAAAACAAATTTATCACCGACAGCACCACGGAAAAGACGAACATGAGGAAGTAGAACTTCATCAATGTATCGTTGGCCCATCATAGTCCCATTCGCAACCACATGTAGGCGCGTGTGGCCATAGATCATGATGCCGGCCCACACCATGATACTGCATGTCGGATATCGGTCCTTTTCCTGGATATTTTCTGGACGATAAGCAGTACCACTCTCCGCCAGATCAGTTGACGTCTACATTCCGATGACAGACTGAACCTACTCTCATCTAAGAACAGTACGCATGCCCAGTCTTGTTCAGTCCAATTGTGATGCTCACGACACCATTGCAAACGGGCAGTACGGTGCTGTCTGGTCAATGGGACACACACAACAGGTCTGCGTGCGTATAGTCCTCCTCCCCTCAAACGTCTGGCAACAGTTTTTCGGGAGATCTGCTTTCCTTAGGCAGCAAGAAACTGATTTGCCACCTGCTGAGCTGTGGTGCGCCTGTTCCTTTTTGCTGATAGGACGATATATCTGTCTTCTGCAGGCGTCGTACTTCTAACACGATCTTCCCCATGCCGTCTACTACACATTCCAGTAGTTTTAAATGACTTCCACAGCCGTGAAACAACGCTGTGAGCGATGTCGAACTCCCTGGCAACATCTGTTATTTTTCGCCCTTCTTCGATCTTTCCAATAATTCGGCCACGCATAAAATCATCTATGTGATGTCGGGAAGACATGCCAAAAATTTTAAGTTCGTCTATTAAATCTTTCCTGTAAAACTTTGACTTGAAACAACAACTGTCCACACGCGTCAAAACCTTTAAAGCTCTTATGAATGCTATCACGTGATGAACAGATGTGGAAAAAAATTTGCATACTCATACTTCTTCTTACTATTATCCCGCACTTATTCTAATTTTCCACATTTTGCTTCCTTTTATTTTGTGGTTGCTATGGATGATAGTGTTATCCGTCCTTAGCAATTGTCCAGCAGTGTATTTACAAATTACAAAAGAAAAGCAACATCATTACTTTTTTTATTACTTAAGATTATATATAATTTACTTAAAATTTCTATTACTTAAAAATAAATTACTTAAAATATCTATTACTTAAAAATGAATTACTTAAAATATCTATTACTTAAAAGTACATTACTTAAAATATCTATTATTTGAAAGTAACACATACAAAATTTAATACTTATCTCGATAATTTGACTGGTTTATAATTAAGATAGTTTTGAATTTTTAGCGTCAAAGAGTATATTATTATTGCAATCAATACATTTTTATTGTATGGGGGGGCGCGATGAAAATTATGATTGAAAATTGAGTCACAAGTATTGAAACTTTGAGAAGCACTGAACTAATGTGTAAAGAAATTTGTTTAAATTTAATTTTTAATATTTTTTAAATATTATTTACAGTCATATAACAAGTTATTAGTAAATATTAAAAATAAAAAAAATGTACTTCATTTAGAAAAAAATATAGCCTAAAAAATTCTAAGAAATTGTGTCATTTTATACATAATGGTTCTTCTAATTGAAATTAAAAATCAGTCAAAATGACTTCCTTGTGCAATCTAGTGTTAAAATTTAAAGCCAATAACACATTTTTGGACATCTATTTAAAGATTTAGAATATGTATCCATTTTCAGCATGTGACGATTACTTTTTTGTACGATGTTAAAGTCAGAGCTAAAAATTATGTGGTCAAGTGAAGCGTAGAAAAGGGTGTTAAAAAGAATGAGAAGGTGGCTGTCGTTACCTCAAGCTTCTTTAGCACGCCACTATGACATCGCTTCAGATTCGCCAAAAAGTGGTGCACTGTGATAGAGATGATCCCAATTCATTGAATTTATTGAACTGTAAAGAGAGCAGCTAAGATTCGAAAAATATTTCATTGCGATGGAGATGCTGTGCCTTACAGTATGTCTAGTCAAAAGCCTCGAACTGGGCTACAGCTTCTTAACGTGGACAGTTCGAGACTTCTAGCATACCCGCAGTGATCTCGACGAACGTGGAACATCTTTAGCAGTGAATGTTCATAGATGAGACATAGTTACACAAGACAGGATTTTTTTTTTAAAAAAAATGATTTTTTTAATAATCAGAACCATATAGTATTTACTTGATTAAAATAAAATTTCAAAAAACATACTTCTAATACTAAAATATAGATAGAGTATAATAAATCCGAAACCCGTACATACGCGTTTTACTTTCAGATATTACTTGCATTAAAAATGTTGCCATCTGTATATGACTAATTTAGTCCAGATCAATTTGAGATTATGACATGGAAATCGGAAATAGTTTTCTAGATTTTAAAATAAAGTTTTAGGAACTGTCTAACAATCCCAATGCTTTAATTTTACTGTATTTTGAATTTGAAACTTTTTTTCCTTTATTTGTTTGATATATAACCTGATAGAGAATAGAAATATAGTGCCGGAGATTTTGTTTGTTGTCACAGCTACCTTTTTTCGTTAGACTATTGGCCTATTCATTTTCAAAGAAGCCACAATGACCGTGTACTCATTGAAAAACCCTGTGTTTCGATTTTAAAGCCAATTCCCGTATATAATGCCGACATTCGGAGATTTTCTTCAATGCGGGGAGCCGTGAAGAACCAAAGACCTGCATTGCAGTTTGGGAATCAGAATAAATGACTATTCTAACAAAAATACCCTCATAAGTTACCAAGTGCAGGAAGTTTCTAAATGAATGTATCGGAGTGTTAACGCTTTATAATATTTATTACTTATAACTTCATACATCGAATGAAAGAGTAACTGAAACAGTTTTACATACAAGCTTACAAATGTTCATAGATCCATTCGCCACACGGCACACATCAAGTCGATAGGCGAGTTCATTCCAAATTTCGTTCAGAGTGTTTGAGGTAATTTTGTTAACAGTTGCATTAATCCTGTGTCTTAAGTCTGGAAGATCAGCTGGTAGTGGAGGTACGTACACACAATCCTTAATGAACCTTCACAGATATAAATCGCAGGGCGTCAGATTGGGTGAACGTGGAGGCCATGCTAAACAATCTTTATCGTGAGGCGCTTTGAGGCTAATCCATTGGTCGGGAACAGTGATGTTCAACCAATCACATACTGAGAGATGCCAGTGAGGCGGTGCACCATCTTACTGCTTAATGAAGTTATTTCGTTCACTTTTTTCCAATTGAGGATATAGCCATAGTTGTAGAGCATCAATATAGGCAGAATCAGTTACAGTGTTGGTTCTCCAAAAACGAAAGGCCAATACACTTTCCGTCTATGTATGGCCCCAAAATCATTTAATTTAGGTGTCTCGTTGCAACTATAGCACCTCGTGTGGATTCTCTAAGCTCCAGAGGACTTTTCCTTGATGACCTTCATTATGAGTTTCTGTTCATTTAGTTCATTAGTCATTGTTCTACTAGCACGCTGATCGGTTTGGAAGAGGGGAAAATTAACTTACATTTCGCGCGCATGCGCACATATACCAGCAAACCAAACTATTTCAGTTGCTTTTTTATTTGATGTTGCTCTTTCATTTGTTCTCTGCAGAAGCATAGGAAGGATATACACCCAAAAAGACTCCAGAGTCTACAAAAATAATATCTTCCTAAAAGAGGCCATTCGTGAATATATGAAACCCTTCAGATTTTGGGTAACTTATTTCAAAAGAATCTAGAGCCCAGCACTTCAAAACATATGTCCTCTTGAACAGTGGTGTATGAAGAAGGCATACATGTATTTCAAACTATTCAATATCAAGTGGAATAGAAGGCTTTGTAAGCCCTTGAATATGATTTGGAAACTCAAAATTTCAGTACTTATGTATTATGTCATCGATCTATTTCACTCAAAGGAAATACATCGCCAGTTCTAGAAGGCTTTGTAAGCCCTTGAATATGATTTGGAAACTCAAAATTTCAGTACTTATGTATTATGTCATCGATCTATTTCACTCAAAGGAAATACATCGCCTGTTCAGCAAAATGTCACAAAATGCTGTCGTCATTATAATCACTATATTTAAGAGTTCGCGGGAATGGTTTACAGTGTAAAATACTACTACTACTACTGTCTATATATCTCGGCGTTTGGCGAAATTGGTTGACAATATAGTATTTACCAAAAAAAAATTTTCCTGATATCCTGATTAAACTGAACAAAACCTTTCTATATTTTTAATATTCTAGTGTTTCTTTGAGTGTAAAGACACTAACGATTACATCGTTGACCATTCACGAGTAATTTATTTATTCTAAACTGACCTTTAATTTTAAAATATAGTTCCGATCAAAGAAATAGTTACAATGTGTAAAGAAAGATTTAGCAAAATAGAGCATTTCTTAGAAATCAGAACGTTTTCTTTATAAAAAAACAGCATACATACTGAAGTTGTCTATAACACTTTCAAAAAATGTGGTAGATTCTTAGCGATTGATTAATTTTCTACAGAAAATCCTTGTTCATATTTTCATTAGATTACTTTAAAAGAAATAAAGAGAGATAATTTTTAACAAATATATTGTCAAAAAAATAATGTGCGTGGGTATTGTCTAAAAAAAATCATTCTCTTTAAAGTTTACTTTTTTGAAGAATGGAATTGGTCAACTATTTTTAATGATTTTCCTGAGATTTTGAAAATAAAAAAACTATGTAACTTGGCGATGATAATCAATTTCTAATTCGAGGCTAATTGATGGTTAATAAATTTGGAAAATTTCTTAGCCATTAAAAGTATTAAACGAGATGGTAAATAAATCATTTTAGCTTGAAATATTTGATTTTTGAAAACGATTATTTTGAGTCTTTGCCAAATGCATTAATGACTGATAAAATAAAAAAAGACCAATTAATTCCAAAATTCGACATTTTTTTTTAAAAAATGGGTATTGTATTTTTTGTATATTTATTTCCAAAAAAGATTTCTTGTAATTGCAAAATTTTCTTGTATGTACAGAATATAATGTATGAAACTTAAAAAATATCCTTTTTGCGTGTAAATAATTAAAAAAAATTAACTTTAAAAAATATTTTCAAAAGATATTTAAAATTATTTAAAAAAAAGAAAGCTTTATAAAAAGGAACTAATTAATACATAATCTAATATATATATATATATATATATATATATATATATATATATATATATATATATATATATATATAAATGATTCCTCATTGCATCAAATTTTAATCTTTTATCAGTGCATTGAATTTTTTTTAACTATATTAGTTTCAATTGAAGAAATGATTGAAAAAAGGTGCACTTAATATAGAGAAAAATATTTATTGAAAGGAAATCAGTTTCAAGTAACTTTGACATTAACTGTAACCGGGAGCATTATCAACAAACAATAGCATTGATTTCAGTTTTAATGTGCGAGAAAATCCTGGTTTTTGTTTCTGAAAATAAAAAAAGAAGTAATTAATTTTTCATCAGTAGCTGAATCATTGATTTAGTCTTACGAATTACTTTGGTTTTCTTTTCATAGGTCAAGAATAAAAAAACTTTCGTTGAAACAAAATAAAATTATGAATAGAGAAAGACTCCATTTTCTTTCTCTCAGTTAGAGGGACCTAATTAGAAAAGGAAATTCTTTTTTATGTTGATTATTTCCATTGTATTTTTTATCATAGCGATTGGCAGTGACATGAAAAAACTGCTGAAAAAAATGCTAGTCATTTTTCCCTTATTTTTTTTATTACGTTTTATTTTTTTCAAGATTTGAAATAAACAAAAGCAAATAGTTCTGTATAAAGGATATCAAGTATAGTATAAAAAGCGATCCTTTAATTGAAAACAAGTGTCTAAAAACAGTAGAGTTTTTCTAATACTAAGCAAGCATCATTTTTAAGTCAATTACGTAATTTTATAAAAAAATGTATCCTTTTTTTATTAATTCAGGTCCGTTTTTAATACATTTTATAAAATCTTTTAAGATGACATCAAAAGTTTTTTTTTTATATCTAAAGACCAATTGATATTTTTATTTATTTCCTTAATTACTTGTACAATTTACCACAATAAAATTAAAATGTAGGACAATTGAATACAATGTTCCTTTTTTCGCAACAAAGTTAAAGTGTCCGACTACCCTAAAATCAAAATTTTTTTAAAAAATTGAATTTTTTTTTCTTTTTATGATTTTATTTTATATGCTATCTTATTACCTTTATAAAAAACACCAGTTTTTTTTTCTATTCACTAGAACAAAAGCTGCAAGTGTTTTATTAAAAGCAGAGATGCCATTGCTTTATTTAAGATGTTAAACTTTAAAATGCGTTTTACTGGAAAAACTCAAACAGGGACGGCGAATGTTTTAAAAGTTTGGAAAATAAATTGATGAAATGTTTTGTGTATGTTCTGTATAACAGTAAAAGTGTTTTGTCTGTCAGATTTATCAATCACTGTTTTATTACAAAATTTACAGTTCTTTATGTTAATATAATCGCTGTTTTCTTAAGCAGTTTAGTGTAATCACTAAGATAAAATGCTCTAGTTTTTGTAAAAATTAGAATATCTTTTATCTTGAAGGTACTTTCAAAAAAGAAAAGCAAAGTAATACATCAAAATTGAAAAATTGAAAATTTGTTCATTTACTACTCGTACAGAGTGGGCCCCGTTTATGTAATTTTTGTCAATTTGTACCCATTTTTTTCCAATTTAGTAGTAATATTTTATTTTTCTCTTCTTAATTTTAGCCTTTTTTTCTTAAAATGAACTAAATAAATCAATAAACGGCAAAAAAATCTCCATATTTCCAGCTTTTTTTAAAAAAAAAATGTTGTCGCAGAAGTCGGATATCTTAAATGAATAATATTTTATGATTTTAAAAAGGAGAAATTTCAATTAAATTTTCCGTAGAATTATACTGTAGAAGTCCTCTCCCCTTTACAATTACACACAATTCACCAAAAGTTTTGATTGTAGCATTCTGATATCTTACGAAGGTCAAGAAAAATTCTTATTTTTCTGAAAACTATTTAAAAATTTTGGAAACCTCATATAATATGTAGTTGTTTAAGAAAAAGATAAAATTGATAGAAGTTTGCTTAAAATTGTCGATGAAAGAAAAATATAAATTTGCTTATATTTCTAATGTCTCATGATTTTTTTAAGAAATCCGAACATGAAAAAGCATGTATTTTTAAATAATAGTTGTAGGTAAGCTTACTATACGTATTTTTTGTTGCGTGATGATCCCTTTCTCTAGAACAGCAATAACCAACTTTGTCGAATTGAAATATTCAATTGGTGTAATTAATTTTTGAAGTGAATATATGACATAGAAGCTTAATCATCCTTATATTCAATCAGTTATCAAACGGTTTCTGACATGCTAGTAAAGGCGTTGCTTTATACGATACTGAATCAAGCTGTTTCCCCAAAGTGAACATTTTAGTTAACTTCTATAATACAGCATGCCATTCTAATGGTAATAAATCGAAGCTATTTTTTATGGCATCAAAATATCATTTAAAAAAAAATCGATGAAGCTGTGAATTGTCTACACTATTAAAATTCGTAGTTAAACAAATGTATTTATGCAGGTATGTAGGTATATAGGAATGTAGCCCAATTTTTTCACGGACCACAAGACGCAGAAACTCGCCGATAGTACCAAAATTTCGGGAATGATCCGAGGAATCCGTTTTTCCATTTATATTCCAATATTCCAATTATTTTAAAAGATATTAATTAAAAACCTTAAAACGCATTAAAACACATAATTAGTACCATTTCTCACCTCAAGGGGAAAATTTGGAACTTCTTTTTTTTTCAGGGGTTTTTAAAACACGATCTACTTTTTTTCATGAAACTCACACAAAAAATAATTACAGATTCGTAAAGATCATTTATTTCGCCACGATATGCTATAATTTATTTTACAAAATAATTATATTTTGTATTTTTTTTTCGATTTTTTTAAATGAGTCGAAATCGATACGTTTTATGAATAAGATTTCTAAATTGTTCCGCTTGAACTTTCATTCGGGTTAATGAAAAAAATATTTTACACTAAAAAAAGTTCATGCTTTTCTCTTTTAGAATCAGTAATTTGAAAATTTTAATGTCAAAAACTGGTTTTTTTACGATTTTTCAAAAAATACTCAAAATTTTATTTAAATACTTAATAACTTCTTTATTAATAAAAATAATCTCACGAAACTCTTTTTCCGTGTGTAGAACAATATTATACGTAATCTGTACAAAGATTGATAAAATATCTTAAACATTACGGTTAAAAAATGTGTTTTTCAATTTTTTCCCCTTTTGTGATAAATATGTAAACATTGCTATTTTTTAAAGATTTTTTGTTTAAAAATTTCCGTTGTTTGCAATCGATATATGAAGTTTGAAAGCATTAACTTAAAAATGAAGTCCGAATTTTTTTTACTTTAACGAATAAAGAAATGGGATATTGAAAAAATATTATTTTATTTTAAAGGTATTTTTACTGTTCCTCCCGAAGGCGAGGATAGCTTGGTTGGTTAAAGCGCTGTTTTACAAAACGGTAATTCCCAGGTCCGAAACTGAAGAGGAAGAAACATTCAATTTTGCATTACGCTACTTTTTAAAGTTTAAAATTTTTTTAGTGGAATGAAAAAGGTTAAAATTAAAACAAAATATAATGTTTTTATCAGATCGTTTTTTTTAAAAAATATTTTTTTCAGTACAGACTTTCCCCCATTCTGTTTTTTTTTTTACATATATATTTATATGTTTAATCAAACGTTCAGAAAAAAGCAATCGTTTCAATAGTTATCTGTTAATTTTTCTTTCATTTTTTACTTATAGAATTTGATTTTAATAAATATATATATATATATATATATATATATATATATATATATATATGTGTGTGTGTGTGTGTTTTTAAAAGGATTATTTCTATCGTTTCATTACGAAATGAATTATTTGTTAATTAAGAAGTACATCGTCTATTATTTTGGATCGAAATACATTTTAGAGACATTTTTAAGCTAACTATATGAAAAGATTGATTGATTCATGAAAATCTGAAATCTATTTTATTATTTTAGATTCTTAGAAACTAACTATTATTAAAAAATTATGAACGCTTTTTGTTTCACTCTTAGCATCAGAATCATTCTCTTTTTATTGCTTCACATTAATAATTGTTTTAATTCTAACGCAATATATTTTTTATAAGTCATAATTCGAAATTTGAAGTTATATCTTATCTGTGAGAAGGAGAAGAAGATAGAACAATAACTTTACACTAAAAAAATCGTGTTCGGGCTATAGAGAGGGGAAACAAACATGTCTTAAATAAAAAATAAGTGGAATGGAACAAATTTCTAAAAAGGGAAATTTTTTGACATAATTGCGGAAATCAATCACATTGTGAGCGCACAAACACACACACAGAAATGCTGGTGTCATGAGGAAAAGAGAAAGCCCGAGCAACGCCTGGCTAAGCGGTGGAGGGGGGGAGTCATTTTGAAAATGAGTATTAGAAGTTCTGATTTTGTGAAAGAAAGGGAAAATTTATAAAAGTAGAGACAGCACGTGCAATGCCGGGCCATGCAGCTAGTAAATACTTTAAATGTCGGGCTAACAATTATAAAAGCAACCCTATTTGCGAATATATGTTGACAGTTTCTGCGTTATGTATATAATTTTAGAACTCTGGCATTATTGTAAGGAAAGCTGGATAATATCATAAGCACATAGAAACTGCTTCTCAAAATGGATACATGGTAATAACTGCCCGTCGTGATGGGCAGTTTGCTGCCTAGCAGTTAAAGAAGAAGTTAAGTTTAGAATTTACAGACTTCTGAAGAACTGATGTACAATGACAGTATTTTGTACTTATGACATTTGGTGAATAAAGCCTTATTCTGCTTTTTCCCCAACTTTATGTGGCCTACTACTATTTTTTGTTTACATGCTTTGATACAGCGTTCTTAAATTATTTTCCTTGGATTTTTGTGTTAACATATCACATATCATTTTTTACCACACAAATTTATTCAATTATAAGAAAAATTCCTAATTTTATGCATGTAAGATAATTTTAGATATAATTTATATAGAAACATATATATATATTGCTCATTATAATTAATTTTTAAAATATGGCTTTTAAAATATAAATCACCTGCTAATGTTTAAAACAGAAAAGAAAAGAAATTCGACACGTAGGATTTTGAATTCAATAATTAACAACAGAAAAAATATGATGTACTTTTGAAATTCATTTTACTTTAAAGCATTGCAGATACTTCTTTGGTTGAAAATTTTAAATGGGTTTTCAAAATAATCAAATATCAAGTGTAATTCCTTTATAATACAGTAACATAAAAAGGTTTATGAATATTTATGAATCAAGCAAAATATGATTCACGGAGTTGCATTTTGAAAAAAAAAAACTTTGAATAAATAAAAAATATAATCAAAATGAAAATCCTTTTAAAAATTAAAAACACAATCACGTTTTTCATTGTTATCAAATTTACAACCACAAAGCGATAATCTGTAGGAAATTATTAAATCACATGAACTAAAGTAAGGTACTAGATGATTGAAAAATAGTATAAATTGAACAATTACTAATGCAGATGATAGATCTTTGTTTTTTAATCACTAATTTTAGTCAAAACTTGCATTTTTGTGTTGATGTCTCTTTAAAACAACCGATGACTTTAGTTAAAAAGCTAGAAATTTTGTTCGCCTTATGTACGAAACAAAATTGTACTAATTCTTTTTGTATATATTTCTTATTTGAATTCAATTTTTAGTGGCACAAAACATTTATAATAAATGATTTATTTATAGTAAACATATTTCAACAAATGTTATAGTTTCTTATTTCACTTGTCGGACGTTTAAACTAAAAAGAATAAACTGTAAAAAATAAACACTGAGCTTTGAAGTTAATATGAAATATTAGGTTGGGGAAAAAGAAATTCATTATTTTTTGGTAGATGACTGTAGTAATCATTATCTCGTAAAGTAATGATCGAATAATTTCAGATCGTGATTTACAGTGTGTTAAAAATTGAAGTCAACAAAAAGAAAATTCGATATGTTTTAAAAATTTTCTTTGATATAGGTGAAAATGTAAGTCAAGCGGATTAAATTGTGAATGCTGTTTATGGTCCTGATACTGTAACACATAGAGAATTACGTGCAAGTTTGGTTTCGTCGATTCCGTTCAGGTATGCACGTTGTCGAAAAGCTCGATAAAATCAGAGAAATGATCGAAGATAACTAGCATGCAGGTGAATCATAGCATTAACGAGAATCTAATGATAATTAATAAAACAGTGAGAAAGAAGGTTTGTTCTCGGTACCTTCCGTTCCGAATGAAAATGCGAGTACTTAACCGATCACGCCAAAACGATCGTCTTCGCGTGATGTCGGTACTAGTTCATGTAGCTATCACACCGCTACATACTCCCATGCCAGTGAGTCGGCGAATAGGCTAACGAACGATACCATATTCGTGGCGAGCATGTAAGCAGTTGCGTCACTTGGTGGGTTGCGTCAGTTTCGTGCGTAACGTCTTGAGAATTGCGTCATGTGTGTGACGGTTTTAATTGCGTCATTTTTTGACGACTTCGAGAAGTAACGGCTTATTTTGCGTCAATGTTTGATGGTTTGGTTGCTGTTGCGGTGGATAGATGGTGCCATGATAGCGGCACGTGAAGGGTGCGGTTCTTTGCACGTCCAGGGTCACCAATGAAGGTAGGTTCGTTCTGTGTACCTTCCGTTCCGAATGAAAATGTGAGTACTTAACAGATCACGCCAAAACGATCGTCTTCGCGTGATGTCGGTACTAGTTCACATAGCTATCACACCGCTACAACAGTTTTAAACAATATGTACAAAGCTGGATACAAAAAGAAGCTTGATCTTTGAATGTCACACCAATTAACATAAAAAACATGATGGATTGAATTTCCATCAGCACAGTCTTCGCCAGACGGAAAGAAATCGACCCGGTCCTTAAGCGAATGGGAAATGGGTTACATGCTACAACATACTGTGAAAATGATAGCGGTCAAAGCGCAGTGAAGCAGCTCAAACGATGGCCAAATCAGAAAGGCTCTACTGTGTATTTGGTGAGACATGAAAGGGACAATTCATTATGAGTTGCTTCCATAAAGACAAACAATAAATTTGAATTTCTGATGTCAACAATTGGACTGTTTGATGCAAACGATTGATCAGAAATGGTCAGAATTGGGTAAGAGGTGTTGCATTACATCAGAACAACGACACGCCACACATCTGTAGGGACTCTCTGAGGGAAAAGAGAGGGAAACTCTGAGAGCGTAGTTGGGAAGTTTTGATGCATCCACCATTTAGTCCGGATCTGGCACCAAGCGATTACCATGTTTTTCTTGCATTGCAAAACTTCCTTACTGATAAAAAAATTGGCATCAAGGGAAGATTGTGAAAATATCGATGATTGGGGTTTATCATCAATTGAGACCAATATTTCCATGAAAGAGGCTTTATGAAGCTACCTTTAAAATAACAACAAATTATAGAACAAAACGGTGCATATTTGACCAAAATTGGTAATACGAATCATGTTAAATTTCTTCAGGTTCAAGTAAAAATAATGGGTTTCTTTTCCTTCAACCTAATATATCAAATTCACATTAATTTTGGGATATTTTTGAATCTCAATATATTCCATAAAGGGAAATGATCATCATAATTTTAAATTACGATTAGTCATGGATTCCGCAAAAATGCCTTCCTGTCATTTCTGAATTGAAAAGAATTTTTCATTATTTTCCCAACGCATTTAAAACATATTTTTTCTAAAATTATTCCTATTAATTTTCCATCGGATGCTAAGTTTTGGTGGCGAAAAGAAAGGATCGAGATAAATATTCGTATTTATTTGCCTTTGCTTTAAATAATTATTTAAAAAGCCCAACTAAGAGATTGTAAATAAATAAGGAATAGTAGAGCGAGACGACTCCGACAAATACATCTTACGTTAATAAATTGTATAAATTCATTAAGGCTTGTTTATAAATGTTGAATAACAATATTTTATTACTTCGAAACATATATAGAAAAAAGATTTTATATATTTAATTCTAAAAACTATACATCGTTCTTGAACGCAAAATTTTAAAATTATTCTACTGATCAATATATAATATATATTCGACTATATTAACAAAATAACAATTGACAAAATTATTAAATAATGCATTAGATATTGAAAACTATTCAATATAAAATGAAATTCGAACCATATGTGAGTAATTATCTTCTTTTTCACAATGGATTGTCATTTTAACATAAAACAATTTTTAATGATAGATTAGAGAAACGCATTTGGTCTATATTTTAAAGCAAATGCAAATTTTTATAATAAGAAATTCACTCAGAATTACAGAGATTTTGTTGTTTGAAAAACATGTTTATCATGGAGAGATATACATAAATGTCCTCACATTCATTTTTAGTCAAATCTACACCCCTTTGTAATGCTTTAGCAACCATATATTTCAATAACCTTAACATGAGACTTCCATGAAATGAATGCATATTCTTGAAATTGAGATTAAGCGAAGAACATAAAATATTGAAAGAAAGACAGACTCATAGTGTTTCTTAACATACTTATTGAACCCTTGGCATTAAAGTCTGGAAACTTCAGCAGATGATCCCTTTTAAGATTTGGGTCAGATGTGTTAAGGCTTTGTATTACCAGAAATGTAAAGAAATATCATGTATCAGAATCGCTGTTTTCTACCTCATGTCTCAGCTTAGAAATAAATCTCTTAATATATAAATCAGAGTATAAGTAAAATATATACTCTCTCTCTCTCTTTCGCAATCTTTCTTTATTTAAATTCAGAAAGATGGGTTCATGTAAAGCATAAAAGAAATAATACAATAAAAGCTATTATAAGTTATCGAAATTTATCTTCAACTTTGTGAATCAAATTGCAGCACAACTAATGTCTATTTTACCCATTTTTCATAGCAGAAAATAGTTGTTTATGGTATCAATTGAGTTTTATTAGTATAAATAAGAAAGTACCTCAACTTTGTATTATTTAATCTGTTATGAAGCATCAATGGATGTATCTTTTTAAATCTCCCTCTGGAATTTATTTTCACCCATTTTTAAGCCTCTTTTTTTTCTTACATTTAATTAAAATAAATTAACAAAATCTGAGATATGTTGTTGTTTCTTAAATGCAACTAGAGTTAAAACTAAGGAATACTCCTTAAACATTATGATACTGGTTCAGAAGTAAAACTTACATTGTAGGAATAAAATAGTAAATGTGTAATTCACAAAAAATTAATCATACTTTATCAGACAAATCTTATGCTTTATAAGCAATGTGTATTTTTTTTATGTTTTATGTGCAAAATTCATTTTTTTCTCTACAGAGCAGGTTTTAGCAATTTTTTCGACATGATCGAGTCTGAAAGTTAGACTTTCGACGTCGTAACGCCTATAGGAGTCGGTAATGATTTATATTCCAAGACTGTGCAAGTCACTGTAAATAATGTACTCATTTTTCTTTGGTAAATTCCTATAAAATGTTTCAGGGTTAAGACTTCGTCGCTTGAGATAGTTAGTAGATTGCACATATCTTTCGTGTTCAAACATTTTGTACTTATCACTAACTATTCAAATATTTTAACATTGCATTGCGATATTACTTTACCAAGTATTTCAAAATTTTCTTACGAAGAAAAAACGGAATAAAACAAATCTATGGTTGATGGGAGATGTATGCACTGTTTGTGGAATTGTGCTCTTCGGGGTATGGATTTTGCACGATATGGAAAAAATAGTTAAAACTTCTAACAATAAAGGGCATTGATACTATCTTTGTAAAAAGGGAGCGATGAGGGGTAGAAAAAATAAAAGATAGAATCATTAAAAAAATAAACATTTCAGCTATAACATATTTTAATTCACATACCAATGTCCACTACAATCTCTATTACGCCTAGTAAGTATTGAATAGCATACTAAAGAGATTGGATGTCATCTTTTGCACATCTATGGCGTCTGTAAATGCTAATACAGACTTGGAGATATATTCTGGGAGTAAGGATTCGAATCATGTTGAAAATTGTCCTGTGTTATGAATAGGCAGTACGTACATTTTGTAACCTCAATAACAACCTTCATCATTATTATTTTTTTATATAAAAATGTTTATATATTACCATTGGTATAGCTAGTTCTGACTGGGCCACGCATCAAAATTTTTTAGAAATGAAATCCCTGTTAGTGGTACGGTAGTTGCATATGTTGGGGCCCCTGCAGCTTGGGAGACCCATATCATTGATACGACTGATACGGCGGTAGCTACGCCTCTGTATAGTACACTAGAAACGTCCAGAACAAAAGACCTAAGGGTGTCCACAGATTTACATAGCTCTGCATAAAGGCAAGATGAGGAATCTACGGAAGTTAATCTGTATAGGCATCTCTCGTGAGTTAGACATGCCCGGTTTTAATTCTAAATTTCAATAACCTGAAAGGTCGAGGTAAGTCACAAGGAATGCAACTTTTCATTAAGGAACTCCAATTTTTTCCATCACAGAGTCCCGAATCATCCCTCGAAAAAAGCCTTAAATCTTACATTGATGGGGGTCTTTTATCTTTGTGATAACAAACAGGAGGATCAGGTCCGAGCCAGCTGTGACCAATGTGACAGCAAACGCATTATCCATGATTCCACAATGATTTTGAATCTATTCCAGGAGGAAACATGGCAACCACTACCAAATAAAGAATTAAGCACACAAGTTGGCAACTTAGAACATTGTTTCAATGTTATATTGAAGAAATAGTTGGGCCGTGGGTAGCCTGGTGGTTAGAGCATCGGACTCCAGACCGGAATGCCTGGGATCGATGGCCGATGCTACCAAATACCCTCCGAGTACACCCGGAGTACGTGCTCGTTAAATCAGTGGGTCCGAAAGTCTCGAGGGCTAAATCACAAGTGCAGGGGACTAGAGAATATTTTCCTTCCCTTCAGTCCCATGGCAAAATTGTGGAGGTGGAGATAGGTGGTGTCTCCATCTATCGTCCCTTCGTGGAATTTCGTCTAGCTAATTCGTACTGTCACCTGTATGGTGCTCAAGGCCTAGGCCAACGATAGGTGTACTTCTAGCCCCTTGCCACGATGAATTTCGTGGGCCTCGTTCTGACTACGTCAGACAGGTGGCATTAGCTACAACAACACAACAGCAACAACAGAAATAGCTATAATGGTTGCTTCTGAATTAATGAATATGTGTTATAGCATTCTCATCACTTCTTTAGTGATTTTAGTCGAAGCTAGTTTTCCATACAGTTATAAACTCAATCTTTCTTCATTTCTTCTATTTTGAGCTGCTTTTTTCATGTCACATAATATTTTGTATCATAGTAAATAAAAAACTGTAAACAGTATTTATTAAACAAAAGACCTGTTATTTCCTCGAAAAACACTTAAGGCTTCTAATTTTCATTCGTTTATTGCTTTAGACACAAAATGCATAAGTTCAGATTAGGTAATAGAAAATATTCTCAAAGTTTCTAGTTTTATATAATAAATCATATGTGTAATTTTCTCCTTAAATTTGAGGAATATTTTAATTGGCACATCTTTATCAATCAATCACGTTAGTTATTCATGTACTCCATACTACATAGTAAAACATTGATGCTTTGGAATTCAGTTCAGGCAAAATTTATTAATCATTTCAGAAAGCCACAGAGCGTTTTTCTTTAATTGAAAACTTTTCATTATAACTTCTTTTTGTTCAATAAAAAATTATGAATTAATTTTTTCTGAGTCAACCTTATTTAGCTGCATTCTTATTGTAAATTACTTTCCCTTATTATTTCCTAAAGTCGTTAACAAATCCCGTCATGTAATTTTCAAAATATTACAAATGTTTAAGGATAAAATGGGATAATTTGAGTTTAAAAAATAACAAGCAACTTAATTCCATTGCCATTATTTTTGGCTGTTTCAAATTCTTTACCTTAATACTTTACTTTATCTAGTTTGCAACCATACAAATTATATGATTGAAGCATTTTTTTTAAAAAAAATCAGTAACTAATAGAAAAATGTCTCAGAAAATATTTCAAAAAACTTATCAAATCCTCAGTAATTAAGCGTCAAGTATAAAAAAGTTCCACATTATCTACGTCGACCTACAAAAAGTTCCATGGTAAAAAAAAAATAATAATTTCCTATTTATTGACATAATAAGAACTCCCGAAGTTTCCCTTCGCAACTTTCGTTTATGAAATAGATTTCTCACACTATCTGTATGAAGCTAATGGCTAGCTGTATCAGTTCTCGAAATAAAAAAAAAATCAATAAAAGAATTGACACAATTTCACAGATTATCACTGCCTATTTTTTCCGTTACTCTTTATTTAGCTTTCATGGTCATATATCTAGAGTACATCATTATTTTTAGTTTATGGGTCTTTTTTTTTTTTTTACTTTTAAGCTTTTATCATTTGTACTCACACTTCCCTTTCACTGCTAATGAATGTGGTCCCTCCTTAGTAAACGTTTTCTTTTCTGTTTTTTACCTTAAGTGTCCTTAGAAAACAAGAAAATGTTAGAGAACAACTTTTTTAATTTGATGTTTGATAGTACATTGATTCTGTACACAATATATCTAACGAAAATAAGAACATATGTTTGACTTTTGTTCTGAAAGTAGCTTATTTTCGAGATACTTCATAATTACGAGATATTTGATGTGAATCAATAATAATAGTAACATACTTTATCTGTTTAATAGTATCTCATCTATCCAATAATTCTTTGATTTGGTGCAACAGCCGTCAGAAAGGGTAAGATAAATGAAAAACACTTCAGAATTTAATCTGCTAAGAAATTCTTTTAAAACTGCCTTTCACCTACTGTAGAATTTCATATATACTTCGTACAAGCTCTTTGTTCGGGCCTCTACTGACTTGCCCGTGCTACGTACGGCTATCTTAAGTCCCTTTCGAAGGAGGCAAATTCAATAACATTAAAAATAAAACTGTAATATATATATATTTTATACTAATGCTATAAATGTAACATTCTTGTTAGACCGTCTTGTAGAGAAAAAGACACCTGACAGGAAAAACACTATTATTTTCCATAAATAAGAAAAGTAATCTTGAAATATATATTTTTATGTTTAAAATAGTAAAATGCATTGAGAAAACTGCTACATTTTTTTTATCAAATAAAGAGGTTAGTATTTTTCAAATACTTTTCATAACTTTATATTACATGAGATATATATCGTAATTTCTTATCCTTCAATAAATTTATGCAGAAAAATTAAAAATCACATCGAAACTTAAAGTGTATTTAATAAGGAATTTATATGATAAGGGATTTGTAAACGATGAATAAATGTATTCGTATACCTTATTGAGTAATTTTTGCCTATAACGTACCAAACATTACTACAGACTGCTTACGTTTATAATGGAGATAAAGAATGGCATTTAGTCTATGAAAGTGTTACATTGTAAACATGCACCTGTTTTCAGTGAATTCCAACAAAAACAAGTTACATGGAAGTACTTTTAGATAACATGAACCAGGGGTCAGCAGCCTACGGTTTTCGTGCCAAATGAGACACGTGGTGCAATTATCATTGGCACACTACACTTCTCTACACGTTAGACACTTTTTTAGTGAAGTTGATGATTTTGAAATGGCATGTTGAAGTAATTGTAATCGTCGTCCCGCGACGTCTATTAGTGTGGGAGAGTCGGAAGAAAGATTAGCCATATTCAAAATAACTTCTATTTATTCATGGGGATGAACAGCAACACAAATTTAATAACTCAGTCTAAGAAATGCACCGATTACTAAATATGGAAAGCAATAGTGAGGTAGACCAGATAAGAAAAGTCTTAATAAATCCAGGCAATACATCTACTATATATATATATATATATATATATATATATATATATATATATATATATAAAATTCCAAGCGACCTAATCCAATTTAATCTTTAATGACCAAATCGTCAACTTTAATATTACACAAAAAAGCTACGGAGCACTCACGTTTCACTTCACGTTTGATTAATCATTTGCTATCCGTTAGTAGTCTAACCTCTCTCTCATTCTAACTTGAAAGTTTAATCTTTATATACAAAACTTAATTTTCGTACTCACATCTCCTTCGGGTGAAGGTTTATAAGAGAAAAAATTTTAAAGACCTAATATTCCCCAAGAGGATTATTAGTTGAAAGAGCACAAATAGACCCGTCACAGTAATATTTTCACAATTATAGAAAGCAACATCTACAGAATTAAGAAAAATTCGGGATGATAACCCTAACTATAAATCGACAGCTATTTAATAAATTATTGGATGCCATTGCTGGATAGATTTAATTCAAGAAAATAGCATTGTATTCATCTTTCCGCTTTTGGTTCCACATATTTATATGAAAAATCTTTTTTCATATGAAACATATGTTGAGTCCGCAAAGAAGTTTTTTTACAGCTGAATGTTCAGAATCGTGTCAAATTGAAAGTCCCAATTTATACACTTGATATTTCAATACAGAGTCGAGCTGTGCAGGAACAAGGTTCACATTAAAATATTCTTTATTTAACTATATTGAAGGGAAACACTTATATATTTTATGTTATTTACTTCTTATTTTTATAAATATGTTGAAAAGATACGACACACGCTTAATATATGTACAATTTTAGCTTTTTTTAACTGCCTTGAAGAAATAGTTGCATTTTATGTGTTGTTTATTTTTATGTTAATGCATATCTTTATGATGCAAAACTAATATATAATAATACTTTAAAGCAGAATATTTTACTTCTGTTTCCTAATTTTATATGCGTATCGTGAGGATTGGTTGTTTCAAATGTTTCTTATAGTGTTGCACTCTGAATCATATTGACTGATTGGAATGGCACGCCACAGCTAAAATGCTGCCAACCCGTGACATAAACATACATATTTCACGAGCCTTTGTGTACCGTTTGTCTATAACACAGGGGAAAGTATTTTATTTAAATGAGAAGAAAAAACAAAAATATATATATATACTACAAATTTCTTAGTTTCAGAGAAATTGTTTTTAAAAATAATGAAAAGTTTATGTTTATATTCCTTGGTGTAATATTTGTGATTTTTTCCTCTTTTACTGTTCTAAATGTCACTTCCTTTGATAGGACTAAAAAATTAATATGATTACGATCAAGTAAAGATAGAGCTCGACCTTAAATATTCCAATTTTCAAGGATTGCATCTTGTAATTATCATATCGCGATTATAAACGTAAACCACGGAGTAAGTTAATTCTAAAGTAAAGCCCAAACTGCATCCAGACTAGTCGATAACGTATTCAGCAAAATGAAACGATTATTCTAACATATCAAGCTGAAGATCAAGAGTACTAGATTAGTGGAGTAATGTTCAAATCTCCAATTCAGAAGCACTCGAATTAAAATTCAGAAAATGTACTTTTATTTAAGAAACCATTGTTAAAAAAGTTTGTCAAGAATTTGAAAGCTTTCTGAGGTATTATTCTTTTATATTTTTATTACGTTATTTCTTGTGATGTTCATTATTTACTAGTTTTTGTTTTTGATATATTATAGAAGTTTCTTTCATATGTATATATATATATATATATATATATATAATTATTTTATATATAAGTTGTCCTAAGTCAGCAATTTTTAAAATACTATAGCATCCATTTTTTTTATTCTTTGCCCTATTATAATATTTCAATTTCTTATATACCCTTCTATATATGTCTGGTTTCTTATAATCTCAATTTTTTTTGGTTTTGTGTGAATGTTCTTCTCTCATTAGTAAAGAATTTACGCTGTATATATATATGAAGCCCAGTGATTGAGTGGTTAGAGCATCACGCTTCTAAGGTGTTCAAACTACGAGCTGGGCTAGGTTGACTCAGCCTTTCATCCCTTCCTTGGGTCGATAAATGAGTACCAAGCTTGCTTGGGAACTTAACACTGGGGGTTTTACGCCAGACTGACCACCTAATTGGAGCATCTGCTCATGCACCTCAGGGCCTAAGGTCGTGTATACTGAGTTGGACACAGGAGCCCTTGACCCTCATGGGTTGCTGCGCCATTGAGTTCAGTTATATATATATATATATATGAATCTCTGTTTTCAAAAAAATAATAAAGCATACATAAATGAATCTAAAAAAAGCGTAAGACATTATTATCATAATTTGTAGAGTATCACTCTAAACATCATTAATTCATACAATTAAATTATCCATTATAACGCGGTAACTTTTCTTATAAAATGAAACAAATATTTTTTGCCAGATAAAATCTCAGTAAATTATTTAATATTTTAATTTTATTTAATCTTTGCATATAATTTAGCATTTTTTTGCAATGATTATAACTTATAATCAAACACATGTTTCTGTATATGGCTTTATGCCTTTTGTTATCTATTATGGTATTTTAATTTTGTTTAAAATGTTGTTCTTGTTATAAATAGTGCATTATTAGGTTATATTTTGTAATTTAAAATACGTATTAAGTGTGTCTTTGTCTGTTGGAATTAAATTAAAGTAGTCTGTATATTGCAGACGGGGTATTAAATTTATTAACAACAAACCTTGTATAATACTTAGACTATCTTTCTAGAATTGTAAATGTTAGTATTAAATATAATATATCTGCTCAGAATTTAATAAACGCATGAGTTAAGAAAATATGTTTATATTTTAAATTGTTCAGTTAAGTTCCCATTTATTTATAATGAAAAAGTCAATAACAAATTTATAAAATAAACGATATTCTGAGATAATATTTATCAAGTAATAAACTATAATAATATTTACAAATTAAGCATCTAGTTTTTCATGTACTTTATTTGTAAAATTTTTTGCAGTTTTATTATATTTATTTTTGCTGTGTGTGTGTAATATGTTTATACAAAAAGGGGCGTTCCTTGTAAAATTTAGACGTTTCCAGTTTACCTTTAGGAGTATAAAGGATTGTAAGAGTAATCTCTATTGCTGACGTAGGACCCGGTGTAAATAGTGCAGAAATCTGGATATTTACTAGCTAAGTTAAAAATACCAAGGCACCATCAAAAATACTACCTACTTGGTATACCTAAATATATCAAGAATGTCTCCTTTTATTCAATATGCATTAAAGAAAAGTTTCGTGGTAAACCACCTACCACTAGTGCCAACGCATGGGTCTATGATTACAAAAGAATATAAATTATTATGAAGTTTCATGAAAATTATGATTGAGTGATTCGAAAATAATAAAATGAGTACAGTAAATTCAGGCTTGTTATTTATCAGCATAATCATTTATCTGAATGATTCACTTTCTTTGTATAACACTTCTAGATTTAATAAAAATAATCATCCACCAATTTTAAAATGAGTTGAATATTGAAATAATTTGTAATGATAGTTATCTTTTGAAAAAATTAAAAACTATCTTTAAAAATAAGTTAATTTGCAAATTATTTTAGACATTATTACTTAAGCTATAATTAGATGGATTTATATACTTCCAATATGTATCACGTTTTATTCATTATTTCTTTCCCATATATAACCATTAGATCACCTAATTTAACTTAACTACCATTTCAAGAGCAAAATTATTTGACAAGATTAAAATAAGTAAAAATATGGAAAAAAACTGAACTAGCAGCGAATTTAGCTGCATTAAAATGGGTTTTCTTTCAAGTTAGAATAGGGGATTTTTAAACTCTAATTATCAATTATTTAACTAGTATTACATGTTTTCCAGACATTCGTTTTTAAAAGTTGTATAAATAAAGCACATACATAATAAAATTTTACTAGAGAAAATATAAATGATGCATAAAAAGATTAATGGCGAAAAATTTGCTAAGTACCATCAAATACATTGCAAATAGTGTGAATTGTATAACATTCTTAAAATACAAACTTTACAAAAATAAAAAATAAATAAATAATTCTAAGTCAATTAATTATACCCCCCTGCAAGAAAATTATATTTGAATTCATTCATTAATTGGCATTTCTACATTACATTATAAAGCTTCCTCAAACCTTTATTTATGCTCACTTATCATTCATTGAATATAACGAAAAATAACACTTATTTCCTCTGTGTAAATTAATCTTTTAGAAAAATAAATATTATTTTCGATCTTTTATAACTAATTATCCAAAGAATACTGATTCAATCTTTTCTTTTCCACTCCATCAATATGCGGTTTGAAGCAAACATTTCTTTGACTGAAAAGACAGATTTACAGACCAGATGTTTCTTCTGCAAATACTCTTACGAGAAAAAGCATTAGCAGCATTTACTTTCATTTTCACTAAGCATCTCTTTTTACTTCAGGAAGTACTCTGCCGTAATTAATTGAAAAGTAACTTAATTAACGAAGAATATAAGGTTAAAGAGCTTATTTTGTTTCAAATTATCCGGATAACTGTACCATTCAACAAAAAAGAAATAATAAGCTTGTATTCTGTATAATTAATTAAATTAAAAGGCTATATAGGATTTCAAGAGATTTTTTCTACACACAACACAAATAAGTTCTAATGGTTGAGGAATAATAAGGAAATGTAATGCAAGATCAGGAATAGAACATTGTTTTGAGAAACAAAAGAGTTTAAAGTTATAATAATTTGGGCACAAAAAAAAAGTATTCAAGAAAATTTGAATTTAAATCTTATAAATACGTAGTGGTTTCGAAAAGTAAGATAACAAGCACGTTCGAAGAAAACGTTTATTCAGGAAATAAAAAATGCGTACAGTGTAAGAAGGCACAGATACAATTTCTTCTCTACATAGACACCATATTTATCGAGGCCTTTGTATCACCGGTACACAAAACCATTTAAACCAACATCTTAGAAAACAGTGCCAAAGTTGTACCATCACGTCAAAACAGCTTACTGAACCTCAGTATTGGTTCTAAAATGTTGATCTCCCAAATGTTTCTTGACAGGTCTGAAGATATGGAAGTCACTTGTGAAGTGAGGTCGGTAATGTAAGGGGATACCTATCAGCAGTGACACCTGTTTTCATGACATAGCACTTGTACCGTACACGTTTACCTATTGCCGATGAATTTCAACTGGAAAATTTTTCTTTAAACGCAAAAATCATGCCACATTTCTTATTTCAATCTCGGACAATGCTTCTGTCAACGCAGCCATCTTCTAAGTGATATTTAGTCATGTTACTGTAGAACCAGCTCCATCTACCGGCACCGTTTGAATGCTGAAATCGTCTTTGTTATCATCAGAGGGATTTTTATGCACGCGGGGAATTTGCCCTAACTCGCGTCAGAGCTCTCGTTACCTTAATTTTTGAAACTTCTACGTAACATCCCACTATTTTGCCACAAAAGCCCAGTGGCACTGATTGTGCTTTTGTAGCAGGCTTTTCCTGTTGAGTTGTGGATTCGAGAATTCACGTATCTCTGTTGTTGTTGTCGTGTCCTTCTCGAAGAAAAGGAATGGAAGTTGCCAGAGCCTGTGACAGGTTGAACTTCTACACGATAGATGGCGATATTACCTATCTCCACCTCCACAATTTAGGCACGGAACTGGAGGGGAGGGAAATATTTTCCACGCCCCGGCACCCGTGGTTTCTGCTGTGATGGCCCACAAGACTTTCGGATCCACTAATTTAACGAGCACGTACTCCGTGTGTACTCGGTGCGTATTTGGTGACATCGAGCATCGAATGCAGACCCTCCGGTTTGAAGTCTGATGCTCTAACCACTAGGCTACCCACGGCCCTTCGCGTATCTCTAAAAGATACATTAGGAAGATGAGATGAGGAAAAGTAAATCTCTGTCAAAACTCAATGTGTGTGTAATCATTATATTGTGGAACGAAAATTTGGAGTGGGCTCTTGCCTGTTTAAAGAAATTGGGAACTCTCTTCATAAGGCCTTGGAAATATAGAATACATTATATGAATTAAAAATATTTGGATGGGTTAGGGATACCAGCTGAGTATCCTCGTCACTTGGCCGGGCTTCAAAGTTACGAAGTTTGTTCCTAATTGTCATCGTGTTGCTTCTAAATGCGATGTTAATAAACAGTTAATAAAGTAACCACACTTTTATTGACTAAGGCTTAATCTGTATGAAATTATCGTCACATTGGCGGTTGTAACTAGTGTTGTCAGGTCGTGGGTACGAGCCTTGAATCCACTGAAGACCCATGGTGCAGGGGAGCTGATGCACGTGAAATCTGCAGTGGCATAAAGTCATCCCGTTAACGTGATGTGGAAGATTAAAGAGTGCGATAACAGTTCAGAGATGTCACCCTCGACACTTTAGTGAATTAAATTATGACGTTCATCGCCAATATTCCACGCAATGCATCAGTGTGGCGTTAATAAATTCTCTCTCGAGCAATTCTCTTCGCATACGAATAAATTTGGTATCACACTCTCGTTGATTCAAAGTAAAATATTTTATGGCATTAAATTATTAATTATTTAATTTATTTCATATAATTAATGAACTTCTAAGAGGACATTTTCAGTTATGAACGGCAACTTTCAAGCAAAGTAAAACCCAGTAATTTATGTTTGAAACTTCCGTAGAAGCCGATCATTAATATCAGAAGCAGATGCAAAAAGTTATCTGAGGATCATATAACTTTACTTCGGTTAAACGATTAATCTGAAAATGTTTGATTGTTAACATTTGAATTTTTTATATTGTCTGCCTATTTTTTATCGAATACATCGTTGTATAGTTTTAATTAATGTCACCCGTTCCAAAAGAAAACAGATTTTTCATCTTTTTCCGTTTTTGTACAATGTTTGATAAGCAAATCCATGAAAAATAATTGTTTACCAGCATCGTTCCTTTAACCGAGATTGGTTCCGATAGTGGAATTTTATTCTAAAATATTTTTAAGTGTATTTCCTCGATAATTAAGTTAAAACTTGGATTTAAGGGTTTCGGGTCATTGAAGAACTCTGATGTATAATAATTTTCATATGTTTCATTCAGATAATTTTCGTACGTGTATTAAATAATTATTACTTTTAATATGATACTTTCCATCAATGTTTAATACTTTTAGAAAAGAAAAATAATTATATTTAGTTCTCGATACACATAAACTTGACAAGTACTAAGTAAAAAATGTGGTTTTATCATTATAAGTTTGAAACTTTCATTAACAAACTATTTTTTTATGCATAACGTAAATATTTCTAAGAATTTGAACAAAAGGAAACTTACGACGTAAGAGTGAAAAAAAATAGACAACAATTGAAAAAATAATTGATTTAATATGCTAATTAATCCATTTCTAATTTAATCCATTAATATCATAAATTAGACTCTTTTTGAGATGATAAAATTCTTATCAAGTTGCGAACATTATTAATTGTATTTTTCTTTTCTTATTACTGTGCTTTTTATATATATTAAACGTTATTTCATTATAAATTATGTAATTACCATTTCGAATAATTGTGTCAAATAAATGTACAGTAAACTATTTTGGGGTATAATAAAGGGGAAGAAAGACTTCTTTTAAAAAATTCTTTACTTTAAAAATGTAGATTTAAAATATGCTTGATGTTTATGTATAGTTTATCCTCAAGATAACACAATGTTTTGAGTGTGTGAGAAAAATCATGCCATATAAAATAATACGTAGAAATAATATTATGTGCATACAAATGAACTATATTGACGTACTTAATTGTTTTTATTATGCCAAAAAAATATTTGGTTAGTCACTTATTAGCTCAAATAATTTTAAAAATGTCAATAACAATTATACTATTAGCTATATCCTCTGGTATCTAAGTAGAGTTAATTTTCAAAAAGAAATTACAAGGAAATGAAATATATACCAAAGCGTATATATATATATATATATATATATATATATATATATATATATATAACTCCGCCCTTCCCCATCACCAGCAAGAATCGTCTAGAGAAAAACCATGTCCAATACTTGGCTGAAATTGTTGTATATAAAGCACTCAGGCTCTTTCACGCGTAGATTATGTAAGCGACGTAATGAGAAAAGCAGCTGATTTGTCAGATTTAAGCTATCCGAACACTGAAGATGACCAAATTCGGTCAAGACATTTACTTTTTTTTACTTTGTTGAATAGAGCTATCTGTTCTTTTGTTTCTTACGCTACTTAGAGGCCAAGTTACAATCCATTTTATAAAGTTAGAAAAACCGGAAGTGGTCCTTGATCTACCATAAGTGGGCATTTAGATTGCTCAAAATCCATCGTGGCGAGTCTCCTAATTCAAAATGTTACACATGTATGCCTCCAAAACTTTTTGAACCTGATATTAATGCTATTTTCTAGAGAATGCACTAAAATATTTCTTATTTTATGAATACTTTTTGAGTTATGACTTGTTATTTAAATAATGGTCTCAGAAAGAACGTCACATTTCTTATAATGTTTACTCGACCAGCTCTAAAATTTTCAAATTTAAATAAAATATTAAAATTTCGGTACATTTTCTAGATAAATGCATCTAATTCGTTTTAGTAATACTTTTAATACTATAAGCTTATTACTTTTTTTTCTCTAATTGCTTTGAAATTTTCAAAAATATTGCTAAAATGTCAATTATAAGTGTGATTTTTGTAAAATGTAGGTAACTTATTTTAAATATTGTTAAATATTTGTATTTATTGATCCTAAAAAATCGTTTATAATTTTTAAATATTCTATTTTGTTAAGAAGTACTCTGAAAGTGTTCGGATACCTTAAATAACAGCCGCTTCATCAGAGCTCAACACAGGAACATCGATTTCAAAAACGGAACGTATGGTGGGCTGCACACATGATGCTGTTGTAAGTACCAATAGAAAATGGTGCATGGATGGTGATACGATGTCACCGAGCAATGTGTATTGATTCCAGTGGAAAGTGGAGATTGCTACGCATTGTTTGCCATGATCGAAGAGTACAACGGTCAATATTGCCAGTAACCAGTCTTAATCTACAGTGTAATGTGCACTTCTACGTATGAACCTGCATATTCAGTTTCCGAATCGTTTTCCTGCTCTGACTATACATCAAAGGTATTGGAACCTAGCAGAATGAGAGTCATCCGACAAATGCCAACTTCTGGTCAATTGCATTGACCGGGGTGTACGAAGGCGCCAATTTCCAACGGAAACGCTGTGATCTCAAGTGCACATTTGGCCGGTTACAAAGAGGTAGTTACGGTATTATTGTGTTGGTGATGTTTAAATGCGACGCATTAGAACATGTTATCTCCATTGAACAATATGTATCGTCTATGCGCTATGTGAACTTCATTACGGAACAGGTTAACCCCTGAATAACAGTGTTCCCGCCCGTATTAACGTTTACCAACAAAATAATGTATCTCGTCATTAGACCCGAATCTTCAGGAGAATTCTAGGAACTATCTGGTTAATTTTAAGTCAAGTCTTAAGTTCGGATTCAGTCGACATGAATCAGATCAAATATTTCTTCCACCTGGAAAACCAAATTCGTAATCGTATACAGTCGAACCTGTTTTGTGCGGTCCTTTTTTATGCGATTTTATTTTTGTGCGACAGCATAAAAAAACTTTTTGCAGTATTTCAACCAATTATATAGCTTGTTATATGTAAGAATTCATAAAATTTACGAACATTTTTGTGTGCGGTTATTTTTATGTGGTTTTTATATCAACCGCACAAAAACAGGTTCAACTGTACTACCATCTCGAAATACTATTGGAATTGCAGGACCAGTTGTTGAGTGACTAGTACCAGATATCTTTTTTAAATTACCAATCGGTACCTTCTCAAGTCAATAACTCGCCAGGTGTTGGTTTTGAGAGATAAAAAGGCGGTGCTATTTTTTATATTAATCAGGTAGTCATAAAGTATAATGATTTTTCCTCGCATGTACAATTTTAATAATTGGTTGTGACAATCCTATTGTTAGCAATATTTATTTAAAAAATAATAAACATAGTATTAAATTTTGAATGTATGATTTCAATTAATGAGTTCCGTAACATATACAAACTTTTAAATGGGCATCAGTTTACAAAGAATAAAATTGCTTTACATTCCATGAGAATAATTAAGAAAAGTTTATACCTTCTGCGTGTATAAATTGTGTCAAATTTAATTTACTTTTAATATATATTGGTTAAAAAACATGACCTCTAACGTTTTTCTGTCATAAATTGCTTTTGAACGTATATTCATGACACAATCGTAGTTTTCATTAATTTCATCGAAAAAGGAATTAATGTCATCTATGTTTCATATCCCTTACTTAAGCTTACACAATTGCAAACATACCAAAATTTTAAAAAATTATCTAACACACACATTTTCTCATACTCTAAATTAGATAATTGCATCTATTAAGACTTCACTGACTATTATTAATACTTTTTTACTTAAATTGAAACATAATTATTATGATTATTAGTAAAAAAAAATTGAAATATTTTTTCGCAGATAAAAAATAAAGGAAAAGAAAATTAACATTTTATTTTTAAATTGTTAATTGTCCCCTCTGAATTGCAATTTTTTAAATTATTTTCTTTTATCGTGCTAAATAATAAGAACTTCTTCTTAATTAGCAAAAAAGTAATTAAAAATAATTCTTTCAATCGTACCAAATTTGTTAAATTGAAAAGAAAAAAAAATTTTTCTAATGGTACGTATATTTTGCTTATTATAATCATGTCTCACATCTCAATATTTATATATTTAATTGGATAATTTAATTTATTTTATTTTTCTTCGTAGTATATATATATATATATATATATATATATATATATATATATGTGTGTGTGTGTGTGTGTGTGCACTTTTATGGACAAAACATTAGCGCACCAGGAAGGAGTCGTCAAAATAAAACGAAAATTTTACATACGTAATGAATACTTTGATATAATAAATGATTAGAAAATCAATGAAAAAGCATAATTTATATTTCAGACTAGCTGGTATACCCATTCTTCACAAGGGTTAATTTAAAAATTAAACAATGCAGATTGAAGGACAAAGAAGTTTTTAATGAGTTAATTTTACGTGAATTGTAAATTAAACAAAAAAAAAAAAAAAAAAGCTTTTTGCATATCTCAACTAAACAAAGAAATCATGTTCGCTAAATTTTAAGTCTTTATATATAATATATATAGCTGATTTTTTTTTATCATTATTATTATTTATGACGCCCCGTGACTTTCTTGTGGGTCGACTTTTTAAAACACCTACCTGCTCAAGAAAATTAACACATTGTTACAGATTTTGTGTAATAAACGCTTAAAATAGTATAAATAATTTGTATCTGGATGTGTAACACGTTAAATGTTTCTCTCTGATGCTTTTATTTTATGTTAAATAGCTGTTACCCGCGACTTCGTCCACGTGGAATTTTTTTATAAAAAAGTGTTTATGCACTTTTGCAGAGTTAACGAAAACTTAATAATTATGCATTCTACGTAAAGAAATACCGATGTTATAAGTATAATGTCATTCTTCTACTTTGTGAATCTATGTTTCTTTTTTGTTTTATTTTTGTTTCTTCTTTTTTGTTGAGCAAGGGGTGAAAGGGACGCATGACCTTTGACACTGTCGATGGGGTGAGGACTGAAATCATTATGATCAAAATAGGTTCATAAGTAGCATTAGGGGGAAACGAGAACACAAAGGAAGCCACAAGGAAAGGGGTGAAAGGGACGCATGACCTTTAACATTGCAGTTAAGGACTGTAAAATAATTAGGACCAAAGGACATGAACAGGAAATGTCGCGAGTGGCAGCAACCTAATCATACAGAAAAATTTGATATAACTGCTAGAAATCGTTGAGACAGAAGGCTCGCGAAATAAAATAGTCCTTATTGAATAAAAATAATCCCTATTGAAGTAAATAATCCCTATTTGAATCGGATATTGCCCACTATTTCATTGGTTTTAATTTTATTTTCTAGAACCCTAATTTTTTTTAAAAAAATAAAACTAGCCTAAAATACTCCTTATAACTTAAGCTATCAATCAAAGAAATTGTGTCAAAATTGGTCTAGTCGTTTTAAAGATTAGCCGGAATAAACAGATAGACAGACAGTCAAAAGTTTTAAAAACTGATTTTTTCTTATAAGTACCGTATATACTTTTAAATGTATTTAGTAAAAAGCTCTTAATTTCAAATTACAAACAGACACTTCATTTTTATTTATATATAGACAAAAGGGCAAAAGAACGGAAGATTTAGTACCCTGTTGAACCCCCTCTAGCACGAATGCACGGTGCGATACGATTGGGCATTGATGCATACAAGTTCTGCATGTCCTGAGACATTTCGTTCAAAATTTGGTGTAACATTGCCTCTTGTTTGTTCAAACTCGTGGAATGCCCAATTCGCCGTCCCAAATTATCCCAGATATGCTCGATTGGAGACAAAATTTGGGATTGGGCAGGACAAGGAATGATAGTAACAATGCGAAAACAGTCTTGTGACACTCTTGCCTTCTGAGGCCGAGCATTGTCTTGTTGAAAAATAGCTCCTGGGAGCCATTGCATGAGTGGCAACACATATGATTGCAGGCTGTCGTGGACATACCGCTGGGCAGTCATGGTGCCACGGATCAATACTCGGAGTGACGATGTATTGTGGGCAATTACACCCCATACTATCTCACCAGCTGTGGGATAGGTGTGTCGCTGTAAAGGAAAGACAGGATTGAGAGGCGATCCCCATGGGGTCTCCACACACGAATACGATTATCATCACTGCTGAGATTAAATCTGGATTCGTCGCTAAAGACGACCTGGTTCCATTCCGCTGCAGTCCGGTTTTCTCGTGCTCGGCAACACTCCAAACAGAGGCGTCGATGTGTGGGCGTCAAGGGCAGCACACGTAATGGGTGCCGCGATCCCAAATGTATTTTTGCCAGGCACCTTTGTATGGTTCGAGAAGACACAGGGGTCCTTAGTAAAGGTGCTACCTGTGCCTGGATGGCGGCCGATGATACAGTTGGCTGTACGCGTGCATCTCTTACGATGTGGCGGTCTTCTCGACGACTGGTCTGTAGAGAGCGTCCTGAGCCTGGTATTCGTGTAAATGATATCTCTTAGATCTCCTGGTCCCAGCACCTCCTCACAACACAATCAGAGTGGCATTGACGAGGTACTTGCCTAGCTGACCACCCAGCTTTTATCATGCCGATGATTCTCCCCTTCTCAAACTGCGACAACTGCTCATATAGTCTTCGAAAATGGCGTAATGACATATCTACTTCAGCTCTTCCTTTGTAAATGATTCATCGCACTCAAACAAGCTTTGGTTACCTGTTTTATGCTCCACGGAGAACGACGTTAAATGCCCTTTACTGTTCATACGTAATGCGCAATCACGCTGCATTTCTTATAATTTGCATATCTCTCCGACATGTACATTCATGCCAAGTTTCATTACGATCCTGCAATTATTTCTTGGTGCGCTAATTTTTTGCCATGAGTGTAGATACCACCGCCAAATATACCACCTTTAAATATAAAAATTATGTGTCACAGTGTTTGTTCGTGATGGAATCCGAAACTACTCAACCGATCCTGAAATAATTTTGCATACTGTGTGTTATTTCATCCAACTTAAAATATATGATAGTTTTTATCTCAATTTTTGACGTCATTATTTTTTTATTACCGGAAATGCGTAGAATCAGGGAAACGGGATAATTCCCTGGAGTAGGTATCACTTTTTTGTGGCACCATACAGGTGCATCAGGGACGTCTTAAGATGTCCCTGAGGTGCATACTGATTGCCGCAACATAATTTTGATGCCCAGTTTCCTCCCCGGAAGGAGGCACTTGAGCTCTGACGATGTAAAATTGTATAAGATCTCCCAAGCCAAACATGCACTCTACACATCTTCAACATGCCACATAATCATACGTCATGTACGCTGTTGATTTTTTTCCATCATGAAAATCCACTGACTTGGGCTGGGGTTAAGCCCACAAGCTTGGATGCAGTAGGCCAGCGCCTAACAACGCCACCCAACCGGCATGACTATTTTTCTTCTTTGGAAGATTAAACTACAAAATAGATCATCATATATAGACGTATTTATTCGTCTTTTAAAAATACCAAAGATTTCCATTGGAACTTAAAAGCAATCAAACGATTTCGTGATAGTAAATATTAGTGGATAAAACATGGTTCTTAAATAACGATGGAACAAAAAGGGAATTCCTTAGATAATTCCTGCTTTCTTTCTGGAATGTTTTGACGGGCTCACGCGTCTTTTCATTAACATGTCCTTTAGGTTCCTGGGGGCCAGAATGAATGGCAACACTTTAATAGCCAAACCCAAGAAGTGAAGCGTGAAGAAAAGAGGCAAATTAGGAAGCTTTAAAAAACAGAAGTTAGAGTAAGCCGGTTGGCAATTTAGGGAATGTTATGATAATCTGTGATTCAAACATGATGAGGTTTTAGAAAGGTTAAGTGACAGCCAAAAGAAGTTATTCGTGACAGAGTGCCCTTAGGTCAAGGTGCATACCATTGCACGCCAGTAAACTGCAACTTCAACTAGGATTAGATTGATCACTACTTCATTCGACATTAAGGTAGGAGTGACAATTTAATATTCGGATCTGTATTAGCATTGGAATTGAGCTTAAGCAAGTTAGTTATTGATAGTAGTCCGTTTTACGTTATTTCGGTATTATATATATTGTGTGTTTAGCCATCGTGGATTCCCTCACATATATTATTATTATCTAATTTATTAGAGGTTTAAGTTTCAGACCTTAAATAAGTCATATTAAGATCATGACAGCTTCTAAATTTATTCCTACACCTCTAGCTCACGCTGATAATCAAGGGGAAAGGCACCCGACAGGGGCGCCCTTACAATGTTAGCTATTTTTGACTTTACCGTACTTTTATCAATCTATTTTCAGTTTATATATATTTATGCTTTTGAAAAAATTTCTTTAATAATTCTTCATACACTTTTCATTTTCTTTGTATACTGATGAGTGTAGTTTTTTTTTCTTTAGCAAATATGATTGTTTTATTTTTCTTTCTTTGAGTAATTCTAGAGCATCACGAAATCTTAGAAATGTTTTTTTTTCAATCTGAAGTTTCATAGTAAATCGCAATTTTGTACAACAAACGTAATAGTAATATGAAAATATTGTTGATTATAACTCTATAGTATATATTGTTTCTTTTCCAGTTTTATTCAAAATTTCGAAAGCATCGACATGGATTGAAGTCCGAATTTTTTAATAATACGCAACTCTTACATCACAAAAATCTCTTTCATCTGCTACAAGAGTAAGGATAAGTAAATATAGCTGATGGGAGTATATTGACGAAGAGTTCTTGAAAAAAGTAACTCTTCCATACAATAACAATGTATTAAATTAAATAATACTATTCTTTGACGCAGACCCACAATAAGAATTTAACCTCTTTAGGGCCACCGGCGTATTAAACGTCTCGCTCAGCCAGTACGTTAATTGCTCAAGACGTATATATACGCCTTTCCAAGTACGATGTTTTCTGTAAACCGTGATCTTTAAAATTATTCAGCAGGCTATGGAAGGCAATAGAATGACCTTGACAATGTTCACGAAGAATTTACTTAATACAGAAGATTTGCTTATTTATTCATTTTCTACTCCCCATCCCTCCTTAATGCAAACGTATTAAGTGATGCCTTTGGAAAACTATTACGTAATTTTTAATCAGCATTTAAGGGATTAATTATAAACCGTACAAAATAACAAGATAAGTGTTCATTTTTGCATATAATTTAATATATGACAAGCCCATGGGCTTGTTCTTAACTTAGTATTGTTATAAATTAATTATAAAATATATCATGCAGTACTGACGCATACATGTTTTGTATCAGCGTAAATGTGTATTTTTTATCGAGTCAGAATGTAATTTTTTTTTTTTACTTTGAGTTAATTAACAATGTTTTTAAATTGTCTTATGTTGTCGACTTTACAATATGCTCACGCCCCATCGTAGGGTTATAATGCGCCCCTAGGGGGCGTGCCCCACAGTTTGAGAAACACTGGTTTACAGAATCTATCGAGGAACTCAAGATAGTTGGCGAAGAAGAAATCTTGAGAATCGCTTACCAAATGCAGGCGCGTGTTGATCGGTTGGAATGTAACCACAAGATAGCTCTGGAAATAAGAGAGGACACAAGATCCGAGAGACAGAGTGTTGATTGGTCATTATGCCGGTAAGGTAAGGGAATTCAATACCAACGTAAACAAGAAACGTATGCAAAAACAAGACTTATATAAGTAAAATCTTTTCGAGGTGTCAACATGTTCCAATTTCCCCATCGATTTGATTTTTAATTTACGTCGCACTCTCAAGCAATCCTAAGTTTATTGGTGACAGATCTCGTAACCTAAGCCACGCTCAAGTGATAGGGACGTCACCAGAGCTGCCCACCCCTCTTTCTGAATTTCTTCACCACAGCAACGGGGAGATTTTAAGCCTCGAGATATTTAACGTCTATCTGTTCCTCTGTATGGAGGAGGCAAGTCGTAGTAACCTAGTGGTTTGAGTGACGAACTCGAACCGTCATTCGAATCCCAGTACAACCAAAAACCCACCATGTAGAAGGTCTGATGCATGTTAAATCTGCGGGGACTCAAAATCCTCATTCTGGCTTGTTGTGGTAGTTTGGAGAGAGGGTGCCAGATGTTGTGTCGACCTTGTCACTTGACCCAGATTAAAAATTGTGAGGTCCGTCAAATCATTTCTTAAAAAATAATGTATGTTTAAAATTACTTGTATGCTTTAAATTAAAAAAAGCTCTTAAATTTATTACTTTTAGCATTATAATTATTTTCTTAATGTTGAAAATACAGTATATTCCTCGACATTTCCCTTTTCTTGTTTTCCTTGCAGTTTTTCTTTCCTTTCTTTTTTGACAGTTGAGATATATGAAATAAATATATGTATTAATTCACGAAAAGGTGTAAAAATTACTTTTTTAATATATAGTGTTTCTGAATTCACACACACACGCGCACACACACAAAATTTGATTCATGTGGTTTATAAAGATGTACCTCTATATAACGAATTTTATGTACAACGAACTTTTTTTCAAGATTTAGTGACTTTGTTAAATAGTGGTCCGACTGTAGTTCATGTATAAATTATTTGAACACGAAATATCGAAACAGTTGACGTTTAAATTAGTGTGCGTATATTTACTTTGTTCTTAACCATATCGACTATTTTACTTTACAAATTAAGGTATCTAACTACTTGCGACAACTTTTATTTAAAAAATATAAATATGGGGATTTTTTGAGATTTATAGATTTATTTAATATATTTTAAGGGAAAAATCCGAAAATTAAAAGCAGAAAAAAATTATTATTATGAAAATGGGAAAAAAACTGGTAAAAATGTGCAAAAAATTACATAAACAGGGCCCGCTCTGTACAAAATTTTTATGAGAATATTCTCAATTTTTCAATTTTGATGTGTTACTTTATTATTCATGTTTGAAATGACCTTCAGGGTAAGAGATATTTTAATTTTTACAAAACTAGAGCACTTTATCTTAGTGATTATATGAAATTGCTTAAAAAGACAGTGATTATATTCGCCAAAAGGACTGTAAAAAGGACTTGATAAATCTGAGGGTCAAAATACTTCTACTGTTATACAAAACATACACAGAAAATTTCAGCAAATTATTTTCAGTACTTTTTGAGCAATCGCTGACCCCGTTTGAACTTTTCGTAAAAAACACATTTCGAGTAAAACGCATTTTAAAATTTGACATCTTGTGTAAAGTTATGGCATCTGCTTTTACTAAAACACTTGTAATTTTTGTTCTAGTGAATGGAAAATAAAAAACTTGGTATTTTTATTACGCAAATATTATGGCCTGTAAAATAAAATCATAAGCGAAATTTGTCAATTTTTAAAAAAAATCATGATTTTTAATGCTAGTTGGATACCTTAATATCATAAACTCATAAACTTGTTTGGCTAATAAATTTGTATACTTCAAAATGTTTGACTAGCTATGATAAGTAGAGCATCATAATATACATACTCTTCAACTATGCAACATTATTGCAGCGGCTTAGTAAGCGAAATCTTATAGCTTCAAGACATATTCCAATGAAATATCTTCGAGTAGATCATGTATATGTTTCTCATAAAATCTTAAATATCAATTAGGGTCTAGATGGTGGTCGATTAGTCATTAGTAGAGTGAAATACGGATTACAAGTCAAACTCTACTTCTACGAAGAACGAAAGGAGTTCCAGAAATATGGATAGATGTGGTACAAATCTCACTCCTGTTTATTCATCACAAAAGTTTTGCAAATACACATATTTATTTCATTGTATCGTATATAGAGAGTGTTTTTTTCCAGTTATAGAAGTTTAAGTTGGCATTACTTTCCAAGATGGCAAATCATCAAAACAATCATCAAGCAAGGCGTAGATTCGTCGAATGGGCCCAAAACGAGATTGCCGTTGTTCCCGATTTTAATAAGCGAATTTTGTTTAGCGATTAAGCGCACTTCTGGTTGAATGGCTACGTCAACAAACAAAACTGCCGCATTTGGAGTGTATGATACACACGAACGAATTTTTCAACTAATAAAATAATCAATAAGCAAATGCTCACTGTGAGGTGATATTTAATCAACTTATTTTGCATTTTTATTCGATGAAAAGGAAAAACTGGAATAGAAATTCATAATACAGAGTGTTTTTTCCAGGTATAGAAGTTTAAGTTGGCATTACTTTCCAAGATGGCGACCGATTTAACAGCTGTCAAGTGATTTATTCTCAGTTTGGTTTGGCAATTCCTCATGAATAGACTCACGCCTGAACAACGCTTTCAAATTGTGCAATTTTATTTCGAAAATAATGGTCGCGATTTTCAAAAGCGAATTTTGTTTAGCGATGAAGCGCACTTCTGGTTGAATGGCTGAGTCAACAAACAAAACTACCACATTTGGAGTGAAGCCAATCCACAAGTGTATGTCGAAACACCGTTACATCCAGAAAAACTGACTATTTGGTGCGCTTGATGGGCTGGTGGAATCCTTCTTCAAAAACGATGATGGCCACAATGTTTCAGTCAATGGTGATCGGTATAGAGCTATGATTACTAACTTTTTCATTCCTGAATTGAACAATCATGATGTCCAGGAGCTGTGGTTCTAACAAGACGGCGCAACATGTCACACAGCTCGTGCCACAATCGATTTATTGAAAGACACGTTTGGTGACCGCCTAATTTCACTTTTGGACCTGAGAATTGGCCTCCAAGATCTTGTGATTTAACCCCGCTAGACTATTTTCTGTGGGGCTATGTAAAGTCATTGGTCTATGCGGATAGGCCACAAACGCTTGACCATTTGAAAGACAACATTCGTCGTGTTATTGCCGATATACGGCCACAAATGTTGGAAAAAGTCATCGAAAATTGGACGTCCAGATTGGATTACATCCGAGCCAGCCGTGGCAGTCATATGCCAGAAATCATATTTAAAATGTAATGCCATAAGATTATCTTTCGAATAAAAAAAAATTCATGTCAATCGAATAATACATCGTTGTTTTATTACAATTTAAAGTTCTATACCTCTAAAAAACACCCTTTATAAGATAAAAATAATTATCATATCAAGATAAACGTTATTTCAAGATATTGTATCAGATCTAAGGTCTTTGGAGCTCTCGGAAATTAGTCAAACGTATTTTATTACATATTTAACAATACAATTATTTAAAAAAACCGGATTCACTTAGCATTCATGTGGCAAAAAGAAAATCCCGCAACACACTAAATAACGTAAATTGTATTTGTTGTACTACTGAAAGGTATATTAAACATTATCCACATTGTTATTTTAATAAAAGATTTTTGTATTCACTTATTCATAAGATATATTATATATATATATATATATATATATATATATATATATATATATATATATATATATATATATATATATATATATATATATATATATATATATATATATAATAGTTTATACTATCTCCAACAATAAAGTTCGGTGAATGAAGTCAGAACGGCTGATTTGGAAACACTGGCGATATAAATCGTGGAGAATCCTTAGCCATCTGGCACCAACGTTCAGCATCGTTTGTGCTCCATGTAAGACTTGTTTTACAAAGTGCTTGTTCAGTGCGTTGGTTCTTAACTGAGATTAGGAAAATGAAGGAACAAAAGATCAATTTAAAGTTTTGTTTTAAGCTTGGTAAGACACCGATAGAAACTTATGCAATGTGGAAGCGTGTTCATGAAAATCAAGCACTTTCCATGAAGTGCGTGTACGAGTGGTTCGCCCGTTTTCGTGAAGGCCGGGTTGATTGATTGAATATTAACGTCGCACTGTTTAGCTACACGAGGGCTTTTGACGATGGACCACGTAATTTTGTACCATGGTCAAGTGATGTGGACGACACCTGAGCTGGCACCCCCTCTACTAACTACCACACCACACCAACGGGATGACGTTTCAGCTCTCGACTGATTTAAAGTGCATCGCTGCCCTACACGGCGGGTCTTTAGTGCTACCGGGCTCGAACTCACCACAAGGCAAGCCACGGTCCGATACCCATACCACTCGGTTACCGGGGCCACCGTGAAGGCCGGGAAAGCGTTCCTGAAAAATCCGTAGCGAGAGACTGGTGACCTCCGACAGTGACGAAATCATTGAAAAAAGGGATTAAATAAATCACGAAAGGTCGTCGATTAACTGTGTGCATGATAGCTGGACGATGAATGCTGCAAGGTACATTGAAAATTTGACCCGTTTCATATGAAACTTCTACGCAGGTTATATACGACCCCAGTAAGCACATCAAGGTTCATTGTTTTTTGTTCACAACAATGCTTGCCCTCACACAGCCTATATCGTCAAACAGTTCCTTTCAAAAAGGGAGTAGTGCAAATTGAACATCCACCATCTCAATCCTCCAGAGTTCTTCCTGTTCCCACGACTCAAACTCGCTTTGAAAGGAAAGAGCTTTGACGATATTCCTGGCATCCAATTAAATGTGATGAGGCTTTTGAACTCCATCCCAAAGAAGACTTCTTGTAAAGTTTCCAGGGCATGTATAAGAGATCTCAGATGTGCATAGTTATGGGAAGTTACTATTACGAAGGACAGTAAGGTAACGTCCGTTAATATTTCCTCTATATTATTGCTACAGGATTATTCCCCGAACTTAGTAGTCAGAGAATGTATAAGAAGATACTTCAGCGAATACAATTAAATATTTACATCATTTTCTACAGAAATATCTCTAAAACAATATGTAAATTGTTGAAAGTTTAGAATTATATATATTAAAAAGTTTCTATTTTTTAAAAAACAATAATTGAATGTCTTTATTTTTTTTACAATTTGGAAATCCTTCAATGTATATTCTAATACCTTTGACAGTATTAATTTTAGGGAAGAAGGGATAAGAGAAAAAAAATATATTTGGAATGAAGACAAATTTTAACCAAATAAATTTAAAAAGTAATTTCTTGTTTAATTGATTAAAACGGCGCACTAAGGATCTATATGAGGATTATTTGCAAAGGACCTTGTAATGTAAATACATTGTAAAAAAATTGACTTGAGGAAGGAAGGAAATATTATACACATTCAAAAAATCAATTTTTCATTTTTATTATTAAAAAATAGTGCACATTTTTTTGAATATAAGAATGTAAAACTTATGTTCGTTGATGAAATAGCCTTAAAATATGAAAAAGGTAATTGACAAAAATGTATATAAACGTTTACAAATGTTTGTGGGGTTTTTTTTTCACTTTTTCTCCAAAACATAATTGTTTCCTTTTAGGTACACTTTAAAAAAAACTATTGCACTATATGTAGTTCCAATTTTTTTATATACTTCAATACAGGATACCTGTGCATATAGTGAACCTTTTTTTAGTTGAAGTAATACATAGTTTTTTTAAAAAAAAAACATAGTTATATATGTGAAAAAGAGAAACAAAATACAAAATTTCAATGTTACAAAGTTTTATAATTTATTAAAGAAATTATCTAAACTACTAAAAAACAGTTTCACTATACTATGTGTAATGTTTTATATATGTGCAAAAATATTTTACAAATTTAAGAGGTACATTTTTCAAAAAATGGCACCTAAACATAAACATTTATTATGAGATCCCAAAAATTATTTCGAACTTAAATAAAGCAGAAAAAAAACTTAAATAAAAAATTATTTTTGTATTTCTACAGAATGATTAAAATATCTTTATTATATAAAATTACAAAAAAAATGTAAGCTCTATTGGAAAATTTTGAAAATATATGTTCAATAAAAAAAAGTCTTACTTTTGGCATTTTACTCTTTAGAGCATGCCCTGGTACACTTAAAGGAATAAAAATCTGATTTTAAACACGTAAAAAATATAGCTGGCTTCTTATTGCTCTGTTGTTAACCTAACCATCAGGAATTTTTTCATTGGAAATGTGAACAAATGAAAATTCGTAAATGAAAAAAAGGTTATTTTTTTCTCAAAAATTGATTTAAGCGAAAAAAAAACATTTTTTTACCGAATTTTTCAAAAAAAAAGGTTAATAACCGATATTTATTCTACAGAAAAAAATAAGCTATTTGTTTTGTTCAGGCGAAAAAAGAGATTCTTTGATTCCATTTCTTTTAAGCATATCAATTAAACTTCGTTTTTCTAACAGTAAACTAAGGTCGTAAGAAACTACTCTACTGTCCATTAAAATTACTACACCAGGAATAAATGCAGATAACCAAATGATATTTATTGGACAAGTGTATTATACTAGAAATAACAAGTGATTAAATTTTCAAGAAATTTGGGTGCATAGATCCCGAGAAATCAGTACCAAAAACAACCACCTCTGGCAGTAATAACAGCACTTATGTGCCTGGGCATTGAGTCAGACAATGATTGGGTGTCATGTATAGGTACAGATGATCATGCAGCTTCAACATGATACCACAGCTCATCAACTGTAGTGACTGGCGTATGGTGACGAGCCAGTAACTCAGCAAACATAGACCAGATATTTTCTATCTGTGAAAGATCTGGCGAATGAGCTGGCCAGGGCAACAGTCGAACATTTTTCGTATCAAGGAAGATATGTACAATGCCGGCAACATGCGGTCGTGCATTATACTGCTTAAACGTAGGGTTTCGCAGAACGGATAAAAAGCAGAGCCTCGAGTCGTAACACACCAGAAATGTAACGTCCACTGTTCAAAATGCCATCAATGAGAACAATCGGTGACCCAGAGGTCGAATATCATCCCATATCATCATGCCAGGTGATGGGTCAGTGTGACTATGACGAACGCATGCTGTCAATGTGCGTTCACCACGATGCCACCGAACACGGATGCGACCATCTTGATGCTGTAAACAGAAACTTAATCTGAAAAAAATGACGTCTCGCCATTCATGCCCCCGCTTCGTCATTCATAACACCATTTAAGACGCTCTTGTCTGTGATGCAGAGTCAAGAGTAACCGCAGCCATGGTCTCCGAGATGAGAATCTATGCTGCAGCAAAAGTCGTAGAATTGTTCGTGTAGACACTTGTCTTGCAAACGATCCCAATTCTTGACTCAGGGCTCGTGACGTGGCTGTACGAACCACTAAGGCCAAGCTGTCTTCTCGGCTGCTAGTGATATGGGGCTGATGACATCCAGCGCAGTATTATGTATTATCGTCCTAAAACCATCGATTCCATGTTCTGCGTACAGTCATTGAATCTCGACCGACGCGAGCAGCAATACTGTGATACGATAAACCGCAACTCCGGTACGCTACACTTCGACCTTCAATGCGCCTGCTTTGTCTGAATGAACTGAAAAGCTAATCATTTGCACACTATAGCACCTTCTTCCTGTCATTAAAATTCCACGTCTGTAGCACGTCGCCTTCTTAGTGTAGCAATTTTAATGGCCAGTAGTGTACATATAAAGTTGTGCCATCCGTATATTAAAAAATACTTGAAATTCAGAGAAACAAAAGATAGAGAATCGATTTTACAATGTAATAAAGTATTCTATAAGTTTATTTAAAATTTTCTAAACCTTGATCTTCAGCCGTAAGAAATTTTGGGAAAAAAACTGGAGGTATCTTTGCAAAAAAATAATTATTTCATTCTACCAATGAATACAAACTATTTTAAATGCACACTGACCATTAAAGAATACCCTTAGACAGTATAACTTTCTACTTCTAGCACTTTTGCCGATTAATTTTGATTAAAATAACAGAAAGTTTATGTCAGCATACTAAATGTTAGGAAATTTTGAAGTTAATATCTATTTTTTGAGAGGATGGAATAATTTAGCTTTACAACATCCCTTTCTGTTTACATTTAATTTCAATTTTAAAATTTTTGAATCAGTAAATACAACTTTGAAGCCTTAAAAATTACGAAATGCTTATCACTCTTGCTGTATCCCCACACTATATTCTATTTAAAGCAAAGGGCAATAAATTAAAAGGACCAATTTAAGCTATTGTTCAATTGTCTTCCATCCTATATTATCGCTTTATTCGACTTATTAAATCCAATTTTGTAGCATGAATGTTATTAAAATTAATATTCATTTCTTTCGTAGAAAATCACTGGAAAAAATCTCAATATGCAACTTTTTTTTCGAGATTTTTGAAAAAAATAAACGTTTTTGTGGCAGAAGTGTGAAAACAATTTTGCGTAATATGATATTTGCAAGCAATATTTTTTCTTAAACGGTAATTTCTTCTAAATTTTGAAGGTTTAAAGTACAACTTACTTAGAATAAGCCTCACAAACATATCAGGCCTTCATTATTTTAGCGTTGGAAATATTTCTTTGACTTCTCACTATTCTCGGGATTATATAAGTATATAACAATACATACATACATATATATATATATATATATATATATATATATATATATATATATATATATATATATATATATATGCATATATTAAAGCAAAGGGCAATAAATTAAAAGGACCAATTTAAGCTATTTGTAAAAAATTAGGTTATTGTATTCCTAAAATTAAGTATCCATATATTTTTTTAACTCCAAAGTTCCATAAAAGTCCGGTTAAATTTAGAACTGTGACAAATGGTTTTAGAACATATATTACTACTGCAGGCAAATTACTTCATAATATTATACAAAACTTTATTAATCAGCAATGTAATAAAGCTATAATTAAAAATAGTAATGAGATTATAGATTTTTTTTAATAATAGAAATATTTATTCAGTTCATAGTTATGACTCTGAAGATCTTTTCAATTCCATTGATTTATATGATATTATTAAAGTAATTTTAGAAAACCACAGTATGCGTAACCTTAATATTAATTTTAACAAATTTAAAACTCTCATAGATTTTGTCTTAAAAGAAAATTACATCAATTTTAATGGTTCTTTATATAAACAAGAGAAAGGACTCCCACAAGGGGGCCCAGCTAGTAATAGTTTGGCTAATCTTTATTTACATTTTTATGAATATAATTATGTTATTAATAATGACTACTACATTTTTAGATATATTGATGATTTAATTATTTTTGGTAAAAATGATAATTTAAATCCCATCATTAATTTTTATCCGTCCTACTTAAACTTAGTTAAAATTAATAATAATCCAATCAAAACAAATTACCTAGATGTATCACAGTATATTAAGAATTTGAAACTACATAGTAATATTTATGATAAAAGAGATGCCTTTAATTTTAATATCATCAAAGTGCCTTACTCGAATTCTAATTTATCAATATCTATATATAGAAATATTATTTTTAACTATATTTATCGCAATAATGTATAAGTTAGCGATAAAGATAATTTATTTTTAAATCTTAAAAAAATTTTTAATCACTGTACTGAACAGGGATACCCTGCTAACTTTCTTTGTAATTATATTTATAATGGATTTTTATGATACAATTTGTATTACTGTAATTATTTACTGTTATTATGTTTTGTAATGTTTTTTTAAATTTAGACAATATCTAATTTATTCTACAATTATTAAATAGATGGCGCCACATGCTTATTAAAAAATTTTTTAATATATATTTTTTGAGTTTCTTTTATATTTTACGCTAATTTTATATGATTATTATTTTTATGATTTTTTAAAATTATATATATATATATATATTTCTTATTATCGTATCGCAATTAATTTTATGCCGTTCTGCTCTCACCCCTATTTGGCGGGAACACGTTACTGCACTCTTGGCCATCGTTTTAACTCCGAATTAGTAGGTTATGTTTATGTTCCTATGTTATTTAGTTTAGTGATTTTTAATATTTAAATTCTACATGTATAATTCTTTCCTTTCCTCTTGGTACATAGTATGACAAATTACAGGTGAAGGGTGGCGCCGCAAAACTTGTTTAAACCTGCAATCCTGGTTCCTAAGGCCAGGAATTTATCTTTATACTATGTGCCTTCTTCCTATTTTTAGTTATCTTAGGTATATAACTATATGTTTATTTTTATATTTTTGTTTATATATTTGAGTATATGTATATATATGTATAAATTTTTATATATGGGTATGTATATGTATATGATTATATACTGAAAAAAATTTTTATATTGGATTATATATATATATATATATATAAGCTACAGAAGACTTACTACGAAAGTTTACAATCGCATAAACTAATGTCTACTGATTCCGAAATCAAACCCATCATTTAATTAGAAAAACTGAACAGTAGTATATACCAATGCATGTTTGCATATATGTCGCAGGGAAAGGATGAAATTGAGGATTTAACCAAATGCCCAAGGGATATGATCAATTCACGGAAGATGTTAGAATACTAACTCTTTGAGTAATTCCCCTGCAGAAAGTCAGTGAATTGATCAAATCCCTGTTTTGTTTCAGTGGAAAGAGGAAATAATTTAATACTAATTTAATAAATCGTGCATTATTAAATGATGAGTAAATAATATAATAGTCATTGACGTACAAATTATTTATTCGAAACTAATTAACAAAAGAGAAATAGATACTGTAGCTGATTTTTTTTTTAAAAAAAGGATATTTTTAGTAAAGCTTTAACTATTTTTTTTCATGAATGGATATTAATTAATGTAATTTTTAATAGTTATAAACTTTGTGTGCATGAGATTACAGAAAAACTATCCTTATATGGATATTAAGGATTTATGAAGTGTTCTTGTGAGCAATCTAATTTACAATGTAAAGAAAAATAAAAGATTTGATGGCAAGAAAAAGTAACGCATTTTTAACTCATGAATCAACAAATCAACAACGTAATTTAATAAAGTTGAATAACTATTTTAAATTATAATAAATTGCATTCATGAAAAAAAATATTAAAGCTTTACTAAAAAAAATATGCTTTTTTTTATAAAAAAAATTAGTTTAAGTATTTATTTATCTTTTGTATTTAGTTTCGAATAAGTAATTTGTATGTCAATGACTATTGCATTATTTTCTATACATTTAATAAGGCACGATATACTATATAAATACTTTTAAACTCTTTTAACAGTATTATTTCCTCTTTTCACTGAAACAGCTCAGGAATTTGATCAAACCACCGACTTTCAACAACGACTTTCTTCAGGGAAATGACCCAACAAGTTTTTATTTCAACATCTTCCATGAACTGATCATATCCCTCAGGGATTTGATCAAATTCCCAATTTCATCATTTTCCTGCGACATCTATAAGAACTGATCATGTGTCCTTTCATTCGCTCCTATTAACCAAACTTAAACTGAAAAGAAATAAGTAAAAGTATGCTTATCCTAAAAATAGTTTTATTTACCGATGAAGGATCCAGACGAATATGGTTCAAAGCCCTTTTTCATGCTTCTTGAATATTGATTATGAAACTTATCGTATTTCATATTCAAACCATTACTACAGCAAAGTATTTCTTTTGTAAATTGAAGATATTCCTTAATATATTGCGCCACTATCGAAAATGTCTGTACATAAATTGAGACCTCAGGCGTATTAAGTATATCAGAATTTACCAAGAAACCTTTTCCTTGTATCACAATCCTATAAGAAATAAATTTTTTTTTTTTTGACGATTTTTATGAAGGTAAATAAAAGGGTTTTCTCCTCGAGGAGGACTTGATTGTATTTACTTCTTTGTAATAAGTCAAATGAAATGCGCAAAATTAATGAAATATTTGTTCTTTCAATATATACACATATTGAAAACTTTTTCTGGTTTGCCAAAGTCTTCCGGGAAGAAAAATGTTTTCCTCGTCTTCCCAGTTTATACAGATATTAATAAATGCAATAATAAAATAAATGTGGAAAAATAAGTCAACCAATATCTATTTTCTAATAAAATATCTGAAACAGATTGATTTTGAGAGCATTCATGTATTTTAAGAGTAAAAACATATAATATTCGTTCGTTTCAAGTGATGTTTAAAGTAATGTATACCCCAAAAGGGATTAATTTAACCCTTTTAAAATTTTTTTCTCAGCTTATGTGCCTCATACATACATATATGTATAACTGTTATAAACATTTACATTACACCAAATAACCTTTGCAAGCCGTCGCGCTTATGATTCTCAAAACGTTTAAGCCAACTTTATCCTATTCAACGTATTGTAATATGCTCAAAATTCTAACGTGGGTGAGAGAGGGAGAGAACTTATTAATGTCGCACTATGGGGAAACAGGAGGGCTATTGGTGAAGAACTTTCATATTTTGATTATTGGTCAAGTGACGAGGATGACACCTGAGCAGCACTACCCTTTCAAATCACGACAATAGGAGGGCGTTGAGCCTCAATAGATTTAACATGCATCATCCCCTCTAAACGACAGCTCTTTAGTGGCCCAAGGGATCTAACTCAAGACACGATGACCAAGAGTCCGTGAGCATAACCACTGGCTACCGCGGCCTATTCTAAAGCGGGAATGATAAGGTACCCCTGTAAATTTTGCGATTTTAAATTAGTTAAGCTGTATAAATACACCAATCAACATAACAAAAACTTGCAGAGAATTTTCCTTCGAATTAGCTTAGATCAGGGGTACTCAACCTTTTTTCTGCCGGGCTGCATACACATGTTAGCTATTTCACGCGGGCTGCAACGTAAGGGTTAATAAGGGTGGAGGGGGGATAGAAATGCTTTTAGACCAAGACAATATAGAAAATTTAAAATGTGGACAATTTATTTTGCGTTTTTGAATTACTGTTTTTTTTTATTTTTGTCTCTGATTTTTTTCTAAATTGGGGCATTTAAAAATCACTCCTTCAAAATGTCTGCATAAGTAAACGGTTTCATATGACTACCAATAATAAAAGAAATTTCATAGAATGCCTTTGTTACCACTGACAAAATACTTTTTCGCTGTTGTAAAATATATTCAAGAAAGCCTATTTATCGCTTCTTGAAAGAGATCGAGGAAAAAGTGTCAGTGAATACGATTCCTGTTTATTGATTTTTTTAAAAAACACCTCTTTCGTGAAAAATCGAGCAATTACTGATCCATACTTGTTTTTCACTACAAAATAGTCAACTTCCCAATCATGTTGAAAAACAGCCTATTTTCTTCGAATATTTTTTTCCAGCAAGGTATGAAAGAAATTTGTTTCACTCACACACAAAAATGGTCACTATACTCCACTATTGTATGTTATCACTAATCAGGGGGGAAATTATCAATTTGCATCCATGCAACATCGACAGCAGAAAGTAAAATTGATATATTTGATTTCATAACAAAGAGAATTTCCCACCAAATTTTCATAAATAAATCAATTTCTAAGAGCAGTGGGCCATGGGCGGGCCACTTAAAAAGACCGGTAAGCTACAGGTTCAGTATTGCTGCTTTAGATTATTACTCATTGAATCGTAAAATGAAGTAGTATTTTAAAAAAATTCATAAATTAACAGGTTATCAATCAGCATCGTCGTACAATCTACAATTGCATACGAACAGTGCATCAATTAATTAAAAACACAATAGAAAAATCTTATCATCAATCACAAAAAAAGTTACGAATTCAGCAATTATGTAAGCCACCAAAGGGATTATTAACTTTAAAAAAATAAAAAAAAATTCTGAAAAGGGATTTAAAGACAGTAAATTTGACATGAAATATTTGTCTGTTGGTGTAAACACAGTGAAAACAATTACAAAATATCACCACAACAAATTTTTGTACGCCGAAGTCATGTGTGGGTTTGTAAAATGCATTCTGCTCCATTAACAAATATATGTTTATTTACCATCATAATTTTTTGCTTTCTAAATAATTTTTATAAAATAATTGCACGTTTAAAATGTTTTCAAGAAACTTTTATGATTGTGTTTTAATCTCTCTATGTTTTAAAATTATTTTTTGAATTAATCATGTGTATGTGTAACAAAATAAAATTAATCTAAATTATCGCTTAAAAATACGGTGAATACTTTTTTTAAAAATTAGGTTGCTTGAAAAATTACTTCAAAAACATAAAGAAGCTTATAGAAAATTTTTAAATAAATGCCAATTTTTATAGAAAAATTATGTGTCGCTGTCTGATAATGGTGGGCTTGGTGCTAGATTTTACTAAAACTTCAATATATTGATATTTAACAAATTAAGAAGCATCATATTAACAAATATACTTTTAAAGCAATTTCTTCACTAAATTATTAGACATTTATTTTGATGGCATCTATACGCCGCATTCAAGAATGAAATGAATTGTGAGATCCGATGAATATTCCATCTAATATAAGGTCTTAACGTCAAGGGAAAATAAATTCATGAATAATTCGAACTATTTATTTCGAATTTCTTTCCCTCACATTTCATATTATGAATAGGCAGTTAAAATCACGCAAAGCTCCTAAATTTGGGCTATGAAGTGAAATTATTTTCGAAAGAATTTAAATGTCAAAGTGTCTGAAAATTGTTTTTAACAAAAGAAATTGTTTTGAAAGATTTTCACACTATTCAAAAATAATGAATAGATTTTATGAGAGAATAATTCTTTTTCGAAGATAATACAATTTATTTTTTATTATTATTATTATTAGTAGTAGTAGTAGTAGTAATATCGTCGACTTGCTAATAATGATAATAATAAGGCTTCTATTTTTAACTTTGGAAGATTTTTTAAGTAGGAAAGACTTCTTATTCTTGTTCAACAATAATACATAAACACTCTTGGTTTTGACTGATTTAGAAAAAGCGATAAAAAATATGGCAACATACTAAAAGACAAAAGATCTAGGGGCGTTGAATATTTTGTGGTTTTCTATCCGATGCTGCTCATCGATTTCTACTAAATATACTTCGCCCAAGGCTGCTGGTGCTTAATGCTTTACTCGTAAAGCATAATTTGTTTAGTTCTGAATGAAGTATTTATAGAGCTGTTGACTCTCAAACAGCCCACATACAGATATAGACTCATAATTCAGGGGAAGAGGGAATCTATTTTACGAATAAAGTATGGAAAGCCAGTAGGCTAAAAGTCTTCAAATTATCACGTTTGAGATTTTGATATTTCTAAAATCTCCAAAGCATGACATTTTTAGTGATATAACGTATCTTCTATTTTATGAATTAGAAGTATGTCAAAATGACTTTTAAAAAATAATCAGCTGACATGCCATGTCCACTTTGACAAATAAAAAAAAGTAAACACCGAACTTTTATACCTCGGAAGCACTTTCAAAGCCTCAAATGATTTTATTTATCTATATACAATGAACAGTAGAGTAACTGTAAGTACAACTGCTAAGTTTTTAATCTGTTTTTGGAGTGAAGTTTGCATGCATTTCGTAGAATTTAATGAAAGCATTTTAGTTTTAATACTGATCGACTAATTATAATGAAGGAAATCACGAGCAAAAGAAAGGAAAATTCATAATTTGAATGTAAGTTTTCATCTTTGTAGAAAAATATATGCATTCAAGCATTTTCACTTCATGATGTAGTTTGTGCTTTAAATACTGGTAGTACATCAAAATTAAGAAAATGCATAAAAAATAAGGAGTAGAAGCTAGTGAATAAGCATTAAATGCCATGAAACGTCTCGAAATAGAAAGTCTAATGAAGACAATATGTACATTTTCTGCACAATCCGAAAAGAAATAAAAGAATAAAATAAAGTAAGGGAATAATATTTTAAAAAATTAGGCAAAAATATAGCAGGATTTTTGATGAGTTAAGATTGCATACAAAAATTACTGCTTCCTAAAAATTCTATTTTTAAAATTGTGCTTTCTAAATTTATGTTAATACACTTCAAGATTTTACAATACTTATTCCTTATATTCTTGTATATAACATATGTATCTAATGTACTCTCTTCAGTATACACTCTTGCGTATACTGACGTGAGTGTTTTGAAATAGTACAAAAATATTTAGTTAAAAAGAGCACACGTCGTGATAAAAATTGACAATTTTGATTAAATTCAGAGTGATTCTTAGTAAAAACTCGTTTTTGAAAAGGCTAAACAATATATTTGAAAACTCTCTCTACAGTATGAATGTAAATGTCGTGTGCAGTTTCTCAATACTCATAGAAAATAAAATTTCATGCATTCAAAAATTAATTAAAAATGAAAAATGTCTTTTTGAATTATTGGAACAACGCTCAATATGTCTATCTAAGAAATGATGAGTTCGTAGTTCTTAAGGACCATAGAAAAACCTTATTAATGTTTTATTGAGCAGCTTTATGATGAGGAAGGTAAAAAATATGATCATTAGTAAAATAAAATTGCTTTCCTTTGTAACATGTGCTTCATATGCTTCAGTTCATTATACTTTGATGTATCTCATTTTTTAAATTTTCCTTCAAAATCTGTATGTAGAAATTTCCCTCCCGTTGAGACAAAAAAAACTTGAGATAGCGAGTGGTTTAAGAGATTCCAGTATCAATATCAGAGGAAATTAATAAATCTTTAATAAATCAATACAATTGTTGGCTTTTGCTGATGATATTGATATCATTGCTCAAACGCCCACCGCCTTAACACAAGCCTTCTTATCTTTAGAGAAAGAAGCTCTCAGTATGGGACTGAAAATCAATAAGAATAAGACCAAATACATGCCTTGCACTACATCATGTTTTAGCAATTCCCACTTTAAAATTGAAGAGTATAATTTTGTTGTTGACAGTTTCACTTATTTAGGCTCGGAAACTAGCAATAGAAACAATTGTACTACTGAAATACAATGACTAATAGATGCATTAATAGAATAAGTAAATAAATGAAACAGAATTTAATCAAAAGAAACACAGAAAAAGGTTCTATTAGGTAAAAGTCTTCTAAGGTCTGTACTAACTTGTGCATACAAAACTTGGTCCATGTCTGGAACAGATGAGAGCATGATAAGTATTTACGAAAGGAAGATTTTAAGATATATTTTTGGAGGAATTTAGGAAAATTGAACGTGGCGAAGATCAAATTTCGAGCTCTATCATTCAGATAAAGAATCTGACATTATTAACTTCAATGGACAGTTAAATGGGCAGGTTACGTTGTCAAAACTGACGAAGACCACACTTTTAAAAACATCCTCAATTCCCAAACAATTGGCACATGAAAAAAGGGCAGGCCAAATCTTATATGTATTGATGGCCTAGAAACTCCTAGTTTTGAGAAGTAAGAATTAGATATCACTAGTAGAAAGGAGGCTAACCTGAAAAAGGCTTCTTGAAAAGGCCAAGGCTCACCCTGAGCTGTCGAGCCATTGAGGGAAGAAAGCTAGAAGCTTAAAATTCCCTAATTTGTCCTAACATAAACAATGGACAATTTTCGTCAACTCAGTATTTTATCTAAACTTTCTTCGGATAGAATAGAACAAGAGTGGGCAGATGTTTACATGGCATGGTCTACTTTTAATTTTTTTTTCAAGATGTTGCGGTCCCCCTTGTGACGTAGGTGTGATGAGCAATAAAAAAGAGCTCAACAATATTTGTATTTTAACAATAATAAATACAGAATATCATGTATACTAATCTTCGTTACTACATAGAAAAACTTACTCTTTTAAAACGCCAAATACAAACGTAATAATTATACCCATTAAATTAATAATACCAAATTATGCATTTTCAAGCAATTCACAATACATCAAAAAACAAATAAGTTTCACTTAAAATTAGTTCTCGTAGCCGTAGTCTCGGTTGAAGACTTAGTCTTCATATTATCCTCCACAATCTTGAATGCCTTGGTACATAATTACTAATTGCTAATCTTACCCTGAATTCTAAATCGCCGTCTGTAAAATGGGAATAATATGTTGTCTTAATTATATCCTTCGTTCAAAATGTAGATTCACACAGATAGGAAGAGCGAAAGTATGATGTTAAATGAATTGCAGCTTTTTTTAAAATTGTGATACTTTGTTTCGTCTATTAGATTCCAAAAGTAATTCTTTACAAATATTACGTTATTTTGAAGGAGAAAAAAAGCTTCGTTTTCCTCAAGAACATGTAACATATTTTAGTTACATTTTTCACTTCAACATTGTCAAATGGGTAACCCATGAATGCAACTTTCGATTCTAGTCTAATAAATTCGTGAAAACGTCTCTCAAATTTGTGTTGTAGTTTTATTCACGGGAGTTTCCTTTTTTTGATAACCACCTGTGTTTCTTTCAGTATGCGCGTCTAACGTTTTATGTGAAGGAGGTGATCCCCAAATATCTTGGCGGTCCACTGATCGACTTAATGCCCACCCCCGGAATAGAAACTTGGAAAGATGTGTACCAATATTTCCAAGAATGCTCAAGACATAAATCAATATTATTTTCAAGAGGCATGCTAACACGATATAAATTAACTTAATAAGAAACATCCATCCTTGATTTTAATTTATCATATCATCCATCCAAACGCAATTGGATCATTGATTACATATTTGCATTCACAGCAAAACTACAAAAGAAATAATTCATTTCTTTAATTAACTCAGTTTTTAAAAAACTTAGGGTCAGCAAAATGAACTAAATGTAAACAGTTTTAATAATTTTCTCATTAATAAGCTATGCAGATAAATTAAAAGATAATTTGTTCAAAATCAACGCATCGATCTGAAAAAGCTTTTTTATTGATTCTTAAATAGGAGCTACGTTTTTATTAACTGAGGGCAACAGCTGTTTTAGAACTAAATCCTTCAGAGCATTAAATAATGTGAGCATTAAATCTCCTTATGTTAACGTACAAACCAATGATCCGAATACGAAGACGTCTCTGATTCACTGTCTAACATAACTGCGCATTCATGTCCTTGACCTAACCAGTCAAAAACAGTAACTAATGTAGTTGGTAGAATCATAAGAGCATGACTGTGGATTAGTCTTGCAAGATACATTAACTGATTCATTTCTCTCGGAGATAGTTTATTTGCTAGATAATTCGAAATTGCATTTTAGTTTAATACCTTCATAACTTAAAATATAATGCCTTTTATTGCATGTTATTTGAGACTGACATTTGCTTACATTAAGGTAATCAAGACAGTTAAAAGATAATAAATATTTACGTAATTAGCTATTCTTTCCTATATCCAATATCTAAGCTTTTAAATGTATAATAGTTAGTTTATGATCACCAATACACTTCAGCGTTTATAGACTGTAATCTTTCTAGGATAAGATATTTTGGGAATTATAAAGCCTTGAATTCTGACAGTTTTATTTTCACTTTCATTGCCATTATTTTTAATGACCACATATTCTAAAATTTAAAGATTCAAGAAAAGAATCTTAAGGCTGTAAATTTATTATCTTTTGTTTTTAGAGGTTGCAACTCTCGCACCTCAGAATAAATTTTGCAAAGCAAAAAAGAGGTTAGATATATAGATTTCGGAGTAATTTTTAAACTAATAATTTCGTGCCACGTTTTGCCTAACTGTTTTAAATTAATACAATTTGTGTAAGAGATGAAAGGATTATCTGAGATTGTCTTACCTAATGATGCAGCAATTTCATTTTTTCTGTCTTGGCTATTCAATAATTTGTCGAAGATTTTTATATTCTTTATTTCAGAAGCTAATATGAGTTTAAAAATAGATACAAGCTCTTCTGTCAAAAGTCCTTTTAAATATGAACATAAAATTTTTCAGCAACGTATTGTCATGAACAGTACGTAAATATAAATCATTTAAATTCAATCCATCTCTCTCTCTCTCATTATACTTTCATTAAACTAAGGAACATTTAAATGTTGAAGCTTGAACCTGCTTGAACCACAGCTCATAGAATCGATAGAAGTCGAGATGAAAACGGTTCAATGTATTGCCATTTGACAACTTGAACAAATTTAATTTAGTTCCGTCCTCTTCTTGTGATTGTGATATTGGTGGCGAGGAAAATGTAGAACATGTGTTCCTTCTGTGTTCCAAGTTTGAAAAAGAACGAAACATCCTAAGACTGGCTTTCAAGAGACTTAAAATAAATTAGCCTATGAATATTCACCAACTTATTTCCACCAGAAGTTCTTTTAAGAAGTTCTGTAAATTTATTGTAAATATTTGTAATCTTTCATGATTTCAATTTTTTAAAATTTCATTTATAATATGTGTTTATACTTACTTTTGTAAGTCGTGTGTGATACTTTGTGGTGAAAAAGGGTATTTTATAATTGTTTTAATAATAAAAAAGTATTGATAACACTACGTCGATGTTTAGCCTTTAATTCAAAATATTTATTTTTAAATTTTGGTTTTTTGATAGTTCATTGGAGAACACTGTCAGTGTCGTTACTGAGAACATTTGAGCTCACCTACAAAATCAGGCTTTGGGCCACCTAGAATCTACCCCTCAACCCCGCAATTCGGAGTGTACGTTACATCAGTGATTCGTAACCCCCGGTCCACGGGCCGGTACCAGTCCGTGGATCAATTGGTGCCAGGCTGCCCAAAGAACATTAAATTATTGCCATTTTATTTAAAGTGGTGCATTTCTCTCGGATTTGCGCAACTTTCCACGGAAATCACTTAATATTCCACGTTAAATCCCTTTCATTCATTTTTTGGTGTAACTATATTTTATTCTGAAGGCATATTTAAATGTAACTCAATTAAAATTGTTAAATCAAAACAATCTAAAATATAAACAATCAACGTGTCCCACCCTCAGTGGGCCGCAGTAAAATTATCAAACGTTGACCGTCCGCAGTGTTAAGAAGGTCGCGGAGCACAGCGTTACGCCACTGGATACAGTATAATTTATTCAAGATCTTTACAAATATGATCAAAAACTTCAATACATAAAAATATTAGAAATTATAGATATTATCAGGGAATATGTTCATTATTCTGGTGAGTGACTGTTTAGCTCGAGAATGCATCTTCTTAACAATAACGTCATCCTTTATAATTGGAAATAAGTAAGTTATTCATGGAAAATCATTTATTTATATATACGCGGATGACATCAAGAGTCTGTAATCCACATTTCAAATTCAATTGCACTCCAATCAATCAACGGAAAGCTCATTATCCGTCTCACCTAGGAAACCAAATAGTATAGAGTTGGGCAACTTGTTTTGGCTCATGGGACACATAGTGCGATCAGAGGATACAGGAGGGACGCACCTATTTTAAGGTATCCGACTACGTTCGGAACCATGATTTTGCAAAAGCGTATAAATGGATAATATTTATGATATTTAGTGTCACTTAGATTAGAAAATATACATAAAATTGCTTTAAAAATATTATTACAATAAAAAATTATTTAAGTACAATATTTTGACAAAAAATGAACATAGAATGACCCATTTTCAAAACATTCTCCTTTTATCAAAAATGCTTCTATTATAATAATATTTTGCCTGTATATAGCTCAGGCCTCTGTACAGAGGCTGAACTAGAATTTTTGAAATATGTATCGTAAAAGTGGATTCATCCATATTTAACTACAACAGAGGAGAGAAATTTTAAGAAAAAAATGCCGATGATTGTTTCAATGGGTTGTAACTCTGAAAATAATGTGAATTTTTAAAAAAAATAGCCCAGACTCTCTGGAGAAGTCTTTACTTTATATAAGCTAAATAATGTTATTTTAGAAGTACTTTTTGTAAAAGGAGAACATTTTGAAAAAAAGGGTATTCTAAGTTACTTTTTTGTCAAAATATTGTATTTAATTTTTTTTTTGTCAAAATGTTCTTAAAACAATTTTATACATGTATTCTAATCTAAGTGACACTAAATATCATGAAAATTATCTATTTATGTACTTTTTAAAATCTCGGTTCCGAACATAGTCGGATACCTTAAATGATTGCATTCATCATTAAAAAAATTGAAAATATGTTAAATAAAATAGTGGCAATTATATTCGATTTATTTATTGGGTAAGTTTCAGTTTTTATATGTATCTGCAAGCCCATTTAAATTTAGAATCAGTTAACTACTCACTATACTCCCACTTTTCTCCCGACTCAGAGAGATTGGTAAAGGTTAATTAATGTTATAGCATAAAACATTTCTTTTCACACTGAGATTTTACTGCAAGTCAACAAGATGTAGTTTCTAAGTTGTTGTATCATTATCAGTAGTAACTGATTAACAGAGAAAATAGAATTTAGGCTGAATGTTTTAAAGAAATTCATGGGATCTTGTGAACTGCAGATGATCCAAAATCTGCAGATGATATTTTTATAGAAACTCTTTTAGTTTTTTATTTTCCTAATGAAGGAGAACTCTACTTTCCTAATAGTGAAAAATATCAGAAGAATCATTAATCAAGCACTGGAAAAAAATCTCGATTTAATTGAATTTTCTGATAGTTTTGGCTAGCCGCGATAAAAAACCCATCTTCCGGGCCTCTATTTGGCAACCCTTGAAATAATAGACCCAGTAATAAAATCTTTTGATTCAGAAACAACAGTAAATTTATTTTATGAATGAAGCATTAAACAAGAGCCCGCAGTTTTGTGCAGCAAACATTTACTAGCAAGCAATAAACAGAAAATTATGGAATGTCACTAACTTTTTGAAACAAAAAATTACGTAAAGACAACTACTTATTCGATATAACTAGTGTATATCATGACAGAAAATAGCTATTTCACGCAAAAAAAACAACATTACAATTGGAATTAGAAAGTAATAACCGGCAATCATACAGAACAATCAAAAAAATATTAATATAGCACACAGAACATGCAAAACATTATAAATAATAAAAATAAAAATAGATTAAAATGATCAATTTAATTAACATTTTCTTAAATCCTATCAGTCACCTTGTGAAAAACGAGATATTCTCTAATTCTCGCCAAGAAATGTAGGGGGAAAGGAAGGAAGTCTAGCAATATCCAATAACAATCTATTTATTGATCACACAATTAACAACGCAATTTAAGTAATTTCAAAGAGAAGACATGTTCTCAAATATTAAGAAATATGTGGATTAATAATGAGATACGCGAATTATAAGAAGACTTTAAATACTGGCCTACTCTTAATTCTAGATCAAATCTACCTTGCAATTTATCCGATCACTAATTACACTGAAGTGAACAATCGTCACTTTAATTCCTTCACTTATCTGATATCTGAAATACAAAACTGAATAATACCTGATCAGTAGAAATCTATCCTATCTCCTCGCTTTCTCTCTTTTTCTAGCTTGAAAACCTATATAGCCGACCTAATTTACATAATTAAGGTTTCTTCTGCAGAGGGTTGGTTGTAAATAAATTGGAATTTATAGACCAAAGATTTTTTCTAAGACAATTATATTAATGAAAGGACACGGATAGATCCGTCACAAACTCTCTTCTCGATATTATAGCGAGAAACATTGAGATGGAGCACTTGGAAGTGCAGTTTTCTTAAACCTTTTTAAGTCTTTAAATTATTTTTTCTTCAAAGATAAATTTTTTTTAAAAAAATTCATGCAGGTAGCCTTTATTTTTAATTCGATTATAATTATTTTAACTTATTAACATTTGATAAAATATCCCTTGAAACCAAAATGTAATTATTTATAAAGTTATTAGCAACTATAAGAAGTAATCATACACATTCCAAACGAAAAACATAATTTTTCAATCCCTTAAAAATGCTTCATAAAAATATTAAGCACTGACACTATTTAAAGCAATCTTCAGCTTATTTTTAACAAATATTTAGTCTTTGGATGCAAAAATTTATTTATAACAATTTGAATAAATTACAAACAATTTTAGACAGGAACTTAAGTGTAGAATACCATGCTTTTTTATTTGTGCAGCATTTTATGTTATGTGATACATTTAATAAAATACTGATGGGGGCCGCCTTTCCATAAGGATTACAACAGTAATTTGTATATCGGCCCTGTTGTTGTTTAAAAGCAGAGGAATTTCTGGGAGTGCCTCTCACCCCACCGAAAAAGGGTGACGCAGTTCCCACGCCTGGAAGAAGGCAATGTACCCATAAATTCATCATGATATGGGATGTTTTTTTGGGAATTTCCCGCGTTTTTGGGGAGTCATGGACCCCGGGAAGATATCCCTCCGCTGACTTCAGACCAATCAGAAAAGCTGATTGTGTTTCGAAAAAGAATCCTCTCCAGAATACATAGGTAAACCGCCGCGAAATATAAGCGCTTGCACGACGAATTTAGTCACTCTCTGACACAAATTTTATCACCGATTTTGGTCTGACGACCCTTTGACAAATTGCCGAGGTTGGAGACTCCCGAGATGGCACACCATGTTCTCTCTCTCTCAGATCCTAATTCAGTTAAGTAATCATGTATATCCTTAGTATTTAACGTAATTTAAATGTTATTGTAAATAAATTAAGTGTTAATTTAAAGAACGGCTTTTTAATTTAGTGTCCTGTTTTATTTGTCATTAAAGATATAATGTTTAAATTTAAGCTATAGTGTGACGCCAAAAGATAAATTAGAACCTGGGTATTATAAAATGGATAATAAGAATAAATTAAATTAACTTAAGTTAACCGGGCGTTGCATTATAATGGTGCCAGTTGACCAGAATCTTAAAATTTTTTGGTCGTTAGAAAATTTTTTTTTACATCCTTTGAGTTAAAAAAAATTTTTTTTTTACAATTTTTTTTGTAAACGTTTCTTGATGGATCATCAGGACAAATTTTCATCTCGTGTGCTACTGTGTATTTTATGTATTGCTTGAATTTGATACTGTGAATTTTTTTTCTTGCAGTTTTGTCAGAGAGTCCGAGGTGCAACGATGACGCAGGTACTTGTGCTCTTTAATTTCTTTTCTCCTTCAATATTGATGTGAATTTTTTTTTCTGTGTATGTATGTACGCGAGAGCCGATTAGCTAAAGTTTCATTTAAATTTAAAAGTTCATGAATTTCTGTTGCCTTGCACGAGTGCTTAAATTTTGTTTTAACTTAACGATTCTCGTTGTGAATTAGATTCGCTAGAAATTTTGGTCTTAACTAATAATTAACAAATATGCCACGTACACGACAATCAGACCCCCTTTTGACGCAAACGGCGTTCGAGAAATTTAATCTAATTGATCTAATTCCAATGTACGACGGAGGTGAATCGTTAGGAATTCGCAGGTTCTTGGGAAAAATAAACGATGTTGCAAATTTAGGCAAGTGGTCAAACGATGAGAAAGTAACAATTCTAAAATTAAAATTAACGGGAATAGCTGAGGAATTTTTTCTATCCGACCCAACACATAGTCAATTGACAGAATATAACGATATCGCAAGAATTCTTATTGGAAGATTCGAAAAAGCTGTACCTTTATCAACGCGTCTCCAATTATTTTCATCGTGTATCCAGGGTCCTTCGGAGAGCGTACAGGAATTTGCAGCACGCATCAATAAACTGGGAACACAGATTTTCCAGTCAGGAAATTCGGCTCAAAATACCGCGGTGAGAAATGCGAATGACCAAGTGTTGCAATCTCGGTTTATAAGTGGTTTAAAAAATGAAATACGCCGGTTTGTTCTCTCCCGCGATCCTTTGAATTTAGAGGAATCAATCAATGCCGCATTGATAGAAGAGCAGAACATGAAATTAAACCAAATAGCTAGCGAAGAGAGATCCGGCTTGTCGTCCGCACAAACGGAAAATCCAGTTCTTTCAGCATTAGCGGATAGATTACAAGAAATAAATTTAAGGGTCGGCCGTCTACAAGAGACAAGTGCAGTTACAGCTCGTAAATCAGGTGGGAACTATTTTAACAGAAGAGAGAACGTTTTCAAGTGCTTCTATTGTGGTATTCAAGGACACAGACAGGCGGAATGTAGGAAGAGACAGAGGGACGAACGCGCTGCCCGTTACCAGCCCCCCCGGAGAAATGCCGCAAGCGAGTATTCTTCTTCAAGTAGCCCCAGGCCAGGAGGGAGGCATGTACATTTCAGGGAATCTACTCTCCGCGACAATTACGCAGCCCCCAGGCATTCGGTGAGAGCGACACACACAAATTCTGAGAATAGGGGTTTTCAACGTTTTCGCACAAATCAGGATTTAAACTCCCATGGAGAAAACCGTATTTAGATTTTTCATTCGGTAGAGGAGCGGTTTTCTCCGATTCAATCTCGAGATAAAATATTCGATCTGCCGATCATAAATGCTAACATTAAACATCACAAGTTTAGAATTTTAATTGACACAGGTGCATCCGTATCTTTAATGTCTAATTCTTTTTCACTAAAATAAAAAATGATAACTTTAGGGAATTTAATGTTTCAATTCAGATTAAAGCTGTAAGCGGAGACACGGTAGAAATTATCGGTTGCTATGAAATACAATTATCATTGGGGGAATTTCAATTTCGACATATTTTTTTATAACGAAACAAGAGATTAACGATAATTATTGCGCTATTTTGGGATACGATTTTTTGAAAGTATGGGATGCAGTTTTAGATATAGGAAAAAACCGTTTATTAATTCATAATTTTTCAATTCCGCTTATTCATTATTCACTCCCCACGCGTGTGGTACAGAGTAACTTTATAAATGGATTTTTAAAACACAAAACGTGTGTGGGTCCCCATTCGGTCACAAATGTTCGCATACATGTTGAAACATTACCTAATTCGACGTCACTGGCCACTATTCGGAGTTCAGTAAAGCTACGGAATAAAAACATTCATTTAACCAATTCGCAAATTAAAATTGATCCACAGACAAATGACACCGTCTTAGAAATTAGAAACGATTCAGATAACATAATCACCCTTAACAAGAACATGAAAATAATTACAGTCAATAATTACGAAGACTTTTCTTCTGATTTTCCGGTTTCTCAAGATATTTTACCCCCACTCACGGAGAAAGATTTCAATCTTTCAGGTTTGGACAATAAAATCAAAAACAGATTATTTCAACTTTTAATTTCGCACAAAAGTGCTTTCGCTCGTTCTACGGTAGAATTATCCGCAGCCGTTACGGAGCACCACAGAATCAGTTTACAACACGATTATCCCATTAAATGTCCAATTTATAAGATTCCATTCAATTTAAGAAACGAATTTCGACGTCAAATAGCAGATTTAGAAAAGGCGGGGATTATTTCGAAATCCAATTCTCAGTATAATACTCCGGCATTGTTTGTCAAACAGAAAGAAAAATGGCGCCTAGTTTTAGATTTTCGGAAACTCAACGAAATAACTGTGACTCAGGATTTTGTCATTCCAACATTGGACGACATCCTACATGAAATTTCAGGTTCAAACTATTTTTCGGCGTTAGACATGAAGTCAGCATTTAATCAAATTCCACTACACTTTGCGGACAGGCATAAGACGGCATTCTCTACTCCCGACGGTGATAAATATCAATTTAACAGATTATGTTTCGGTTTAAAAAACTCTCCTAAAGCTTTTCAATCAATCGCACAGGAGGTCCTAGGAGATTTATTACACCACGGAGCTTTGGTTTATATAGATGACATTATTCTATTCACTAAAACTATAGATGAACATTTTGAACTACTGGGTAAGGTTTTTGAACGCTTTGAAAGGATTCGCTTAAAATTTAATCCGAGTAAATGTCAGTTTTTAACGAAAAGTTGTAAATTTTTAGGGTTTGTGGTAACGCCGGAAGGCATTCTTATAGATAAAGATAAGTCCGTATCAATTAATGAGTTTCCAGTTCCAAAGGATCAAAACAAAATTAAATCTTTTTAGGTGCTGTAATTTTTATAGGAGATATATCAAGAATTTCGCAAAACGCGCACTTCCCTTAACGAATTTATTGAGAAAAGACACTCCATTTGAGTGGACATCCGAAACGCAGGAGGCATTTGATGATATTAAGAAAGCCATATTGAATCCACCGGTCTTGGCACTACCTGATCAAAACGCGGAGTTACAAATAACAACGGATGCTTCTTCTCGCGGCATAGGGGCAGTTTTAGAACAAAAATATCCTAACTCTGAAGTCAAACCTTTATATTTTTTTCTAAGAAATTAAATCCATCACAATCAAAATATAACGCAACTGTTTTAGAATTTTTCGCGATATATACAGCATTAAATTTTTTTAGACCTTTCTTGTTAGGCAGAAAATTTAAAGTTTTTACCGATCATAAGCCTCTCGCGGGATTTCTTTCTAATAAAAATCCCTCTTCCAAAATTTTGCGTTGGAAATTGGCTCTGGAAGAATTTAATTACGACATACACTATATCAGGGGATCCTTAAATTCAGTCGCAGATCATCTTTCTCGTTATATTAACAACATCACAATAGCTTTACCGAACTCTAAAGATCTTATTAATATGCAACGCGAAGATTCTGTTTTAAGCACTATCATACAAAAAATTGATCAAAATGATGTTAGCCCACAAATCAGCAACTATTTTATTAATGGGGAAGGTTTGTTATGTCATCTGTCCAAGCGCCCCTCGAGATCACCCAGGTCTAACACCACTAGAAAGCAGGTTTGCATTCCACATTGTCTAAAAGCTAAAATTCTCGAATCAGTTCATTCAGAATATGGAGGACATCTTAAATTTTTAAAACTTATCATCGACTCAGCGAGAACTTCTTTTGGCACAATATGTATAAAGATACTAAAAATTTTGTTCGTTCTTGTACCATATGTTTATCTCGAAAAAACGCCTTTAAAATCCCGCCTGCACCCCATCAACTTGTTGAACAAAGTACTGAACCAGGAGAAACGTGTCATATGGATATTTTCGGTCCCTTAAAAACCACGCTTAAAGGTAATAGCTATGTTTTATCTATGATAGATGCATTCACAAAATATATTCACATCGTTCCACTTCCGGATACTAGGTCCAGTACGATTTCAAAAGCTTTCTTTGATAATTACATTGTACACAGGGGTTGCCCACATAAATTAGTCGTAGATAACGCTACATATTTTAAGAGTTCCGAATTTGTTGAATTTTGCAGAGTCATGGGTATTCAAAAAAGGCACATATCAAGTTATTCCGCTCACGTCAACGGTAGGGTAGAGAAACCCAATCAATCGCTAGCCAATATCCTTGCATCAATTTCACAAAACACAAACGATTGGGATGATCAACTCCCGCACACCATGTTAGCATTAAATTCAGCGATCCATGAAGCTACATACACATCTCCCTTTTCCTAGAGCATGGCAGAGATATTCGATTATCCTACACTTACGAAAGAATTCTGATACACCACAAAATAAGTATGAATATGTCGAGAAACTTTTACCGTCTTTGGAGCATACTTTCAATAAAGTTTTAAAAATCTAAAGGATCAGGAGGCATCACATGTTGAATTGAGTACGAGAGCGACAAAACAACATCATTTCGATTACAAGATCGGGTCCTTGTGTTTTATAAAGACGCCTAACATTAAATCTAATTTATCTCCAAAACTCAGACCCAAGTTCGAAGGTCCTTACAGAGTGATAGAGCGTTTTTCTAATGTCAATTATAGGGTGCAACATGTAGAACAATTGAGGAAAAGATTTAACACGCATGTCAATCGGATGATTCCATTTATTAAGAGATTTTCATATTTGCATTTGAAAAATTTGGATGATTTACAACCAGACGAGACGGAGGTTAAGGGTATTGTTCCAAGTCCACGGTATAATTTAAGGGCTCGTGCAGGTAATTCGGCTCGTTAAATACGTTTCTGCGCTAAAATATTTGAGGGAGACTTAATTTTTTTTACAATTTTACGCTTCGTCATTTCGAGAGCACACATTGAATGATACCTGTCTCATAGTTGCACCTTGTTTCATGTTATGTTTTATGTTTTTTTTTAGTTACATCAAATTTTGTACTCATTTATTTAATGATTTCCTGTTATTTAATGAATTCCAATTAAATTTTTTTTTTTATGCAGTTTGTTTTATGTCGTGATTTTATGCTTAAATGACATAGTGTTGTTTGTGGTTAATATCAATTTTAACTCTAGATAAAATATTTTCATGCTGTGTGTTTTGTGCAATATCTTAAATAAATTTGTAATGCAAGTGTTATTCAATGATAATGATGTACGTACGTCAATTTTTTAATTTTAGTAATTTTAAGCTTTAATTTATGTTTGTGACAAAGGTCAAATTTTGGGGTCTCTGGACACCTGTCATGAAATTTGAATGTTGTTACGATACATACATATTTTAAATTTTTTTCCCTATTACATAATTTGTTTTGTGATTATTATCTAGAATTTCAATAATTTTTTTTCATATAAAAGGTTCCTTTATTGAATTGTTTAGTTTATGCTGAATTGATTGTTTATAACTGTACTTTCTGGTTAAATTTTTATTTTTGCATAGAAGATCAATTTTGGTAGCAGCATTTTTTGTTAGAATCAATTTTATTGCTAAATTGTGTTGGTGTATTAATTTTAAGTGGTTGTGTATTACTAAATGATGATAACATTGGAATTTATGCTTGTTAAGATATGGATAGAGATGGTTGTTTGAATATTTTCTATAAGATATTAGGTTGAAACTTTAATATGTTTTTTCCCGCGCATGTTTTTTTTTATGTGAGATGATTGCTAACTTTTACTTAAAATTTTTTTGTGTTGCCGTTAAGTGTTTTAATGCTCTTCTAATTTCTGCGTTGTTTGTTTTGCTATAGATTTGGAATTTTTTGTTGTGGTTTATTCAGGGTTTAGATTAAAATTGTGGTTGTTAAATTAATGTGCAGTCAATCATTGTCTCGCTTGTGCTAAACTGTACTAGGAATTGAAGGTTTTATTTGTCGCGATAGTATTTCTGTTGGTTTAGATTAATATTGTGGTTGTTAAATTAATGTGCAGTCAATCATTGTGTCTCGGTTGTGTGCTAAACTACTAAGAATTTTGATGTTTTGGTCGGTCGATATTGTATTTTTTTTCTCTTTGGGGCTAGGCTTACATGTGTTGATTTATGTCAGTGCGGGTAGATTATTTCACTGAGTGTTGACGTTGATTCAATTTTTTGTTCTGGATTTTTAGTACGTAGTTCAGCTTGTTATTTGGTAAAAAGTTTTTTTTTTTTTTTTTTTGTTGGTCAGCTAATGGTGTTAAAAATGTTTCGTCCATTCCTTTCGAAAACGTGGGGAGAGCTTGTCCACACCCCTTTTCGTCGTATCCCCCCGCACGACATCCGGTATAGGACAAGACACTGTTGATTGGAATTTCTGTTTATTGGTTACTCCTTGTCGCAGGGACTCCTCCCGCGGGCAGCATAATTCAGGGTGGAATTTTTGGATGTCGGATTCTTGCCGCCTTAGGAGGGGTCTTCCCCTCGCCCCCCACTGCTGTCGCGACAGAGATTCAGCAAAATTTTTCCGATGGGTCTTCGTTCCCCACCCCTTGTTTCCTGTTTTTCAGTTACGGTGCTGTTGCTATGAGAGTTTGGAAATGTTGGAATAGGATTGGGTGTGAATTTTTTTTGTTGTTGTTTCACTACTTGTAAGGAGTTACATAAGTTTGAGTTAAGAGATTTCGTGGAATATTTGAGACAGTTATTTGAAGGAGATCGACAAGGTTTGCACTGATGAATTTGTTGAATGGTTGGGAAGGTTTTTTTATGGAGATAGTTGAGTTTGTGTTCAAGGTGTACGTTTATTCGATGGTTGTTTTTTATGGAAATGGATAATTGAATTGAAGGGAAAGTCATGGTTTATTTGAGAAAATTGTTTGATGTACAGAAGGAGATTTTGAGTTACGGATTTTGGGCAAAGGGAATATTGAGTTGATATAATTATACGGTATAATTGAGAAAGTTGTTTTGATGTAGATAGGATAATTTGAGTTAATGATTTGGTACAGTTCCGAGTAAATAGTTGATGAACATGGATAAGTTGAATTAATGGTTGTGTGGTATATTTAGGAATGTTTTGAGATGCATTTAGGAAAGTTCGAGTGGAGGATTATGCGAGATTTTTGTGAATAAGTTGATGAGCTAAGATGGGTTTTGGTTATTGGTATTGTGGAGAAGTCAATTGATTATTTGGAAGTTGCAGATAAGTCTAGTTAGTGTTATTGGGTATGTGAGATTTTGTGTACATAAGCTGAGGAGCATAGATGGTTTTAGTTAATGGTATTGTGGAGCAGTCGATTGATTATTCGGTAGTTGCAGATGAGTTTAGTTAGTGTTGTTGAGGCATAAGATGTGAACAATCTGAGGTAAAGCCAATTTTGGATTATCGAGGAATCATTTTAAGGTTACTGAGAATTTTAGGTTGTTGTTATAGAATTGTACTTGAGTTATTAATTAGAGGATTTTCGATGAATTGAGTTAGCGGTATTGTTGTAAATCGAGGATCTTGTGTTTTTTTTTTTTTTTTTGTTTGTATATTTGTTGCACGTATAGTTAAACAATTTTAGTTTTTTTTATATTATTTGGACTTGTGGATACATTGTATTACGAGGATTGTTAAAAAGTTATGTTGATTAGTTAAGCGATATTTTTTTTTATATTGGAAACTGTTTAATTCTGTGTAACACTTGCAATAATTTTCTTTTAGTTAAATTACTTTACTCTGTATGTATCGTCTCATATGACTTGGGTTGCATATCAATTTTATGTTTTAAATTTTTTTTTCTGAAATTTTCAACTGTACTTGTGATTTCTGGAATTCATTTCTCAAATGGAAATTCAAATGTATTGAAGGTGGAAGAAATTTTTTTTTTTTCTCTTTAAAGTTTCTTTTAAGCAATATTAATCGTTATAGTTATTTTTTTACAATCGGATTTGCAAAATTTTTTTTTATCTTAAATTCATTCTATCTCTTGTGCTGGCGTTTGCGGCATGCAGCAAATCGTTTGCGCAGGGAATGGCATGTTTTTTTTTGTGTTGCATTTGTAAACAGTGGGGGTGCATACTGATCACATGCGCACTCACAGTTTGCGATTCTAAATTTAATCACAGTAATTTTTTTTTCCTTAATTTTATTTGTAACCAATGCTCGTAGTGAAGTTTTCTTTTAAAATTCCTTAGGCTACTTAGCATTCTTGCAGGTTATATTTTTTTTTATCATTTATACGATTAGTTAATTTATAAAATTTTAATTTGCAAATCTGAATTAATTACGTTAATTTTTTTAACTTTCATTTGTAACCAATGCTTGTAGTGAATTTTTTTAATTTCTTAGGCTATTAAGCATTCTCCGAGGTTATAAATTTTTTTTTCTCTCCACTTATGCACACTCATCGTTTCAATCTCTAAAATTTTACTTTTACTCAATTATTTTCATTAAATATTGTTATCGATGCTCTTCGTGAACCATTGAAATTTTTTGCGCTTGAGTATGTAAAGAGTTCTGCTAGTTTTTTGTTTTTTTTTTGATGGTCTGGGACTTTCACTTCACATTGGTCGTGTCAAGATTTCGATGTTAAACGATTATGAAGTGTCTGTTTCTGAGCGCCACGCTTGAATTGTATGTAAATGTTTTCACTGGCGTTTATTTCTTATCAATGTATTTTGTTCAACACTCCTAAGTGTTGTTTTATTAGTTGCGCAGTTGTTACATACGCCAATTTTGTATTCTTACGTGTTATTTGTCTTAATATTTTTTTTATTATTTAGTGGCACACGATTCTTTGTGATTGTTTAATTATTTCTATTTGTCAGTCTGTGTCTGATGTTTTTGTGAATTGTTTGGGTGATCCATTCAGTAAATTTTTTTTTTTCTCCTCTTCGTACATTAACGTCATTGTAGTTGTTGATAGTTAATTTGGTTTTCCCTCACGGAATAGGTTAGGAACTTCAGAAATTGATTGTATTTTTTTTAACATTCTTATTTTCATTTTATGAGCGGTGAGAGGACTTGGAAATTGGTGCTTGGAGTCTTCAAGGGTGGTCACAAAGGGCCAAGTTTAATTTTTTTTTCATAACTGTTGTTTCATTAATAATATGGTTTCCCTGGGAGACAAGGTTTTTTTTTTTTTGCAGTTTAGCAGATTTCTTTAGCAATATCTGAGCGACGATGGAGCTGCCAACATCATGGATGAACATGGACAGAACCCCTCATAAGACGTGGACAGCTGATAGTGAACCAGGAGTCTACAATTTTTGTTCTTGACATAGACATTTGCCGACGCTAGGCCAATTCTGTATTTCGTTTGCTTACTGAAATTTTTTTTTTTTATTATTATTCATTTTGGTTTTGTTAATCTGAGAGAGGGGAGGAGTGATGGGGGGCCGCCTTTCCATAAGGATTACAACAGTAATTTGTATATCGGCCCTGTTGTTGTTTAAAAGCAGAGGAATTTCTGGGAGTGCCTCTCACCCCACCGAAAAAGGGTGACGCAGTTCCCACGCCTGGAAGAAGGCAATGTACCCATAAATTCATCATGATATGGGATGTTTTTTGGGAATTTCCCGCGTTTTTGGGGAGTCATGGACCCCGGGAAGATATCCCTCCGCTGACTTCAGACCAATCAGAAAAGCTGATTGTGTTTCGAAAAAGAATCCTCTCCAGAATACATAGGTAAACCGCCGCGAAATATAAGCGCTTGCACGACGAATTTAGTCACTCTCTGACACAAATTTTATCACCGATTTTGGTCTGACGACCCTTTGACAAATTGCCGAGGTTGGAGACTCCCGAGATGGCACACCATGTTCTCTCTCTCTCTCTCTCTCAGATCCTAATTCAGTTAAGTAATCATGTATATCCTTAGTATTTAACGTAATTTAAATGTTATTGTAAATAAATTAAGTGTTAATTTAAAGAACGGCTTTTTAATTTAGTGTACTGTTTTATTTGTCATTAAAGATATAATGTTTAAATTTAAGCTATAGTGTGACGCCAAAAAGATAAATTAGAACCTGGGTATTATAAAATGGATAATAAGAATAAATTAAATTAACTTAAGTTAACCGGGCGTTGCATTAATACGTTACTTATGCATTCTTGCGACATAATCACCCCTAAAGGTAACAAATATAGAATTTGAAGCTGAAATAGAAAAATTATGAGAAATATATTTCATTTCAAAAAATGCGTAAATGACACTCGATTAAAAACTGTAAATTAATAATAGCTAATTCAGTGATTCTTAACCTTTATCTGTTGAGTTACAATTTCAAAATTTTCTCGGCACACTAACAACAAAATAAGTTTAACATTTTCCTACCAATTTAATATATACTACGTAAAATAGTTTCTGATAATAATTTTCAATGCTAAATAAAATATGTACGACAAAGACAACAAAATGTTTATTGAGTAATTAATTAGAAATTAATAATAAGAATATATTTAATGCAAAATTTGGCCTTGATTATTTTTGATATATTTGTTTATAATTGGATCTTAAAAATGACAAAGCCACTTTCATTTCGTCTTTGATATATAAATGTTTCGATCTTTTATTTTCACTTTTATATTTGTTAAAGCTGAATATCCGAATTCACAAAAGTAAGATGTAGAAAATTGTAACAATATTTTTAAAGCTTTTTAGGCTATTATGGGATTATCGCCTTTAATTTTAATCCAAAATGAATTAATTGACTATTTCGAAATATCGAAATTAAATCTCGATTGTTACAATATGAAATCAGTTTTTCCTCTTCATTTAAAGTTATTTCATATGCAGATGTATCCGTTATCACAAATGGATTACGAACTCAAAGTTTAATACATTTTGACTTCTATGTAACGAAGTCACTAAATCCCGGGAAAAAGCTCTTTATATGGAAAATTCGTTATATAGAGATTCATCTTTTAATATTATTTATAAACCACATAAAAAAAAATTTTAAAATCATAAGCTCCATGTAATAAAAAAGTAATTATTCACACCTTTTTTAAATTAGTATATGTTTATTTTATATATCTTACCCATTAAAAAAACTGTAAGGAAACAAGAAAAAAGAATTTCGAAGAATACACAGTGTTTTAAATATTAAGAAAATAATTTTATAATAAAATTAGCGAATTTTAAAGACATTTTGTAATTTAAAACATACAAGTAATATTAAACGTACTTTATTTAAAAAACAAGAACACGGGACAACTCCACTGAAGGTGAAAAGGGATATCGAAGATGTTTCTAATGAAAAGGACAATGAGAGTTAAAGTTTGCACTTCTTGTATGAAACGTCCGGAATGTTATTGCTCTCTGTGAATAAGGTACCTAATAAAACCAGTTCAAGATTTATGATCATCATAAAATGTGTTGGAGAGAGAATAACTTGAAATGTTCACAAATACTTTAAAAATAGGGAGAAAAAAAATTGAATCCCAAAAGAAAATTTCATTATATAGAAAATGCACTTCGTTATAGAGAGGTTATTTTTCAAAGAAAATCGTCAAATGTTCAAGGTTCCAGAAAAAGTTCGCTATATAGAAAAATTCGTAATATAGAGGTTTGACAGTATATGTAAATTTGGGAAGTAATGAGTTACTCTCTTTTCTCTAGTGTTGTCAAATGGTCAATAACAATTTTATGAATAATTTACTTCTATAAAACGGCCGAATTATTGGTTCTGAACTTTTTTCTCATAGTATATTTAATAATTTAAAAAAAAATGGTGGCACATTTTAAGAACTTAACGGCACACTAAAACGCCGCGACACAGTTGTTCAGAATCACTGTAAAGTATAAGTTCCTTGTAACTCTACATTGCTTGGTGATGGTTACGTAATATTGGATGAAAAATATTAAATAAGTATCTTAAATTTCAAAAAGAGAAATTTTTATGAAACATTTATTTTTCAGCGGTAAGAAAATTAATTTGCTCATTTTTATTATCAACTACTTTGTTGTCGTTAAAAGTTATCTAAGCACATTCTTATCATGTAAATAAAAGCAAAATAACTTCAATTTGTGATATGCATATTAATTTGGTAAACAAATACACAACTAAAACAATTTTAAATAATTAATCCAATATTTTACTTATATAAAGGTATCATTGCTTAAATTTAATAATTAAATAAAATAGAACATGAAAATTCCGAATAAGTTTAAAATGGTTTTATTTGCATATTTGTTCTCAAAATTCTTCCGCTAAGAATGTTTCTGTATTCCAAATTAAATTATATAATAAAATGAAAAGCTTTAATTATCTAGAAAAGCACAAGAGTGCTGCATCTAAAAATTTGGTGATAATTTTAAAATTCAATAAAAGCTATATGACATTTGGTTATAAAAGGATTCCTACAAATTAGATTTGCTGGAGAAATCTGAAACAATGTTTTTAACTTCATTACTAAATAAAATAATAATCAAGTTCATGAAAAAAATGAAAATCAAAAACTAATATTTTTAGATGTTTAATAATAATCAAACTAAGGTCGCACTAAAAGTATGTTTATTTTCAACATAAGTCTAAAAAACCTTAATACTCTCTTGGTTTTCTGGCGACATCAGAATACTACTATTGTATTTATTAAATACATATAAAATTATTTTTTCTAAAAAAAATACCAACCCAATGAAAAAAACATGTACTCACTTTTGTATTAATGTATGATTAAAATACAATCCGAATAAGCCATGTCTTTAATTGGGAAGAATATAACTTTAAGACAGCCGTTTTAATACGCAGACTTAAAATGACATTTTCAGTTCTTACTCTGTTGCTACATTTAATAACATTTTTCCATAATTAATGGAACACTAACTTTATTAAATAAAGATTTGAGGTTGAAAAACACTTATCTGATTTTAAATTAAATTTCGCTAAGAGAAAAGTCTTTGAATTCTTCTGCAATTTCTTTTTTTTAATAATATTTGTGTAAGATTTATAAAGGCATTTGGTGTTGAATAGAAAAAAAATGTTTCTAACATCCTAGTAACAAAGAGCTAAAGTCGATGATAGTTTGACAGGATATGAAAAGAAAAAAAAAACGTACTTAAATTGTATGAAATAATTTAAGCTGTCAAATTCAATTTTTTTTATTTTAGCCTTGATTTCATTTCTAAGCGAGTTTTATTTCAGTATCTTTATTTTCTTCTTATGTATTATTAAAAAGAGTTTATATATATATATATATATATATATATATATATATATATATATATATATATATATATAAACACTACTTTTTATCATTTAAATATATATATATATAGTGTACTTTAAATTCAATGTAAAAAAAACATTCATTCTAAACTTGTGTTTCTACTGGATATTTAAAAAAATGAATCTGGATTTCCATCTTAAATATACTTCCAATACTTTTTTCTCAAGCGGAACCATTACTTCAAACAGTTCGTTTCAAATTCTTCTTGATTTATTATTAGAATAAAGCAAGGCTTAAGACTTTTGAATGGAAACTAAAGGAAAAACGAAAATGTTTGATCCTTTAAGGAATCTAACTTCTTTTTAATCCATGGGTTATTTCACGATAAATCAGGTGCTTAAGCAGAAAAGAGAGGAAAAATATACATGAAAGATATTCTCGTACATTTAGTTGTATATAAAGTAGAATGTCTTTCCATATAGTACACTCACAAGCGACCTCATATATGCATATGTGTATATATATGTAAACTGCTGTTTGTAAAAAATGTAACACCCTGCAGGAATCTCTCTCTCTCTCTCTCTCATCAGCATTAAATAAAAAATTTTAATGCACAGACGAATTGTATTAGTAAAAATATAAATGACAAAATCTTCAAACCAAAAAAACAATATTAAGTGTCCGAAATCCTTATTTGGTGTAGCCACCACGTTCTGCAATAGGTACAGCTATACGATGTGGCATCGAGTCAAAGAGATTTTGAATGTCTGCTTGTGGAAGAGAATTCTTGTATGCGCAGCAAAAGTTCGTATTTTGAAGCTGCAGGACGCGGACCATGAGTGAGACGTCGACCAAATAAATTTCACACGTGCTCAATAGGGGACTTATCCGGCGAATAAGCAGGCCAAAGAAGAAGTTGTATGTGTTGGGTTGAACAGAACAGTCTTCGGAACATGTGGACGTGAATTATCCTGCTGAAAGATAGTTTTAGGGATGCCTTGAAGGAAGGGAACGACTTCGAGCAGTAGAGCACTTCATAGACGTAATTGTCGCTATTGAGATTAGTATCAATTCGTAGAAATTTTATTCGTCCATGATACGAAATTGCACCCCAAACCACAACTCCGAGTTTTAGGCCACTATGTCATTCGATAGCGAACTCTGGAAAGCAGCGTTCACCAGCATAGCGTCTAGCAAGAATGTGGACAGTATGTCCCGCAAAAATTGAAGCGTGATTCATCTAAAAAGACAACTTGTTGCAAATCAGCTTGCCAGGCTCTGTGCACATGAGCCCATTGCAGACGCAGCCTTCGATGGTTTTCCAGGAGAAGGATCCTGTATAAAGGCACCCTTGCGCGCAATCCACGGTGCAGCAGACGTCGACGAAATGACGAAACTGGCATTAGTACACATGTAGCAGTAGACCAACTTGCTGCCAATTACCTGGAGAAAGCTGTATGGCCATTCAGCGCCATGTGGAGTAGGTATCGATCGTCACCTTCCGTTGTCCACTGCCAGTTTTCCGAGTTGTTAGGGGCTCGTTGGTCCACTGCTTCCAAACTCGCATCACTGTGGAACTGTTCCGCTGTACACGAGCTCCTATTGCGTGATAGGAAAGTCTTCTTTATAGAAGGTCGACAATCCTCCGCTGTTCAAATTCCGTAAGATGTTGAAATTTCTCCTTATTTCGTCGTCGAGGCATACTTATGTCTCACTAAAAGTTTGTAACTAACAAATAATCATTAACTATTTTCAAAGTCCCGGTACATCCCGTAATTTATATGATTGCAGCATTAGTTCAGAGGGCGATGCACACCACTCGTGCGCGATGGCTATGAAACCTTACTACTTTACGTACCATCCTATAATTGATATTTGCTGCAAAGTTCATTTAATTCTGGTTATTCCTTCATGGTGTTGCATTTTTACAAACAGCAGTATATATATATATATCAGATTAATAAAACATGCATAGTATTTATTACTTACTGACATTTTTATACATTTTTGTATTTATTTATTCTAGTTTTTTCCAATAGCATTGCACACAGCCTTATCTTAGTTAATTGAATACAAATTATTTGAATATTAAGTTTTGAAAAAAAAGTAATAATGTATGCATTGTAGAATATAATAAGTACATTTCAAAAGTGCTGCATTTTTCATAGTTGAAAAATGCAGAAAATATCATAAATTTACACATTTTCAAAAACCTACATAGTTTTTTTGTGTCAATAGTATAATTAATTTAAACGTAAGAAAAAGTCAAGTTTTAATAGAATAATTTATATATTGCAGAATTTTTTTTTTCACTAACATTGAACAATACTAGTTTTTTTGCTTGATTCAAAAGAAAAGAATCGTACAAATTTGTATTGTAAGTAGCTTATATGTGTGCCATTTGTAATTATTTTTACGTGAAACAGCTAAAAAAAATACACATCAATCTTTCGCTAATATCTACGTACATTTAAAGCTAAACAAGAGAGAAATATTAGCATCAAACACATTTTCAGTTTGTAGAATTTCCAGTATATACATTTTTTTTTTATTTTTAGAAAAAAACATTTACATAAAAGCCTTTACATACAAAAACAGCCAAATCCACTAATAGAGTTTTTTTTGTGTGTGCATTGATGGGAGGTCACCGGTCCCTAAGGTTGCAACTGTAATTTTTACATCTGCCCTGTTGTTGTTTACAACAGAAGGAATTTGGTGAATGCGTCTCTTTTATCCCACCGAAAAAGAGTGACGCGTTCCCACGCCTGGAAAAGGGCACCGCACCTATAAATATATCATGGTATCGAGGTGTCTTTAGAATTTCCCGCGCTTGGGGATGTCATTGACCGTGAGAGGATATCCTTCCGCTGACTCTAGACCAATCAGACATAATGATTGAGTTACTGTAAAGAATCCGCTCCAGAATACAGGAGCAAGCCGCCGCAGAATAAAAGCGGATGCACCCCGAATTGTCGCTCTCTCTCCGACGCACTTTCTCACACCCTGTTGGTCTGACACGTCCCTTCCAATTAGTGGACTCCAAGCAGCGACATGACTCCTCTCCCTCCACCCTCTATCAGTTAAGTGAATTACTGTTATGTGTCTCTATATGCTTTAACTTAATTACTTAATTTCAATCTTATAGTAATAAATTAATGTTTATTTAACGTATGTCTTTGATTTAGCGTACAGTTTATTTGTCTTAAAAGATCTAATGTTTAAACTTAAGCTATAATGTGGCGCACTTAAGAAAGTAGAACCGGGTTTTATTTAAAATGGATTTAATGAAATAAATTAAATAGTTTTTTTTTAAATTAAGTAAGCGTCGCATTATCTGGTGCCAGTGACCAGGATATTAAATTTTTTCGGTCGTCAGAATTTTTTTTTTACATCCTTTGATACTGTAAACGTTTCTTGATGGATCATCATGACAAATTTTCATCTCGTGTGCTACTATGTTTTATATATTGGAATTTGATACTGTGAATTTTTTTTCTTGCAGTTTTGGTGAGAAGAAGAGTCCAAGGTGCAGAGATGACGCAGGTACTGGTGCTCTTTAATTTTTTTTTCTTTTTAATATTGATGTGAATTTTTTTTCTCTCTATGCATGTATTTACGCGAGAGCCGATTAGTTAAAAGTTTTATTTAAATTTAAGAGTTCATGAATTTCTTTTACCCTGCACGAGTGCTTGAATTTTGTTTTAAATTAACGGTTTCCGTTGTGAATTTTTCCGCGCTGAAATTTTTTGAAGAAGACTGAAATTTTTTTTTTACAATTTTTACGCTTCGTAAATTCGAGAGCACACATTTAATGGTACCTGTCTCATAGTTGCACCTTGTTTTATGTCATGTTTGATGTTTTAGAGAAATCAAATTTTGTACTTAGTTTTTTTTTAATGAATTCCAGTTCAATTTTTTTATGCAGTTTGTTTTATGTCTTGATTTTATGCTTAAATGACATAGTGTTCTTTGTGGTTAATATCAATTTTAACTCTAGATAAAATATTTTTATGCTGTGTGTTTTGTGCAATATATTAAATAAATTTTGTGTAATGCAAGTGTTATTCAATGATAATCATGTACGTACGTCAATTTTTAATTTTATAAGTTTTAAGCTTTAATTTATGTTTGCGGTAAAGATCAAATTTTGGGGTCTCTGGACACCTGTCATGAAATTTGAATGTTGTTACGATACATACATATTTGAAATTTTTTTCTCATCTATTACATAATTTGTGTTGTTATTATTATCTAGTAATTTTATTTTTTTTTCATACAAAAGGTTCTTTTATTGAATAACTTAGTTTATGCTGATTTGATTGTGTATAACTGTGTACTTTCTGGTTAAATTTTGATTTTGCATAGAAGATTAATTTTTTTTGGTAACGGCCTTTTGTTAGAATTAATTTATTGCTAAATTTTGTTGGTGTATCAATTTTAAGTAGTTGTATATTTCTAAATGATGATAACATTGGAATTTATGCTCGTGAAGTTATGGATAGAGATGGTTGTTTGAATATTTTCCCTACGAAATTGTGTTGGAACTTAATTTTTTTCTTTCATGTTGTTTTGTTATGTTAGATGATTGCTAACTTTGATTTAAAATTTTCTAGTGTTTCGGTTAGGTGTTTCAATGCTCATTTAATTTTTGTGTTGTTTGTTTTGCTATAGATTTGGAATTTTTTTTTGTGTTTATTCAGGGGTTTAGATTAATTGTGGTTGTTAAATGAATTTGCAGTCAATCATTGTGTCTCGCTAAACTACTAGGAGATTTAACGTTTTGGTTGGTCGATATGGTATTTTTTTTCGTTGATGCTAGGCTTACATGTGTTGATTTATGTTAGTGCGTGGGTAGATTATTTAACTGAGTGTTGATGTTGATTTAATTTGTTTGTTCTGGATTTTAATAAGTAGTTCTGCTTGTTATTTGGTAATAAGTTTTTTGTGTTGTTGGTCAGATAATGGTGTTGAAATTTTTTTGTCCATTCGTTTCGAAAACGTGGGGAGAGCTTTTGTCCGCACCTTTTTTCGTCGGTAATCCCCCCCAAACGTGATCCGGTCAAGGGCGGGATACTGTTTGTTGCTTGGAAATTCTGTTTCTTGGTTACTCCTTTTTCGCAGGGACTCTCCTCCCCGCGGGCAGCACAGTTCAGTGATGGAATTTTTGGATGTCGAATTCTTGGCACCTTTTAGGAGGAAACTTCCCCTCACGCCCCCTCCCTGCTGACGCAACATGAGATAAGGGACTCAGCAAAATTTTTTTCCAAAGGGTTTTCGTTTTTTTTTCTTCCCCCCCTTGTTTCCTGTTTTTACGTTAGGATGCTGGAATGTTGGAAGAGGATTGGGTGTGAATTTTTGTTGTTGTTTCACTACTTGTTTAAGGAGTTGGATAAGATTGAGTTAGGGATTTCATGGAATATTTGAGAAAATTTGAAGGAGATAGATAAAGTTTGCACTGATGAATTTGTTGAAGAATTGGGAAAGTTTTTTTTTTCATGGAGATAGATAAGTTTGCGTTCGAAGTACGTTTATTCGATAGTTGTTTTTATGGAAATGGATAATTGAGTTGAAAAGAAAGTTATATGGTTTATTTGAGAAAATTGTTTGATGTACAGAAGGATATTTTGATTTAAGGATTTTGGGCAAAGGAAAGTGAGTTGATATAATTATACGGTATATTTGAGAAAGTTGTTTTGATGTAGAGAAGGTAATTTGAGTTCGGGATTTTGTACGATTTCGAGTAATTAAGTTGATGAACATAGATAAGTTGAATTAATGATTGTGTGGTATATTTAATAATGTTTTGAGATGCAATTAGGAAAAATCGAGTTGTGGATTATGTGAGATTTTTGTACATAAGCTGATGAGCATAGATGGTTTTGGTTATTGGTATTGTTGAGAAGTCAATTGATTATTTGGAAGTTGCAGATAAGTCTATTTAGTGTTATTGAGTACGTGAGATTTTTGTACATAAGCCGATGAGCATAGATGGTTTTAGTTAATGGTATTGTGGAGCAATCGATTGATTATTTGGAAGTTGCAGATAAGTTTAGTTAGTGTTGTTAAGGCATAAGATGTGAACGATCTGAGGTAAAGGCAATTTTAGATTATCGAGGAATCATTTTAAGGTTACTGAGAATTTTAGGTTGGTGTTATAGAATTATATTTGAGTTATTAATTAGAGGATTTTCGATGAATTGAGTTAGCGGTATTGTTGTAAATCGAGGATCCTGTTTTTCTTTTTTTTTCGTGTTTGTATATTTGTTGCGCGTATAGTGAAACATTTTGAGTTTTTTATATTATCTGGACTTGATACATTGTATTACATAGATTGTTAAAAAGTTATGTTGATTAGTTAAGCGATATTTTTTTTACCTTGGAATTTATGTTTTATTATGTGTAGCACTTGCAATAATTTTCTTTCAGTTAAATTACTTTACTCTGTATGTGTCGCCTTACATGGGTTGCATTATCAATTTTATGTTTTTAATTTTTTTTCTGAAATTTTCAACTGCACTTGTGATTTCTGGAATTCATTTCTCAAATGGAAATTCGAATGTATTGAATATGGAAGAAATGTTTTTTCCTCTCAAAAAATTTAAATTAAAAGCATTAATCGATACAGTTATTTTTTTTTAACAATCGGATTTGCAAAATTTTTTTAAGTCTTAATTCTGCATTTTGTTTCTTGTGTTGGCGGTTGCCGGCGATCGTCCTATCGCAGGAAATGGGATGTTTTGTTTTGTTTTTCCTTTGTACACATTGGGGGTGCATACTGATCACATGCGCACTCATAGTTTGCAATACTAAATTTAATTACAGTAATTTTTTTTTCTTAATTTCATTTGTAATCAATGCTTGTAGTGATTTTTTTTTTAAATTCCTTAGGCTACTCCGCATTCTTACAGGTTATAAATTTTTTTATCATTTATACGATTCGTTAAATTATAGAATTTTAATTTGCAAATCTGAATTAATTACGTTAATTTTTCTTTAAACTTTCATTTTTAACCAATGCTTGTAGTGATTTTTTTTTAATTTCTTAGGCTATTAAGCATTCTCCGAGGTTATAATTTTTTTTTCCAATTATGCACATCCATCGTTTCAATTTCTAAATTTTTACTTTGAATTAATTAATTTTATGAAAGATTGTTATCCATGCTCTTAGTGAACCATTGCAATTTCTTATGCTTTGAGTATGTGAAGAGTTCTGCTATAATTTTTTTTGGTGGTCTAAGACATTCACTTCACATTAGTCGTGTCAAGATTTCGATGTTAAACGATTATGAGGTGTCTGTTTCTGGGTGCCACGCTTGAATTGTATGTAGATGTTTTCACTAGCGTTTATTTTTTATCAATGTATTTTGTTCAATACTCCTATGTGTGGTTATTGTGAGTAGCGCAGTTGTTAGATACGCAAATTTTGATATTTTTTTATGTGTTACTTGTCTTAATTTTTTTTTATTATTTAGTGGCACACGATTCTTTGTGATTATTTAATTAATTCTATTTGTCATTCTGTGTTTGATGTTTTTGTAAATTGTTTGGGTGATCCATTCAGTGAATTTTTTTTCCTCTTCGTACATGAACGTAATTGTAGTTGTTGATAGTTAATTTGTTTTTCCCTCACGGAATTGGGTAGGAACTTTGGAAATTGCTTATAATTTTTTAAATTCTTATTTTATGTTATGAGAGGTAAGAGGAGTTGAAGGTTGGTGCTTGGAGTCTTCGACGGCGGTCACAAAGGGCCAAGTTTTATTATTTTTTTTAATAATTGGTTTCATTACTAATATGGTTTCCCTGGGAGACAAAGTTTTTTTATTTTTGCAGTTTAGCAGATTTCGTTAGAGATGTGGAAGCGCTGATGGAGCTGCGGGCATCATGGACGAGTATGGGCAGAACCTCTACAGGATTCAAACAGCACCGGAGTACCACAACACCGAATTACTGTAGTGCTTTCAGTGAGATTACGACGTTCCAGACATTTTTTTTTCTTTTCTCTTCCATCAAGACGTGGACAGCTGTTCGTGAACCAGGAGTCTGTGAATCAGGAGTCCATGAAGTGCCGGTTGAATGGAAGAAGAGTCTGTTTGAATTTTTTTTTGGACTTTGATATGGACATTTTCATCAATGAATTTTTCTTGTGTTCGATGTGCCGACGCTAGGGAAATTTTGTATTTACATTTACTTAACTGAAATTTTTGTGCTTCATTATTTTTAGTTTTGTTAATCTGAAAGAGGGGAGGAGTGATGGGAGGTCGCCGGTCCCTAAGGTTGCAACTGTAATTTTTACATCTGCCCTGTTGTTGTTTACAACAGAAGGAATTTGGTGAATGCGTCTCTTTTTACCCCACCGAAAAGGGTGACGCGTTCCCACGCCTGGAAAAGGGCACCGCACCTATAAATATATCATGGTATCGAGGTGTCTTTAGAATTTCCCGCGCTTGGGGATGTCATTGACCGTGAGAGGATATCCTTCCGCTGACTCTAGACCAATCAGACATAATGATTGAGTTACTGTAAAGAATCCGCTCCAGAATACAGGAGCAAGCCGCCGCAGAATAAAAGCGGATGCACCCCGAATTGTCGCTCTCTCTCCGACGCACTTTCTCACACCCTGTTGGTATGACACGTCCCTTCCAATTAGTGGACTCCAAGCAGCGACATGACTCCTCTCCCTCCACCCTCTATCAGTTAAGTGAATTACTGTTACGTGTCTCTATATGCTTTAACTTTAACTTAATTTTAATCTTATAGTAATAAATTAATGTTTATTTAACGAATGTCTTTGATTTAGCGTACAGTTTATTTGTCTTAAAAGATCTAATGTTTAAATTTAAGCTATAATGTGGCGCACTTAAGAAAGTAGAACCGGGTTTTATTTAAAATGGATTTAATGAAATAAATTAAATATTTTTTTTTAAATTAAGTAAACGTCGCATTAGTATATTTTTATGGTAAATTTTCTGTGAAACTATCAAAAACAAAGGAATTCTGTGAATTTGATAGCTCTGAAAACGACAAAATACCCTCAACGAAAAGTTTCAAGATTTTTCTTATGTATTACGTAAATCACTGTCATAAAAGTCTTGAAACTTAAGCTAAAAATTTCTCGTCAAACGGATCCGTTTTTTAAAGACTTTTTCTTAGAAATGTAAAGGAATTTATTTTACAGAGGTACATGATCCTTTTCTGATCTTCAACAAACAAATAAATTATTTATCAAATAAATCATTTAGGGTGAATATATAGTATGTAAGGTCTTACAATTTTTTCTTCAAATTTATACCATAATCAGTTACAATAAAAGCTTAAAAATGTCTATATTTTATACACGCTTTTCGATTGTACACTATAATGAATGAAAATATTTATAATATCATAATACAATTACAGTGAAGAACGTTTAACGCGAAAATGGTTAAGAAAAGTCAGTAGGCTAAAAATATTCAAACTATCGATTTCAATTTTTTGATATTTTTAAAGTCTCCAAATCAAGACCATTCCAATCAGAAAACATATTTACCACTTTGTGAATTAGAGGTGTATCAAAATGACTTTTAAAAAATAATCAGCTGGTATACCACGCTCATTTTGACCGATAAAAGTATAAATATTGTCCTTTTAAACCTGGGAAGTAGTTGCAAGGCCTCAACTTATTTTATTTATCCATACATAATTAACAATATAAATGCAAGTTTAACTGTTAGATTAGCTTGAAAACTTTTGGAGCCAAATTTTGACTTTGTGGTATTAGCGATTTGAAAGTTTTCTTTACTTACATTTAATTTTAAGGAGGTATTATTACTGATTATTTCAACATGCCAATTTTTAGTAAATTGTTGAATAAACGCATAGGTACTTTTTTTGTAGATATAACCATTTGCGAAAATGAAAATATTACATTTGCTTGTAAATGGGGCCTTGAATGTTGACTATGTTGAATAATGCATTGTGACCAGCATAGATGCTGGAAACATATATATCATAATATATATAACATAAGCATGATAATTCAAAATAATTTTAAAAGGAATTTCGTATAAATAATCTAGAGGATAAATAGAGAATATTTGTTGATTGTTTTTGTACAATGAGATAAAAACAAGGATTAGTAACTAGTGCAGAATTTTTTTCACGAAGTAAGGTTTTTTTTTTTATAAAAATTGCAGTTTTCTAAAAATTATGTTTTTAAAATTGCTTGTGTTATTTTACCAACACCTACTGCATGCATAGATATATACTTGAGTATTCTGAAATGAAATTTTTGAAATACGTATTTCTAAAGCATTTGGCTAAGAAACAGATGCCGTAACAAACATACGCGTATATACATATCTATATAATTGAAATATACTGTAGAAAACACTTAATTTTGTTAAATATATGTTTTTTCTTTTTGCTATATCCTTTAACACGGAAAAGTATTTCAGTCCTCTCAGCTTCATTTTAAGAAATTTTCCCAGTAAATTCTTTTGGCTGAATGTATAATATGTGAGATCTTACTGATTTTTTTTTCAATTTTATATCACAATATAAAAGCTTTAAGGCAGTGGTTCTCAAACTTTCAGTACTGGCAACCCAATTTTCAATCACAATTTTTATCGCACCCCCACACAAAATAATGATGTATTGAATGCAATAATAATGTACTTTTTGGCGCTAAAGCTACTATACGATCATAACTATAAACCGTACAAATTAACAAGATAAGTATTAAATTTTGTATATGTTACTTTTATGCAATATATATTTTTATTTTTTTTACTTTTTAGTTCGATTCACTATAAAAGCGTGCTTTTTAGTTTGTTTTAAAACTAAATTTTATAATTATTTTTACTATACAAGATAAAAATCCCCCGATTCCAATGAATAATTTAATTAAGAGAAAATATACTTACATACTTTCAAGGACTTGTCAATTTTTCTCTGATTTTTTGAGAAAAAATCCAATAAAACTAAAGAAAATGTTCCATATCTGCGTGTTCTTAATAAAGGACATAAATCACAGACACTTTTCTCTAGCAATACAGGAACGTTATTTTTCAGCAAAACTGTCATATTTTGTTCACGTTATTATACTTTTGCTGTTGTTTGATGATCTACAAATAGCATTTTGAACTTTTACTTCCTTGTGTCTTTTAGACAAGGCGAAGTGCTACATTTATGGCTTGATAGTGTTCTTCATGTCTATTGCTTTTCTCATATTTACTTTCGCTATCTTGATTAATATGCATTATTTCAGCAGGTTCTTCAATTGCTTGATCAGTTTCAACTTCCTTCAATCGAGATCATAGATGCTAATTTTTTTTAATATTCAGTTCATTTACATTTATAAACCATAAGTCGTACAACACAGCAATCAAAATCACAAAATTGTTCATGGGGGAAAGTGTAGCATGTTTATAGAAAATATTTTGAAACAAAAGTGGTCGCGCAGGGAACTCGATCAAAACTAGTAACTTGATAGTATGAAAAACGTTTGCAACTCCTCCCCCCCAAAAAAGAGGGCGAAATGTGATAAATTCATTTTAGTTCTCATTAAGACTGTCATATTGAAGGATACTCTGTCAAGGTCATTGATAACAAATAAACAGTTTTCCCAGAGTTAACGATTTCGTGAACATGAGATGATTCTGCGCATTGCACGACCAATTCCGTATAAAAAGAGTACTTAATAAAACATATGGATATTAGTTTTAAAAAAGAATTGCGTAAAAAGTTTTTCGTTATGCATTATATGTTTTAGAATACTCATAAAAATACATCTTGGCCAAATAATCGTTCAAAGTGCTCAATATGCTTATCCATTTTACATATAACTCTTTCACATGGAAAAAAGGCAACAGAAAAATATTATTTACAACTTTTCTAAAAGAAAAAGAGAGCGAATGAAACATATCAGTAAGTTTGAAGGTCAAATATACGATAGTCAAAAGTAGTATTTTATGGGTTAAAGAAACGTAATAAAAAAAATATCTCATCGTGGGATTACAGAAAAGCAACCAAAAATGTATTTTTTTATTTGGTTATAAGATCAAAGATAGCTAATGAGCGTTTGAAGTCGAATCTTTTATTTTTGACGATCACCAGATGATATATATAAATTATATCAGTGTAAAAATGGGCATTTTTTACTAAGTCAGAAAGCATTTTGTCTTTCTTCATTCAAAAAATTATTTTTTTAAACCTTATATTTTCAATATGCTCACGCCCCCCTTGCAGGGTAACCGCCCCCTCCCACAGTATGAGAAACACTGCTTTAAGGCATCCGACTACGTTCGGAAACGTGATTTTAAAAAGTGCATAAATGGATAATTTTCATGATATTTAGTATCACATAGTTTAGAATACATATATAAAGTTGTATTAAGGACATTTTCACAAAATAAAATTATTTAAATACAATATTTTGGCAAAAAATTAAATTAGAATACACTTTTTTCAAAAGGCTCTCCTTTTATAAAAAATACTTCTAAAATAATAATATTTTGCTTATGTAAAGTAAAGATTTCTCCAGAGAGTCTGAACTATTTTTTTTTTTGAAAAATTCACACTATTTTCAGAGTTATAACCCATTGAAATAATTATCGGCATTGTTTTCCTAAAATTTCTCCCCTTTGTTGTCGTAAAACATGGATAAACCCACTTCTAAGTTATATATTTCAAAAATTCTAGTTGAGCCTCTGTACAGAGGTCTGAGCTATATACAGGCAAAATATTATTATAATAGAAGCATTTTTCACAAAAGAAGAACATTTTGAAAATTGGTCATTTTATGTTTATTTTTTGTCAAAATATTGTACTTAAATAATTTTTTACTGTAATAATATCCTTAAAACAATTTTATATACATTTTCTAACCTAAGTAACACTAAATATCATAAATGTTATCAATGTATACGCTTTTGAAAAATCACGGTTCCGAACGTGTAGTCGGATACCTTAAAAAATTATCTATATTTTATCTACGCTTTGAGATTTTACACTATAATGAATGAAAATATTTGTAATATCATTAAAAATATCCCTATTAGAAAAATGTTAAACAAAGAAATATAAATACAGATACATTAACTCCCATAAGTTTTATTTAAAATTAATATTCATTAAAAATAAAATAGTAATAAATTAAAATTGTTATTTTTTTTAACCTAACTCACTCGTGAATTCATTTTATAACCAACGAGTAAAAGAGAATTTTAAGAATTCTTGATTTGAAATCTGTGAATGCCATTCGCCTTAAGTTTAATTATTTGTACTAAATTAAAGTTGTTAATAAAAGCAATACATTTTAGCCTAATATAATTTTGTTCGTTATGATAATTTAATTGTTGTTAAATATGCGCGTATGTGTTGTCTTTTTTTATTTGAATATCAATAAATATATTTTATGCATTCAATTTTTTTTCCGTTTTAAAACGGATTAGAAAGATTAAGTTTCACACAGGAAAAAGTTTATAAAACTTTTCTTTTATTTACTCTTGGAAAGTTTTAAAGGTTTCAATGTAAGAAATTAAGAGCTACGTAATATTTTAAAAGAAAAAATAAGGATAATAATATAATAATAATAATATAAAGACTAGTTGCATGGGCCGGCGTTGCACGGGCTTTATTAAGAGGATAACTAACTTTTTGCCAATGGAAAATTCCTCTTCCCTTCTCGATGATTTTCCTTCCTGGTTTCTGTGTAATTTCTACATTAATGTCATTACAATTCCCTTTTTTAAAATATCTTCCACCTCTTCGCCCCGTCGGAGAGCATGATTTCCCTCCGTTTAGCCCGGTGTTCTACGGGCTTTTTACGAGAATATAACTTTATTCCAACGGAAATTTCCTTTTTCCCTCTCGATTCATGTACTTCTGAGTGATGGTTTATGCTCAATGTGTGTGATTTCTATTATTATGTCATTAAAAATATCTTTTGTGAAATATTTTCATTTTATTTTCCTTTGCAGACAAGTTTCTTTTTCTTCAGCTTACCCCGATGTTACAATGATTTTTTCTCGTGTATAAAACTCTTTTTCAGTGTCATTTTCACCAGAGATAAGATCCTTCTTTAAATTTCTATTTTCAATTTCTAATTTACGAAACTAATGTAGTTTCATCCGCAAGAAAAAATACAATGCACGGTTTTATTATTAAATAATTAATTTTGTAATGAATAATAAAAATCATCTTTTAAATAATAATTAATATTCATTTTTTATTAAATAATGAATGAGAAAAATTCTTACCATTAACTATTGAAATGACTGCTTATTTCTAAATTAATTATTTTTTTCCGGGCATTTGATATTATTTCATTTGTACTAAATCTTGCTATATTTCAGAAAAAAACAAATATTTCTCAATATATTTATTGTTTTAAGTTCTTCAGTAATAGCTATAGTTTTAAACGACACTAAACTCCTTTGAGTTTTAAGACTTAACAAATCATTTGTTAAGAAATTGCAACACAATTGTTTGATTAAGCATCATTAAAATACCAAAGATACAATAATGATGTGATTTAATGAGGTTCCTCATATAAGCGCAAATGGACAAAAATGTGTATAAAAAACAATGTGACTAAGAGGCAGTCCATTTCGCAAATTGTTTCAGCTTTTCGGATTTCACGTACAATTAACTATTGGAAATCATTATTTTCAGATTAACTTTAGCAATTTATAGTTATTTTTTATTCATTTAATTTATCCTTATCCTTTCATACTTATTTCTGGATTCTCCCTTAGCTTATAAACTTATGTGGTTAGACCTTAGACAGATATAAACTTTTTTTCGTCTGCATACTTTCGGAATGTTGTGTGCGAAGTTTTTGTATTTTTTTTCAATTCCTACTATTAGTTCACTCTCTTTCCCAATATATTAGGTTGGGGAAAAAGAAATCCATTATCTTTATATGAAATTCAAGACTTTATTCAACATGTTTTGGATTGTCCGATTTGGGTATAAAATGCACCGTTTTGTTGCATAATTTGTTGTCATTTTGAAGGTAGTTTCATAATTCCTCTATCAGAGAAGTCTTGGCCCTTATTGGCGAAAAAGTCTAGTAATCGATTTTCACAATCTTCTTTTGATCTCAATTTTTTATCGCTCAGGAAGTTTTACAATGCAAGAAAAATGAGTTAATTACTTTGTGCCAGGTCCAGACTATATAGTGGATGCATAAAAACTTCTCAACCAAGCTTTCAGAGTTTCTGGTGAGTCATTACAGACGTGTATGCACTGGCCTTGTCCTGATGGAACACAACACCTCTTCTGTTGGCTAATTCTGGCCGTTTCTGGTAAATCGCTAGATGCAAATGGTCCAGTTGTTGACAGTAGATATCTGAATTTAGTGTTAGGCCATACGGAAGCAACTCACAATAAATTATTCCTTTTCATTCTCACCAAATACACAGTAGAACCTTCCTGGCCGTTGGTCCTGGTTTGGCTACCATTTGAGCTGCTTCCCTGCTCTTTGACCGCGATCGTTTTCGCACAATACTGTTGCATGTGAGCCATTTCTTATCCCCAGTCCCCATTTGCCTAAGAAATGTGTCTATTTCATTCCGTTTGGCCAATATCTCACAGATGGAAATTCGATCCTTCATGTTTTTGGTGTTAATTGGTGTCGCACCCAAACATCGAGCTTCTTTTTGAGTCCAACTTTGAGCAAATGATTTAAAACTGTTCTATGGTCAATCTTTAGATGCTGGGCGATGCTACGACTACTGACATGCCGGTCAATTTCGATTATTTCTGTGGCTTCATCAACATTTTCGACGACAGGCCTGCCTGTGCGAGGTGCATATTTAATATGAAAAATACCTGAATGGAATCAACAAAACCAAAATTGCACGTAATTGGCTGTTACAGTATCGGCACCATAAACACCGTTTGCAATTTCTGCCACCTGGCTTGTATTTTCACCTTTATCAAAGAAAAACTGTAAAATGTTCCAAATTTTGACTTTGATTTTTAACACCCTGTAACTCACAACTGAATGGACCAAACTAAAAAGGCAAAGGAATTTTTCTAGTGTAAAATGTCATCTTGACAACGAGCATAAACTTGAAACTGTTTGATCGGTACTTTACGAGATATCGACACTACAACCATCTACCGAAAAAATAATGGATTTCTTTTCCCCCTATTTAATTTATATATATATATATATATATATATATATATATATTGTTCAAAATGTCAATAGTTCGTAAAATACATTTTATTCATCCACTGAAGTTCAAATATATTTTTTAAACTTGTAGTGGATGGCACTTGATGATAATACAGTTTTTTTTCAAATTTCAAGTCATAAATTAATTTTTTTTTCTATTTTAAATTTATTCTGCGTTATTTCCGATGAAGTTAGATTTATCAGCAACAGATACCGCCAGTAAGTTGTTCTAACCAAGTAGAAATTTACTTAAAATTTTTTATATTACTTGTTTAGCCGGTGTTTGATAGAAAATTGCTACTTGAATACAAATGTACACAATATATACACACACTAGCCAATAAGTTACAAACTATGGAGATTTGTATTTGAATGCGTACTAAGGATGAAGTATGCACAATTTTAAGGATGTTGTTACACAGGGTTAGAGAGAATGATAGTATAAATAAGATGGAAAAGTGTTTTTCACGATGAATGAAGTAGAATGGGAAAAGTGACAGATCTTTCACCATTGGAAAAAAGAGTATTGCTTGGGACCATTCAGCAGGTTCCTCGTATTCGAAGACAACAAATCTCACTGGATTCTCAAAATCAGCTATATCAAAGGTTTAAATTAATACCCACAGTTCTTCTCTAAAAGACTTAACTACGGTTCAAACACAACTTTCCAAGAACGTGATCAGTGGCGTCTCTGTTGAATGGTACGGTGTAACAATGACTCTATAATGCTTCAACTGAGACAAGTCGGCAACCAAGGCTCTTTCAAGAGATTTCAAATCGAACCATGTGTAAAGAATTGCAGAGGATAGAAATGTATAGTGGGGTGGCTGTGAGAGAACCACACATTTATCCTCGAAATGAAAATTTTTTTTTGCAGTGGTGTCGCGAAAGAAGACGCTGGACATCTGAAGATAGGAAACGAGTAATGTTATTGGAAGATTTACGCTATACACACTAATTTGCCGAGAAACCCAAGCAGCCATGAATCCATTTTGCCTTACTCGAACTGTGCAAGTGTCTGGTAGGAGTATGATGAGATGGGGCATGTTCTACTGTCATGGAAGGCATGCTCTGGTGTACGTCAAGGTTAAACAAAACAGCCATTAGATACCTAGATATACTGGCAGATCAAGTGCATCTTGCAATGCTGCCGTTGTACCCTGCTGGTGATGGATACTTCATGGACGATAATTTAACAATAAATCGTGCCACTAGGGTTCGAAATTAGTTCGCGGAGCATCAGTCTGACTTCCAACACCTTCCTTGGCCACCGCATAGCCCGGGTCTGAACCCCATAAAAAAGTGTTGAATATTCTGGAAGAAGCACCAGACAACACTCTCCTGTTTCATCTAAATTACCAAATCTAAAAAGATACGTAGCCAATGCATGACATTACTTGGACGTAAATGCACTCCAGAAAGTTGTAGACTCGATGCATGTCCGAAGGAATCAGAGCAGTTATCTGTGAAAAAGGTGGTCTAATATAATATTGACCTTGGGGTTTCTTATTCATTGGCCAGCGTGTACATATATACAACAACTGATACATTTTTAATCTAACGTTTTGGTTTCTTTTTTCGAATGTGTAGTACCTATAACTGATGAATACGAATGTTTTCAGAATTTAAAATTATTACTATTAAGAAAGCTAGAGCCTTATTGATATACTTACACGACCTTTATCGTGGTCAGGAATCAGTATGTTGTGCAGTTGTACTTTAAAGTAAGCTTAATTAAATTTCATAAAAGTAATGTAAAGACAGCAGAAGTGTTTTTTTTAAAAACAAATCAGTTCAATCGCATTCGACGTTTCGTTTATACCAAAAATAAAACAATATCGATCTGGTCGAATAAAATTTTATATCAATTTGTTTTTCAAAATATTTCAACTAATAAAAATATTTTAATTAGTTATTTATATATTTCCACTAGTAAGTTTCATTTCAGACATGTAAATTTATTCCTGAACTAAATGTATTCCACTAAATGCTGTACTGGAGAGTCTTGTAAATGTGTTTTTTTAACTACATTAAGTTATTATAAAAATTTTTGTATTTTTGCACTCGTTCATTGCTATAGGTTGGAATTAACTTTGGGACAAGTTTGATTAAATGGTAAATAGATATTTTCCTAATAAGTTTTTATAAATAATTAAAAAAATTTTTAATATTTTCATACTTAGAAATAAGTTAATCTTAACTTATTTGTCACTCTCTCTCGCTTCAAATATATTTCCAGCGAATTTATTTTCAGAGTGGGTGATGTTCTTTTTTTAAATACATGTGAAATAGACTTGCATCAACGTTATTTTAGATGATAGAGGACGCTGAACTATTCCCCTGAGGTGTTGATTTAGTTACATATGTTTGTAATTATATATGCAAGTTTTTTGTGAATATTCTCTGAGATAGTGATGCTTTCCTATAAATATTGCTCGTATTTTTAATTGACTACAGCCGCGATACTGAAAGAGGAGGATAAAGAACTACATTGGATTCCAACGATTATTGTTTAACCCATATTCATGCGCATGATTTTTATTTTTGACGCGTGTATTATTTAAAACCAAAAGTAGAAAACAACTTTTCTTGTAGAGACTTGTTCCAACAAACTAAAGGATGAAATTGTAAATTTCATTTACGTAAAAAAAGAGTTCTAACCCCCGCCCCCCAAAAAAAACTAAAACTTGCAAAGACAAGCTAGAAAAATGAAAATATTAGGTTTTACACATCGGGGGGGGTGATATATACTGTTATCTTTGACATATTAATTTATTTTACGGTTCTAGTTTAATATATAGTAATTCTTAAATGAAAAGTGATTCCTTTTAAAAAATAAAATTTTAAAAAATCATCGCTTAGAATTCGATATTTTGAAAAAGTAGTGCCAAATATTTAACGAAAAGCACTCGTTTTTAAGAACTTTGACTAAATGCTTGCTTTTCATAATATTGTTGTTCAATCATCTATATCTAGAATTTTTTAAAACATGTTCATCACTTTTTTTTATATCTTAAGAAACTGAACCTCTAGCTATAATATGAAAATTTTATTTTTTTAAAAAAATACAGTTTAAATAATGTCGATGTTAAAAGATTAAAAAAAAATTAGCTCATAAACAATGCTGATTATATTTCAATCAGGAACAAGATCAGAAATTTTTCCTTTAAGCGATAAAATTAATTTCCCAATGTTTGTTAAATAATCGATTTTATCACGAGAGTTTTTCAGTTTTATTTCTGTGTATATATAAATAAGCTTTCAATTAATAAAAACAAATCTTTAAATAAGTAAAAATACTTTTTATAAGAGAAAAGGAATAACAAATCGAAAAGAAAATTTTTTTTCTCTCAAGGCGTGAAATGTCTATCCTATTTACATTTTTTTACGTAAATGATAGCAGGAAAATAAAAGAAAAGTTGTCAGTAAAAAATATCTTACTCTCTTTTTTTTCTCAGATTTTTTTAGTCTTCTTTTTTAAAATATTAGCATTTAACTTTTCAATTTTTTGCATTTCTTTTTTTATTCTAAGCGAAAAAAATAAACAATTGTCTTTTAAGTTGGGGTTAAGTTTGGATAAAAAAATATTTTGCTTTTACCTTCAATATTATACATACACAAAAAATAAACAATAGGTTTTTTAAGTGAAAGTAAATCTTCCAGCCTGTTTATCTAAGGTTTCATAAGCCTTAGATTTCTTGTTATTTATCCAAATACTGCAAACATTTTTAGTTTACGATTTTTTTTTCTCATCTTGGAAATTGCTGTTATTATTTTTTCCCTTTCTCTCTTTCTCGATCTTTTAAAGTTGTAATAAATTATTTATACACTGGTGTGCAAAAATTAAACAGATAACCATGAAATTGCAGAAAAGTATATAGGTCTGGAGATCAGTACAGTGAACACGTAAGTCAGTAGAAACGTCATGCGTATGCAAATATCAGGAACGAAACGTCAGAAGCGACGTGAGCGTACGCAAAACGCATGATGTCGGCGCGTGCTGTTCAACAGTAAAATAAAATGAAGGACGCAGACGAAATTCAACATATTCGCTGCAAGTGCCAGTGAGTCAGTTCGTGAAATATGACTAGAAGAAATCACCTGGACGACTTCACACGGGGAAGAATGATCGAAAAGCTGGAGGAGGGGCGTACCGTCACCAGTGTAGCTGCAGAGTTCGGAATCAACAACAGTGTCATTTCGCGCGCTTGGAAAGCGTTCCAAACCACGGGTACAGCTGTTAGAAAGGTTGGTGGTGTCCTCCCGAGGACGACAACTGCAGGGGATGACCGATATATCATCTTGCAGGTGAAAAGAGGCCGAAGGTAGTCAGCAGGCGTCATTGATCAGAAACTCTCTACAGCAACGGGGTGACAAGTGTTGCGGTTTACTGTGACCAGACGCCTTCACAGAAAGGGGCCTATTCGCGCGCCGTCCTCAATGCTGCCTCCCGTTGAAAGTTGACCACCTACGCCACCATTTACAGTGGTGCAAAGAGAACAAAAACTGGACAACTGTCAATGGAGTCGTGTCCTCTTTACGGATGAAAGTAGGTTCAGTACCAGAAGCGATCTTTAACGCGTTTCGATTTGGAGAGAGATCGGGATACGGTTTTATACCAGTAACATCAAGGAAAGACACCATTACGGTGGTCCTGGAGTTCCTGTCTGGGGAGGCATTATGCTAAACGGGTGAACTGAGCTCCACATTTTCAATCGAGGGTCTGTAAACGTGGATCACTATTGTGAGAAGGTACTTCTTCCCCATGTGCGTCTGTTCCGAGGTGCCATTGGCCCAGACTTCATTTTTATGGATGAAAATGCACGGCCACATCGGATGCTCGCTGTTGAGGAGCTGCTGGAAAGGGAAGATATCACGCGAATGGATTGGCCAGCGTACTCCCCAGATTTAAATCCCATCGAACATGTGTGGGATGCTTTGGGGAGACGTATTGCAGCACGCTTACATCATCCGGAGAACACTCAACAACTCAAACAGATGCTGATTGAAGAATGGGCACGCCTACCGCAAGAAATGTTGCACCAGCTGGTTCTGAGTATGCGGAGACGGTGCGAAGCAACCATTGCAGTAAGGGGAGGGCATATACCATATTAAGGAACATCTGCTTGTTGTTCTTCCTGTTGGATAGACCATCATGAGTCACGATACTATGCGTTCAATAAAGCTTGTTTTTGTTTGATTCCATACCGTATGCATTGTATTCCTTTTTCAGCGCCGATGCTTTCGTCATCCTTTACGTACATAATACTTTCCCTCATTTCTGAATTTCATGTCTCTCAGATGATTTTTCGTGAAGTTGTGGCAATAAACCCACCTGTTGCTTAAGTTTTGCACACCAGTGTAGATTCTTTAAATGAGGCTATATAAAATTCAACTGAATGGATTACATTGTTTAGAACAGTAGTTAAATACTTTTAAAATAGGAATGATAATTTTTTATTTTGCAAGAGAAATTCAGAAAGAAGTCTGCAAATAAATTGACATATATAAAATATAACAAATCTGCTAAGAGAAGACTTCATGTACAGATGATTGTCGTATTAAAATATATTTGGTCAGAATTGTGTGTATCATTAATTCTTATACCTCACAATTTGGAGCTTTTAAGAATTATTATCATTTATATTTATGAAACGGATATTTTAAATGGCCCAATAATAAAGCTTCTTTAAAATCACGTTTCTAAAATAACTAAAATAATGATCTGATTCAAATTAATGACACATGTTATTTATTACATACGCACTGCAACTCATCACACAATATCACTACATTCACAGTATTTTTATGAATTTTTGTTCATGTCTTGAATATGTTCAGAATGCATTTTACAATATCCCAATTAATCTAGAATGAGTACAATAAAAATGTAAAAAATTAATGATAAAGAAATCAAATACACACCAATTTCTTGTGGAAATTTCATAAAAGGAAGTTTTATGCTTGCTAATGTTCATCTGAAACGTAGCTGTGTTATTTTTCGTGGAACTCTAATGTGGACATTTTTCTTTGAAATATCTATAAGGAGTTCTTTGTTTTGTCTCTCTGTATTGATAGTTTGAATTTTTCTGTAGAATTTTATCAACATTTTTAACCCGGGAGAAGACGCGCAGTCGATACTAACGCTAGTAGCCATGCTGGTTGGCGGATTCACCCAATCCTTTTTTTATAGTTACTTTTATTGTAAAGTATAAAATCGTTATTTCAGTGAATAATTTAAGTAAGAAAAAATATACTTATCTCTCTCTCTACTTTTAAGCACTTTTCAATTTATAATTAAAAAAATGCAATCAAACTGAACCAAAAGGCTTAAAATGTACGTGACTTTAATAAACAACATCTCACATACACTTTGTGACGGGGCTTTATCGGAATTACTTCTATTAATCATCTTGGTATTTCTTTGGGGCCGGAATGACAATTCTTTCCAACCAACCTAAGAAAAGAGCTTGGTTATGCAGATTAGGAATTATATACATTGAAGCGCTAGTATTTGGGAAGAGCGCTAGGTGAATCTAAGTGAAGTGCAGAGCTAAGTAAACTAAGTGAAGTGAGCTAAAGTTCTAGGAAAGAAAGTTAGTGCATTCTAGGGATTCTGTGAGTCGGTCTAACAGTGCCAGTGAAGATAAGCAAAAGTGAGTCCGAGACCAGAAGAGTATTGCCTTAGTAAGAGCAAATCAGATGGAATGATAAAATTGATGATTTATGGATCGTAGCTGTTCGCCAAGGAAATAGCGGTAAGCTCGTATGTTTACGCTTTAGCAATAGAGCGGATATAATTAAGTTAGGAAATAATCTATAAAAATAGATTCAGTGGTTAATTGCGCTATTTATCAGTATTACGGTTTGCGTCTTTTCACTCCTGATCATAAGTATCCTATTCTAGTGTTGTTGTATTGTATATAAATTAAAAACATAATAAACTGGTGGTTATGGTGGCAGAGTTTAGTGGTTTATCTTTTATTCTCTCACACGCAGGTTGCGTGGATGGTGGAGAGAGGATATCCCCAACGGTGGGGCTATCACCACTTTTAGAAATAACGTTGAACAATGTAACGAACGTTTCAGGAATAATATTTGAAGACAAAACTGTCATATTTTGTTCAAGTTATTGTAGTTTTATTGTTCTTTGATGATCAACAAATAGCATGTTGAACTTTATAATGCTTCTGTCTTTTTGACAGGGCGCAGTTCGTCTTGTGATACACTTGGGGCTTCATATCTCTCTTGATTGAGTTCTTTAGATAGCATTTGAACTCAAACCTTTCATGTTCTTCTCTTTTCTCATATTTACTTTCGTTATTATGAATTATATCCATTATTTTTGCAAGTTCTTCCCTTACTTGTTCAGTTTCAACTTCGTACAACAGACACACACACATGCCCATTTCCCCCTTCTTATATTCTGTTCATTTTAACATTTATAAACCATAAAAAGTCGTATAACACAGCAATCAAAAGCACTAAGTCGTTCACAAGGGGAAAATGTAGCCTCTTCATAGAAAGTATTTTGAAACAAAATTGATCGTACGGGGAACTCAGTCACCCCAATTACCATAAGATTGTAAAAGAAAACGTTTGCCACTTCCAAAATAGAGGGAGATATGTGACAAATACATTTTAGTTCTCATGAAGACTGTCATTTAGGAGAATACTGTCAAGGTCATAGGTTACAATGAAACAGTTTTCCCAGAATTAATGATTTAGTGAGCCTGGGGGGACTCTGTGCCCCGTGCGACTGCTCCCAGGTTAAAAGAACACGTATAATGTAAAAGAGATTAAAAAAAATAAGTAAGCTTTATATGTATAGATATCGTTTGTTCTGTTAGATTAAATTCCTATAAGCAAAATCCTTTTTTATTTTTCATATGCTTTTCATTTAACATATTGTGGTTTTAGTGTATTAATAGTAACCGAGTGAGAATGGTCTTAAAAACATGGTTGTCGTTGTTTATTTTCAGTCTGAACACTCATCATATGCGTCTTTCTTGTCCTTTGACCCTACTTCAAATTTATGAAGTCTGTCGCCAATAATTCTAGCATTGCTTCAGTGATGTTAATAAATAATCAATTAAATAGATTTTTCATAAGCGTATAAATGGGCCACAGATCTTGTAGGAGTTAATTCTGGCCAAATCTCATTTCCTCGCCAAGCTTCACTTCACTCCATAAGATTAGTTTGAGGCCTTATTAATTAAAAATGCTTTAATTCCTTCTATAAATCCCGTCAGTCTATTATAAAACTTCAGGGTTTTGGCAAAAAAAAAATCATGAAACATGTTTCACAATTGTATATATACATACTAACCAACGGATCAAAAATTAACTAATCCAAAAGATATAAAAATTAATAATATAAATTAAACAAAAAGTATTCTTTTCATTTATAATTCAAATAACCTCAATACAATCTCATTAATAATATATAAACCAATCCCAGTTAATAATAAGAATTCAATGGTTTTGAATACTTCTTGAAAAATATTCTAACATCACAATTATGAAAAACCAACTTACTTTAAAGAGTTACAGCGTCATTTTAATTTAATCTTAAGAAAATACACATTCATCGCTCGTATATGTAGAAAAATGCGTTATATTAGATTGAAAATTATATTATATTTTTTTTTTTTTTATATTATGCAAGAAATATAAATTTTTAAACAAGATAAAAGAAAATGGTAAGCAATGCTAAAATATATATATATATATATATATATATATATATATATATATATATATATATATATATATATAATGTAGTGTATTGTTATATTTATGCCTTTTTATTCTTTTTTTAAAAAATAGTCTTTAAAATTTAATGTTTGACAAAATCTATGTACTTCGGACTTATATAAATGAATATTTGTCTTTTACTTTGTAAGGAATTTTGCCTTTGGTGACAAAAGAATAATGATAAAATGTTGTCCATTATCTATCTAAGAAATGGTCGTATGGTAGTAATTCTGCTCCTTTTTTAAAAAAAAAAATATGAAATGTATATAGATACACACATCCTAAAAATAGTTTTATATATGTGCAGGAGAAAGTTCCAGACAGTTATAGTTTTCAAAATTCTTCTTTGTGTTTCTGGTAATTGATTATCAGATGATTTATATTATTCGAAGTTATATACTGACATTGGAATAAGCCATTTTTTTTTTGTAAAGATGGCATATTTGTAGATATACAAATAAATATCGAAAATCCCCCACAATAAACTGAGAGTCTTATATATACATGAAAAATGAAAATTAATAAATATCAGAAAATCTTCCTTTTAACAACACATGTATTACTTTCTTTTTAAAAAGTACTTTACAAGGGATATCAAATTTAATAGAAAGATTTTAAGAAGTCATTCGTCATGTTAATATATTTGGAGAGGAATTAAGTAATTTTCTACTATCCAAATTAGAATTATTTGCCTTAAAAACACGTGTGATTCTATTTCCCATCACAATATTTTATAAAACTAAGTTTTATAATTAAAATTGTTCCAAAGATTTACTTAATCGTTTGGTCTTCATGAATTCTACGAAAAAGTGATCCTAAATTTGTTTGATGGTTAAAATTTAAATGTACAGATAGAAATAAAATTCACATTAAAATTATATAAATATGTTTGATTTAAAATTGATATGTTCTGTGGGAATTTGAAAAATTATCGATGGAAATTATGTTGAGTTTTTTAACGCTATAATTTCTCAAACAAAAATAATCAGCTCACTGGTGTTCTCAAGATGGTAAACAGAAATATCCAAATTGTAATTATTTCTCAACTATTAATACAATGAATATAAATATATTCATTAGAAGTAAGAAGAAATAGATTTTTAATATTAAAAATGCTGTTACAGATTGCAAGGAACCAAATTCCAAATTTTTAGTCCTTAAAATTTCTCACTATTTTAAATCTACATTACTTATTAGTTACATTACATGTTACTTAAATTTATGAATTTGTCCAAAATTCAATAAATTTTACAGAATTATTTCAATATAAATAGCTATAAAAAGGTATAAAAGTTTAATTTCTTGAAAAATATAATTATTGAATATTTTCTTGACTCAAAACATTTATTTAGGAATATAAAAATGTATATATAAAAAAAATTATTCGTAATTTTTTTTATTTCTAAGAGTAAGGCCGAGAAAGCAAGGAATTTAACTTTTGAGTAACGTGTACTGATCCGAATGTATATTTGATCATGGAAAATTAGTATTTTAAAATGTAAATTTTAAAAATAATAAAAAAATAATAGTTTTGTCTTCAACGCTAAAAGTATTTATTGATAGATTTTTCTTTATTTTAATATTAAGATATTTTAATCTGCTTATTTTAATATTACTTTCAATACAAAATATATAAATTACTTAATTTAATTTTAAAATATATAGAGTTTAATTGTATTTTAAGTGCTAGAGGCTTTAAGAAATCGATAATACTTATATATATTTCATAGTTTAAAATATAATTACTATCCAGTTATTTATAGTTTTTACTTTTCTTACATTTTCTTTATAATTTATCACACAGATTATTAAAAAAAGCACTTTCTCTAAGAGTAAAATAATGTTTTGAAACTGAATAAATTAATTATGATCTAATAAAAATTGCAACGTAATTAGTTTTTAATTTAATCTTCCTAAGTAATTATAAAAAAAAGCTTTAACAAATTTACATTTGCTTAGATCTTGTTTGAACTGCCATACCTCTCATTCATTTCACATAATGAAAACTAACATTGGCGTCTATTTTGTTGATACACAATAGTGAAAAATGGATGCGTTTTTTAGGTTTTTATTAATTTCTTTCTAAAGATTAAACGAACATTCTATCTTTTCCTTTTCACCAAAAGATAGTTTGAACAAACTTCCGTCTTTAATTGTGAAGAACATAGTTCCATCAAAGTGTTTATTCTGCAAACACTCTGCGAAGGAAAGCATTAGGAAATGTTCTTTTTTTCTTTACTAGATTCTTTGCTTTTACTTTTAACAGTACTCTACCGTAATTAATTGAAAACTAACTTAATTAGCGAAGATTTAAAACTAAAAAGTCTGTTCTCGTTTTAAATGTCCGGAATAATCACACGCTTCTGTAAAGTAATAAGATCAGGTTTGCAGGTGTCTTGCATGATTAATTAAATTCCCCATTAATCTACACTAAAAAGTAAATCCTTGCCAAATTTCAGTATGTTCTTTCGCTTTTATTAGTTTCTAATGATGTTGGAAGAAGAAATAATTCTAATATAAGAAAGAAAGCAGAAGTTTTCTAACGTGCTTTGACAAAAGGTTAAAATCGATGATACTTTGAAAGACTTTGGGGGGAAAAAGATAAAAAGAATTTAACTGAAACCGAAGATTGTAAGTCGCGCTTTAAGTACGTCTTTAGTTTCAATTAAAGCTGCTTTTATTAAACCTTTTAAGCAATTTGATTTAAATTTAAACTCTTTTGCCCTTACAGTTGATTTAATTAAATTGGTATCGTTTATAATGCAATTACAGTACGTTGAAACTTATTTCAGAATGAACAGAAATATTGAATGTTTCATGTAATTAATATTAAACTACGTTATAAAAGCCCAAACCTAAGACGGGTTGGTTTTAATTTGCAATTTACACAAAACAATTTTTTTTTCAAAAGTAAAAAAAAAAACTATTGTAACATACAAGCTGTAGGTTCGTATTGAATTATAAAATTAAGTGTAAATTTTTTAAGTGTGTTAGAGAATCGTAGAGCAATAAAAAATGATAAATCTACGATTTTTGACAATAGCTGAGATCATTAAGTAAAATTTATTTAAATTTCTTTGGAATTTTAAAAATATATATATGAATCACACACACATACTTGGAAAATTTTATAACAAATGCCATAAATTCATATTATGCTAAGAATTATTAATCATATCTGAAACACATATATTTTGGTTTTATGACATATTCTCGTGTATAGTGATTACCAAGTATTCGAATCGTAGTTGTTCTTACATAAATACACCCTGCCTCTCAGAAAATAAGTAACAAATATTAAAATTAGAATAACTCAAGAAGAAAAAAAAGTTTCACTAAAAAAATTTGCATATGAATAATGCAATGAAGTGTAAAAGCAATTCCGTAGTAAAATATTTGAATAACCACACATATAGAGCTGTGTAATGCGAAAGATACAAAGACAGTTCGTTTCAGAAGATGAAGTTCGCTGTGTTAGAGTCAGCGCAATGCTTGGGGCCCATTTCTTCATTTCGTTGTCCCAAATTACTGACACACGGGCGTTCTTGGAAATGAGCGAGCCGATTGGCTTGCAAAGGCTGCAACCAAGCGCAAAATTGACATTAACGTTAATATTCCTTAATCGTTTTACAAGAAGATCACGAATGAAAGAATGATGAAGTCTTGGAACCAAGAATATCTCATTTCTAATAAGGGGAGCATAACAAAGAAATTTTTTCCCACCATTAATAAGAGACTATCATGTCATCATTTTTACACTAACTACAAATTAAACCAATTTCTCACTGGTCATGGTAATTTCAAAAGCTACCTGGACAAATTTAATTTAGCTCCTTCATCTTTCTGTGACTGTAATATTAATGGCGAGGAAAATGTAGAACATGTGATCCTTCTGTGTTCCAAGTATGTCAGAGAGAGAAAGATCATAAGACTGGCGTTCAAGAGACTCAACATTAATTGGCCACCGAATTTTCACCAACTTCTTTCCACCAGAAGTGCTTTCAATAATTTCTGTAAATTTGTTGTAACTGTTTGTAATCCTTCTTAACTTCATTTTTTTAATTGTTTATTTCCCTTGAATGTGTGTTTAATACTTACTTCTGTAAGCCCCGTGTGATACTTTGTGGTGCACGGGGATTTTATAATTGTTTTCAATAAAAAAAATTATTGAAATTGAGTGGTTGGTGAGGTTTCAGTGAAAACATATTTGGTAAGCATTCAGTATTATTCATTCTGGAGAAGGACTGTAGGAGCTTGCCTAGAGCCTAAAATCAACAGCCGCTTATGAAATCGCTCTCAAAATGAACGTACATTGCCTCATACCTGGTAGTGGACGACCTATACAGGTGTTAAATTCACTTCTAAATTTAGTGAAAAACGATACTAATAGGTAAGAAAACTAAATTTTCTCTTACCTTCAAAATTTCCGGGGATGAGCCTCTTTGCCGTATATCCTCTCTGCTGGCGACGTGAAAGAGAAAATGCGCAATCTTCAAAAATGAAACTTGAAAATATTTTTTAGTTTTTTAATTATCGACACACACACACAAAACAAAACTATAAACTAACACTACGACATATGACAATTAAATTAAAAAATTAAAGAAAACATGTATCCCATAAAATGGGCCGCGAAGAGAGTTCTATCAGTCTGTACTCAGCAAATCCTTTAGTCCGTCTGGCTTGTTGCCAAAGAGAAAAAAGTTCTTTTCAATGAATTTCTGGGAGTGGTCGTGGACGGATTGATCGGAATATGACATCCTCCCATCTTTGAGTTGTTAAGGTTGACAACTCAAAAATTTCTAAAGTTCAAGTCTCTTAGGAGGTCTTAGAGTTCGTCCTCGTCGAGAAGTAGAAATTTCTTGGTTCTTTTGATCCTTTTGAATTCGTTCACGAAAGTCACTTGCCTCAGGAAGATTGACTTCTAGAGGGTATAGTTTCTGGATTGGTCTGATGAAGTTGCCAGAAGGTGTTTTTACCTCTACTACGCGAATTCTACCATCTTTTCCTGGAAAAGATTTTATTATCTTTGCCATTGGCCAATTGATTCTTTTAACATCATTATCTCCGATTAGCACGATATCTCCCTCTTTAACCGATGCTTCTTTGCGGACCTTTGAATAGTCTTTTAGCAAACCCAAATATTCATTTCGGAATCTGTTTCTTAAGTCTTTGCGTATCTTCACTCGGTAAATAAATCTTCTTTCTAATTTCTTGGAATCTATCATATCAAAATCAGGAACTCCAATTTCGCGAATTTTCTTGAAGGAACATGGCTGGAGTTAGGGCAACTAAATCTTTAGGATCTTCTGAAAGGTAAGTAATGGGTCTGGAATTAATTATGCTTTCTGCGTCACATAATAAGGTGTTTAGTTCTTCTTCATTTAAGCTTGCTTTTCCAAGAACTTTTCTAAGAACGTTCTTCAACATTCCCACTAGTCGTTCCCAAAATCCTCCCCACCAAGGGGCTGATGGAGGGCTGAATTTCCACTGAATTTTTATCTTAAGAGCGAAATCTTGAATCTTATCCCAATCAATAGAATTTAGAGCGTTGAATGTGCCGACAAAATTTTCTCCATTATCGGAATAAATCGTAGTAGGGCGACCTCTTCTCGCGATGAACCGGCGGAAAGCTAAGATGAAACTATCGGTCGACAAAGAAGTGATTAACTCCAGGTGGACTGCTCTATAGATCGCACATGTAAATAAAACAATCCAACATTTCTTGTTTTCCTTTAAAAAAAAGTGGACCACATAGGTCAACTCCGCAAACTTCAAAAATAGCCGCGTCTCTCACTCGATCTTCTGGAAGAGGAATACTGACTGTTTCTAAAGGGCGAGCCGAAAACCTCTTGCAAGTTATGCAACTTCTTACTACCTGACGAATCGTTTTTCTACTCTTGATTATCCAATAACTTTCTCTGAGGTTTGACATTAACGTCTGAGTACCAGCATGCTCAAGTTCTATGTGTTTTTCCATAATCAGTTTTTTAACTAACTGATGTGTATTCGGTAGTAATATCGGATATCTGAAGGTTTCTAGGTCTTTCCTACAGGAAACTCTGGTTTCAACTCTAATCAATCCATCGTCTCCTTTCATTGTGTTCAATTTAATCTGTTTTTCTTCAGCTAAAGTCTCTAGTTGAATTTCTTTCAAAATAACTTTTTCTGCTTCATAGAGTTCAGCAACTTCTAATTTTCCTTTTTTGGGATCGATCCGATTTTTCTTCAAGTTGTTACAAAATCGTAACACGTATGCCATGATTCGAACAATTTTTCCAAAAGATGATACGTCATTGAAGAATTTAAATTTGTTTGTCTCCGAATTGGTGGCGGAAGTGACTGTCTTTCTTTTTCAGCGTTAACGATTTCAAAGTCAGGATAAATTTCTTTGATCGGCCAGTCTTTTGGAGGACCTCTGAGCCAATCAGGGCCTTCCCACCATTTTGATTTTGCCAAAACATCCACGCTGCATCCTCGAGAGGGAAGGTCTGCTGGATTTTTCGATCCCGGAACGTAGTACCAATCATCCGGATTTGAGACGCTCCGTATTTCCTTGACTCTGTTTGATACAAAAACAGCCCAGTTCTCCGATTTCTTTATCCAATAGAAAGCGTTAGTTGAATCTGACCAATAAAAAACTGGTAAAGATGGAAGTTTTAGATCTTCTTTCACAGTACGGGCAAGCCTTGCCCCAATTGTGCAAGCAAGGAGTTCGAGTCTGGGTATTGAAATGGATTTCAGTGGAGCTACTCTAGATCGGGCTTGACATGAGGCTGAATTTTCATTTTCGCTTCTAAGAAATATACAAGTAGCATAAGCTGCTTTACTGGCGTCGCAGAACACGTGCAGACTTAAATTTTGCGAAGTCTCAGGATCTTCTATCATGCACCTTGGAACAGCAATAGCTTTCAAGCGATCGAGCTGATCTTTCCATTTTTGGAATTTTTGCCAAATAGATGCCGGTAGTTCGCTATCCCACTTGACTTTGAGTGTCCAACACTCTTGCAGCATTATTTTCGGTATTAAAGTTACCGGACAAGTAAAACCAATAGGGTCAAATATCTTATGTACCAGCGATAATATTTTTCTTTTTGTTAGGATTTCATTTTTAGATTCGTGAACTTTTATGTCTACAGAGAGGAAATCTTGATCTAAGTCCCATTTTAGCCCTAAGACAGGGACGCTGCGTCTTTCTGTAGGAACGGTGTTTTCTGTTTGTGGGTCAAGATTATTATGCTCCCATCCTCTTAGTTCCTATTTACCTTCTTCCAAAATTTCTTGAGATTCAACGATCAGTTTATCCAGCTTTTCTTTACTGTTGACACTACATACTAAATTATCCACATAAAATGACTCTAAGAGGGTGTGCGCAGTTTCTTTGTAGTGGTCAGGGGCATTCTTTAAGTGAAATTCTATTGTGGCTCCTAAAAGGAATGGGCTTGAAGATATCCCAAATACTACTCTATTGTGTTGGTAAACAGTTATATTATCGTTTTTTTCCTTTTCCCGCCAAAGAAATCTTAGAAAAGGTATATCTCGTTCTTGTAACCCAATTTGCAAAAATGCCTTTTTATATCGGCAATCACCCCAAATTTGCCGAATCGAAACCTATTTATCAAAGAAGGTATGAGTTCGATAAGATTTGGACCTTTTTCCAAACAGTCATTGATCGATGGGGAATTTTTCTCTTTTGCCGACCCGTCGAAAACAGGGCGAACTTTAGTAGTTGAATTTTCTTTGAATACCGGCCTGTGCGGCAAATAGTGTTCTTCGTCTATTTCTTGATGAGATTCAACCTTTTCAATTATATCTTCATTCTCCCACTCATTAAACACTTCCTCGTAATCGCTTAATTTTCCAACCTTTTCTAATGATTTGACGCAATTCGCGAGTCTTTTTTCAGCTATCTTTCTGCAACTAGTAAGAGGGGGTGATCTTTTATCCACGGCAAATTTACCATGTATCGGCCTTCATGATCCCTTTTAACATTTTCAAGAAAATGCAATTTAGCGGCTTCTTCTAATTCCCTTTTGGACTGATTTTCCCCTAAATCTTTAATACCTATTGTGTCCAATCGCCATAATTCTGATATATCCAAATCGCTAACATGGAGAGAAAGCAATGTTTCACACCTACGAGTATTTTCCCCAGATTCTCCCATCAGCGTCCAGCCTAAACGTGTATGTATGGCGACTAGATTCTCAGTTATTTGTTTGATTTCACCCGTGAGTAATCTTCCTGCAAAGTCAGCCCCAATTAACATATGTATTTCATTCGGATCATTTTCGTACAAGCACATATTTTCATTAAAACAAATATCACTTGCCAAAATACCAGAGTTTTTAATTTTATTGATAATCTTAGGGTTACTGATTTTTGGAATAGATACACAAAATTTTTCTTGATCCATAACATCTAAATCAAAAGAGAAACTCTTATCTATATTATTCACATTTACGCGGTATTTTTTGTGATCTTCCCTTTTTTCAATGCCGCCAAATAATCCATGAATAATTGTATCTTCCCCTGTACACTCTAAATTCAAGGTAACAGCCAAGAATTTACTTAGGTAAGATTTTACAGACCCACTATCTATTAGCACTCTAACGTAATAATCTGATTTATTTACATTAATACACACAACCAGAGTTTGCAAAAACACTTGTTTCATAAATGATTTATTTACAAGTAAGCTACTACTAATTTCATCATTAAGCATATTACTGTCTGAAGATTTATGATCAGCAGTTTTTATTTCAGTAGCATAACATAAAATATCACAATGAAATTTCTTACAATTTTTACAAGTTATTCGCTCTGGACAATTTCGAGAGAGATGTGAACTTTTTTGATGCATTTAAAGCAAAAACCATGTTTCATTAAAATTTCTTTTCTTTTTGCAATGGTAACAAAAAACAAATTGACACTTGGAAGAGTCATGCATACTATTATCGCGCTTATACTCCTCACAAAAAATGCATGATAAAGTTTTGTCTTTCTTTTCAACTGTCAATAATTCAGCAGCAGTGAATACATTTTTTTCTTTTTTATTGCTTGATACCGGATATGTGAATCGCCGCGGCGGCGGCGGCTGCTCTCGGAGAGAACATTTGTTTGTCTTTGAGGCCGAGTGTATTTCAGAGTGAGTCATGATTTGTGAGCGTTCTGTCGCATTTAATCTTTCAATTAAAAACTGTAACAACTGGTCTAAATTATATTCAGAATCACCAGTCAATTTATTGAATTCAAAAATTAAATTAGGGGTAGTAATTTTATCAGCATAGGCGTTAGAATATTACCGTAAGTTTCAGAATTAATTCCCAGAGATTTTAAACTTCTGATTTCGCTTTGTACTTGATCAAAAAAATTCTGAATAACACAGGGTCTCTTGCATTCTTTAAAGGGGGATTCGAAATAAATTGTTCATATGGGTATTAATTAAAATATTCTTTTTCCAAAACGGGATATCAATATTTCTATGGCAGCATCATAATTTTCGGGTGTTATAGACAAACCATCTATTGAATTAAGGGCAGATCCTTTCAAATATGTTCTCAAATAATTAAACTTAGTAATTTTGTCTAGGGATTCATTTTTATGTATCGCGGTTTCGAATGTATTCCAAAAGGTGAGTCATTGAGAATTATCTGCATAAAAATGATTAATTGTCAGCTTCGGTAATTTAACATTAGCTTTTTCTGGAACGAAATTCTGAGTTAACACTTCAGGTGCTACTTTCGATGTTGTGGAAATTTCCGTTGAATTGTTTTTGATAGCTCCCGTATTTTCTTTCCTGCTCGAAATGTCCATGTTATTATTTTGTCTTGGTATTCTGTAGCGCTTTTTAGTTCATTATCTAGCTCCGTAATATCGACGGCATTTTCTATTTCAGTGTTTATAGCGTTTAGATCCTCAGAATAAATTTTAATGTGTTCTAAAAGTTTTTCCAAAGCATCTACAGAAACTTCAGGTTTATTGATTTCGGTTTCTATATTTTTCACAGTTTTTGTGATGGTCGTTCTTACACTTGCGCGTTTCTTTTTTAATTTATTCATAGCGTCGTCAGCCATTGTGTGTGTGTGTATTTCTCTTTTTCTTTTATGAAAATCACAATATTAGGAAAATAACATATCACATAGCAAATAGTTCAAAAATCAAAGAGCTCAAAAATCCCGGCAGGGATGCCAGATGTTAAATTCACTTCTAAATTTAGTGAAAAACGATACTAATAGGTAAGAAAACTAAATTTTCTCTTACCTTCAAAATTTCCGGGGATGAGCCTCTTTGCCGTATATCCTCTCTGCTGGCGACGTGAAAGAGAAAATGCGCAATCTTCAAAAATGAAACTTGAAAATATTTTTTAGTTTTTTTAATTATCGACACACACACACACAAAACAAAACTATAAACTAACACTACGACATATGACAATTAAATTAAAAAATTAAAGAAAACATGTATCCCATAAAATGGGCCGCGAAGAGAGTTCTATCAGTCTGTACTCAGCAAATCCTTTAGTCCGTCTGGCTTGTTGCCAAAGAGAAAAAAGTTCTTTTCAATGAATTTCTGGGAGTGGTCGTGGACGGATTGATCGGAATATGACAATAGGGTTACATCCTCTCTGTGTCGACAAGTTCGCAGTTATCATCGGAGTTCAAATCGTCAACTTTCTTCAAGTGTTGTGATGTCAATAATTTTTAGCAAGATATACTAAATTATTGGAAAGTGTTGTCGCATCCACCGTATAGCATCTACCTTGCGCTATTTAACTATCATTTATTTTAAATTTTGCAAAACTTTTAGATGGTACAAATTTTAATTATATCGATGACCACAAATCATTTTTGGTCCAGGTTTTTGCTGATAAGGACGTGGAATTCAATAAGAGCAGATTCTCGGCGTTATCAGACAAATTTCAACAAGTAATTAAATAGAATGAAAGATATCTGAGGACAAGTAAGAGTTAATTTCTTGCGAAGAAAAATTTCATACTAAAAATTAAAACTACTTTCTTCACAAGCCAAAATTCTGACGAGACTAAATTTATTTTTGTATTCAGGAAGAAAATACAGAAATATCCTGAATAAATCATGTAGTTTATGTATGTAAAGTTTATTTAATTTACTAATGGCAAATAGTTATTGACATTAAAATATAACTTCTTGATTAAAAAAAATGTAATGATTTTTTTACAAATAAATAATCATTAGCAAAATATTATGCATATATGATTTTTTTATTAATAGCTTACTAGATTTTTGATGTTTGGTTTGACTCTCAGATTACTCCTGTTGTATTTTAAAACCCTATCATGCAAGTAATCCATGAAAAGTTAGGAACTTTTTCTTAACTTTTTTTACAGAACATTATAAGAAAGAAAGCAAGTTCCGTAAAATCCGGCATGTATAACGCGAACTTTTAACGCAAAAAAATAAGATCAAAATTTAAGGGTGCGTGTTATACGCCAGGTATAAAAATAAGAGGTTTAAAAATGAAAATATTAGCATAGAAAAAAATTAGACACCAGCGTATATCGAAATGCTGTTTATTTAAATGAAATGCCATTTCTTACGAATTTAAAGGGTTGTAGTTCTAGAAGTATTACTAATTTTCAAAATCCTAGGATAATTCCTCAAATTATTATTGTATTAAACACATAGGGAAGGGGGTTTCATCGTAAAATAGAGGGAGAGCGTTATATGGCGAATATAGCTAGAAATTAAAAATTGCATATCTAAAGTATAGGTGCGCGTGTTATGCACTGGACTTTACGGTACATGTTTTAAGTTTTGAAAATTTCTCAAATTTACGAACTTATGTGCATATAAACACACACAGTCGAACATTTTTTATTTGCTAAAATTTTAATTGTATCGATGATATTTTACACTTAATATATTTTAATGCATTTTTTTTCATACAAAAACAATTTACACGATTAAAACATTGTATATTTTAATAGTATAACTTTATACAAATTAAAACTCTCGTAAATTATTTTTAAATTTCCAAGTAATAATTTTTGTAACCTTACCAAATGTTGTGTGTGTGTGTGTGTGTGTGTGTACATTACATCTCTCTTCCTGAATAATGTGATATCCAACACTATTTTATAATAGTTCTTCGGTGATTAACTGTGTTTGTTTTTATTTATCAATTTATTCTTAAATTTCCCAAGGGTACAGTTTATTTTTTTAAAAAATTAGCACAACTTTTTGTTGGCCTGGTTGTAATGCAATGGTACCTTAGCACTCAGTGTAATGTGTATCAAATCATTTCTCCTCGCAAAACAGAAGAAGATAGAAATGGAAACAATTTTATACATATAGCTCCAGTCTACTTTTTCATCTACCTATTTAGCTTTCGAGTTCATATAGCTAGGGAGCATCATTACTTTTGGTTTATATATTTATACCCCCAAGCTTTTATTATTATTTTTTAACACTTCTCTTTTTCTGCTAATGATTGTAGTTTCTCCTATAACAGATATGATGCTCGTTTATTTTTTCTGATCATGTAAGTACTTTTGGAGCGCCAGAAAATCTTAGATTGGCATTTTTTTTTCTCTTCGTTTGATGTTCGATGGCGAATTGATACTTTACACAATATATATAATGAAAGTATAAAAAAAGTGTCTATTCTTGAGCTACAGGAGACTTCTTTTCTCGATTCTTCATAGTTTCGAAATGGTTGATATAGATTGATAAAGAAAGATAACATATTTTATCTGTATGATAGCATCTCTTCCGTCCAATAAATCTTATATTTGGTACAGCAGATGTCAGAAGAGATTAGACAAGACAGAAAATTCTTCAGATCGTAGATAATTTGCTAAAAAAGCCTTCGAAACTTTATTTAATAATTAGTTCTTCCTAACGAAAAAATACCATTTTTCCTTAACTAACCTTTTTCTTTCTTTTTTATAAAAATAATCTGGATTTTTTTCAAAGATTTATATTTAATTCAACGTTCTTTCTCAATACATCTTAAGCTGTATACTTATTGGATTGTACGATGGTGAGTCGGAAAATAAGTTTCCTCTGTCGACTGGGGTCAGAGTTGTGCATGAAATTCAAAACTTAGAAGGAGGTATTAAAGATAAGAGAAAAATTTATTTTTCCACATAAGTAGCTAGTACATTGATTGTCATACCGCTTGATAAGCTTCAAAAACCCTCCAGGAAAACTCAGGGCTTTGCATAAAAAAGAAGCGTTTAACGCCTAATTTGACTTCAGCATTGCTTCCAAAGCGCTGTCAGGCGAGATTGTCCTTCAAAGCCAGAAACAGATGAAAGTCCCTTGGTGCGAGATCAGGGCTGTATGGCGGATGGTGTAGGCTCTTCCAACCATGAGTTGCAATATGGTTTTGCGTAGTCGTTACCAAGTGTGGTCTCGCATTATCATCCAACAACAGAAAGCCAGCTCTGAGAAGCCCAGACCGTTTATCGAATCCCGTCTTTCAATTTCGACAGGGTATCACAGTACCTTCGCGGTACTGTGACACATTCTGGTTCCAACCTCCAAAAAGTCCAAACAAAAGTAAACAATTCTTCCGTATGCAAAGCCCTGAGTTTTCCCTACAAGTGTTTTTGAAGCTTATCAAGCGGTATGACAAATGTGTGTGTGTCTCAATGTACATGGTACTTATGAGGAAAAATAAAGTTATGCCTTATCTGTAATGTTTCATTCTATGTTTTGACTTCCATACACAACTCTGACCACAGTTGACAGGAGAAACTTATTTTCCGACTCACCCCCTAAATAGTGGTTTTAATAGCTATTAAAATTTTACATAACTTATTCGCAATATTGGTCAAACTTTCAAAAAAAAATACTAAGAAGTTTAATTAATCAGAAGCAGAATATGCATTTATTATACAAAAACGTTTTAGAGCAAATTGATTTTTTAGTGTTTTGCACTCATACCACACGTTAGAACATGTATTAGTTTCCTTTCTAAACCTATAAATTACTAATTTAAAACATGCCATATTCGAAGCCATGAACAAGGTATTTTCAAATTAAGTATATATGAATATATATTAATTTTACATGTGTGTAATTGGCTTATCTAAATTAAAATTTATTTGGAAGGATGTTGTACAACTATCAAATTAAAATGCGACGTAAAAATTTTGCCAATTGTCATTGAAGATAAACAAAACTCATATCACAACTGATGGCTGAAGGAGAACTGATTTGTAATCTTAGTGAATAATTAATATACTTAATCAACTTCCAAAGCAGCATTTCTCATTATTGATGGTGTTTTACTTTCGGTATTTTATTTCAAATCTAAAAGTCATTTCGAAAATCAAGTTGCGTAAAATTCTGTTTGAATGCTTTAAAATTAGCCAGTTTAAGCAATGTGTTCCCAAATGTTAATTGGTCACCTCAAACATTTGAAAATACAAAATATTACGGTCAAATTTTTTAAAAGCTACTTAAGGCTATTCATTTTTTCTTTTCAAAAGAATTAAAATAATTTGAAAAAATAAATATTATTACTTAAAAAGGAATAATTAAACACTGCTAACGAATACTTATAGAACATATCATAATGGCTAATGTGTAGGAATTCCTGAAGCATACAATACCCTTAAATATTAATTTGTACGTAATTTTCTCCGATAATTCAGGGTCGTCTTGGAAGCCTAGTGGCCGTAGTCATAAACTTAAGTATCGCGGTTTCGAGTTCAGATGCCCCTGTTGACCCACCTTCTAGAGAAGCTGATTCACACTAAATCTGGCTTGGCTAGAAGTCGTCACGCGGTCGTGTCGCACTTAAAAGAGTGGGGTACCAGTTCAGATGCCATACATGTCTTTTAACCTTGGACCAAAATAATTCTGCTATCAATAGCCCTCACGTTGCTTTAGATTGTGACATTAATGAACACTGACTCCCTCACCCAGTAATTCAAAAAGTATTTAAAATTAAACATGCAAACGTAAATAAACAGATGGCTACAGGGGGACCCTGTTAGTGTAAAATTTTTACTTCTGTATCTATTTATCACTCTATCATAAAAAAAACAAGAATGTGATTTGATAGTTCAAATCGCAAAAGATCAGTCTCAGTCATTTAGTTCAAATCTCACTTAATGTTTCGATTTTCCTCTAACAGACTGTTAAAGACATCGAAGAAAAATTTATGGATGGGCCATCCTAGTCAAGATCACTAAATTGCCGTTAATGAAAAAATACTACTAGAACATGTATTTCGTTATAGAATATTAATTCAGGGAGGAGTGTTTGTAATTTTGGAGGTACACGACCTCAGATTAATGCATAAAAGAGGGCCGTGTTGATAGAAAGTTTGAGAACTGCTGCCTTATATCTCGTTTTCTTCTATTTGTCATACAACCAGGACGTCTTAAAGCATAGGCCCACAATGGGACCCTAGTCTTGTTTTCGACTCAGCCTTAATACGATCATGATTTGAAAAATTTCAACAGTCAAATGTTTTTTTCCAGTTGTATTTTCGAAATAACTGCGAATTTCGGACAATATGTCAACTCGCTATATGTCCCGGTCACTGTCCACTGTCATCCATGTATAAACTTAGGCCTACCACCATAAACCATCATTACTCATTCAGCTAAAAGGCAGTAGCCGGTCGAGCTGGTTTTGCACATTTATTTGTATTGGGTTGTTGTTTGTACTAGTTTTTTAACGTATGCTAAGTACTGTCTACTTTTAAGGGCCATTGGTGGAGGCCTACGTTGCCTACATTTATGTAAGGGCCCCGGGCCTACTTTTACGTTGAGGCCAAAGGATTCAAGAAGACTTAAGATTCTCTGCATACCACGCCATATTCTCAAAATCTAAAAACTGTTATTTGCTGTGTGTTACAAAACGCTAGATGATCCTTGATGCAAATATAAAAATAATGAAGTAATGTTTTTTTTAATTCTCTTTAAATAAACCAACATTTTCACGCTGCAAAGTTTTTTTTTTAAATATTTTTTCTACTGTTTCCTTCTTGATATCTTAAAAAGGGTTATTTCTCTGGAAATTAAAACCAAAAGAATACCATAATATAAAAACCAATTTTATCGAAGAAGTAACTTTAAATATTTAAATATAAACTTTTCCATAAAGAAAAACTTATTTCTTAAGAATTTGGGAGTCGCTGGTCTTCCATTATACTGTTTTTAGTTGTTATTCGATATATTGAAATTTTCAATAGCGCTATTGATTGTGACTGATGCAAAAGTTATGAGAAAGAAGAATCAAATGTAGAAGAGAAAAAAGTCTTTTTTTAGAGGATTATTTGTGTGTGTGTAGTTTTAACAGCCAAAATAAAAATAAAACAAAAATCTTTTCAATAATTAAAGCAGTTTTTGAAAAATAAATTAGAGAAGTCCAACAAGAAAAGTATTTTTTTAAAAATTTATATGGCTTTTATTATGCTATTTACGCATTCAATGAATGAAATAAAAATCATCTGCCATAATTATGTTTTTACGCAAACATCTTCAATATGCAATTATCGCATGCACATTCACACTCAGAAATTAGTGAAAGATTTTAAAATTAGTCTCATTTCATAAATTCACTTAAAACAATGCAGATTAATATCGCACGGAAATATTTTATGATAGATAATAGGAGTTTTTTTTATCAGAGAGTAGCCAATTTAGATTTTTAGGTTAAAAAAATTAGTAAGCCCCTTTAAGACTAAAAGATAATGTTATAAAATAATACTCAAAAAAACACACTTAATGTAACATATTTTTTTTACGGCCATCACGCTTCAAAGCCCAAAGAGGGCTTTCTTATTAAGGTTTAACTTACTGTTAAGAAACAACAATATTCATTCTTGTAAGTTTTATTTGTTAGACCTATTCTAAATCATTGAAACTCATAGCTCAGGTCATTCATTGGAGCACAAAATGGTACAGTGGTGCTGACTGCCTGGTTTCGAATCCCAGAGATGGCATGAATGTTCGTAAATGTATAGCGCCTTCACGGCATGGGGGTACTCTAAAAAGCCGTCGAACCGCAAGTCCTCTCGTGAGGTTGGGGGAAGGGGAAGATAGGTGGAGGCCTCCAAGGTGTTCTCCCTCAAGTAATAATTTAGCACTTAGCCACGATGAATATCGTGGTGCCTTGATCTGATGTTATTGTCGATCAGGTGGCATAAGTAACAACAACAAAAAATTTGGAATTCTTTTTTCTTTGTTTTTCAAAACCATTATTGCATTTGTCAGTAATTTCCGGGGGAAGAAACTCTTATTGTAAGTAAAGTATAATTTAAGATATATTTATTAAAGGGGAGTTAAAGCTTGGATTAATTTACAATTTTCCTTTTTAATTGGAAAGTATACGAAATGTGTATATTATATATATACCGTCAAATCCAGCGTATAACGCGCACCGCCGTATAAGCGCACCTACACTATCGAACTGCATTTTTTAATTTTTGGCTATATTCACCGTATAATCCCCCTCCCTCCTTTTCTACGAAGAAACCTGATATTAATGTATACAATCATGTTATGTTTTGAAGTCATTGACTCAAGATATTATCCCAGAGATTTTTAAAAAAATAGTATATTTCTAGAACTACAGTTCTTCATTCATAAGGTACATCATTTCCTTTAAATAAACATTATTTCGATATATGCAGATGTCTAATTTTTTTATGCTTATCTCTTTTTTTATATTTTTAAAGCTATTATTTTTATACCTGGCCTATAACGAGCACCCATGAATTTCGATCTTATTTTTTTTGCTAAAAGTGCGCGTTATATGCTGGATTTGACGGTATATATATTTTTTTCCTTTTCTGACCACAATGCACTAATACTTCATTTTTGATCTTTGTAAAAGTTACTTATTCAAAAAATTGGAGCTGTAAAATATCTTTTAAATAACATAACAAAAGTATATGTGATATTGAATGGAAAAAGTAAACCATCTAGCATGCTTGAAAAAAAAATAGTCTGAACGAATGATTTTATATAACGCTATTTTTTTTCAAATTTTTAGCTCACACTTCCCAAAGACTGTATTCATCATACTATATATCTTTATTTTTATTCAATAGATTCTGATTTTCATCAATAATCCTGAACAAAATATAGACTAAAAATTACAACTTTTCCAAACTTATATTTGTGCGTTCTCTTAGACAGTATTCATTCCTTGGGTGACAAGAGACTAATGATAAAATATCCGTCCATTATCAGCGTGATAAATTATCATATATCTCCACGTTTACGTTCCCCGTTCCTTTCAAAGAAAACTAAATAAAAGTACATATATCGTAAAAATAGTTTTATGTACAGACGAACATTACAGACGGTTGTAGTTCGAAATTCTTGAAGGTCCGGGTTATTGATTATCCCGGATTTTATTTTTCCTACACATATATACGACAAAGAAATAAGATATTTCCTTCTATAATTTAAATCAATATAAAAATGTCCATAAATAAATTGAGACATCAAGTTTACTAAAAGTGAAATATCCTAAATTTTCAGTATATAAAAAAACCATGATAATTTTATGCCCTGCAGCTACTCAGAATGTATCATTTATTTAGCTTCCTTTCAATGAATCAGTGCTTTAAAATTATATTTTATATTCGACTTTTCGATATGCTCGCGCCCCCAACGACATGTTATCCCGCTCCCACAGTTTGAGAATTGCTGCGTTACAATGAATATACTAATCCTGCTTTCATAACTCTGTTAAATTTATTACAACTCTCGATTCATATAATTTACTAAATTGCCTTATTACATAAACTTTTCTAAGTAAAAGAAATGCGCATCGTTATCGTTTTTCAGAGATGGTTATAAATTCCTTCTCTCTAAGCCCATTATTAATTTAAAAGAAAAAAATAATTCTAATGGGCTGCAGATTGCTATTTTACCATTATATAGACCTAGAGTACATTCCCACGAAGTTGGTATCTCTCTTTAGTGCGGCACCATATAAGTGGATACCAATCGCCACATGTAACTCTGACGCCCAGTTTCCTCCATAGAGAGAGGCACCTGCGCTTTGACGATGCGAGCCTGTACAAGGATTCAATTTTGACGAGAGTATCCAAGCCAAACAGACACTCTAGTGATCTTTTACATGCCATATAATCATACGACATGGCTTGGCAAACCAACTACGCTACCCAGACCGCATTCAAAAAATATTTTATATAAATAAATTCAAATAATAATTCATCAATTTACTTGACATTGAACTTTAAAAAGTGAAGAATAATCCCATGTACAGACATAATTTAAATCCCACGGATTTAACGCTGAAGATACGTGAATAAATTACATACAATTAAATCAAAATAATTTTTCATTCTATACATATTTAAAAAAAAGAATACTCAAGGATAAATAAAATGCATCATCATTACATATTAGAGATGTCTCGTATCATACACAAGAAGAGCTATGTAAATAAATAAAACCTAAAATAGTTCAAAATATGTCAAGGCTATCAAATAGAGGAGAATAGCGTGCCTTTAGGCAGTTGAATTTTTATTTCAAAAACACAACAAACTCTAATCATCCTAAAACGTGCCGATTCATTTTGTAAAATGGGGACAACCATGTTTTTTTTTTTTGCATGACATTAGCAACACCATTTTACAAGCATTGAAATATAGCCTTCAATATATTCAGAAATTCTGCATTTTGTTTTACCTTATTTTGCAAACTTAGCTCATAATCTTCCTTTTCAAGGTTGCACCTATTAGCAAATTTTATGCTCAAATGATTTAAAAGATAAATTAAATAAATTTAAAAATCTTGTATAAAATTATTTTATTTCATTTATGTTACAAAAAATGTCTCTGTCAATGAAATTCCATTCATCTGAATTTCTGACATTAGTTATTTAAAATAAAAAAGGTCATTTAGCGAACACATATCATCGTAAATAACAAAATAGGACTTGCAGGGAAAATATTTGCTTTACACTTCATGACTTAACACTTCAGTTTTTCAAACGATAATTAAAAATCTTAAAACATTTTTCCTCAATAAGTCTTCTACCAAATTTATAACCAACAAAAATTCCATTTACAAAAAAATGGTAAAATATTATGAATTAAAATAAAAATTTAGTTTTAAATAATCTTTAGTTGTATAGCTATTATTTAAAATAAATTTGCAATAAATGTGCATTATTTATCATCTGATTCATTTTCTCCTAGTAATTACTCATGAATATTTTACATAATTCAAGTTCAGTTGAAGTCATAAAATAACTTTTAAAGAAAACTGTTCAAACTGTTCAAAGATTCAAATAGAAAGCATTAATTTAACTGTATATATCAAAAGTGTTTCGATTTACTAAATTTCAGTGGATGTGATGCATATGTTATTTTGTTTTAGAATAGTTGAAATTCATAGGATAGAAAGTCGTGGGTGTTTACTGAAAATATAAAAGCATGTAGATTGAACGTAAAGGTCAATCAATTGAAATTTAAAGGTCAATTAATTTGAATATAAGAAAATAATAGCGGATATTCATGTTGCAATAAATGTAAATTAGAACCAATTTAGAATTTTTTCTATGCACATTTAAAAATAAATTTATATCAATTAATACTTCTATAATATAAATATAATGGCAAATACAAATGTATATCAATTAATACTTGAGAAAATATGAATATAATTGTGTAAATACAAAAAGTATATCAATTAATACTTAAGAAAAATGCAAAATTAGGGGCATAAAATAACACATAGTTTTAGTAGTGCCAAGAGTGTTAACAAAATCTATATTAAATATATTTCAAATATATGTAGAAACTTAAGGAACGGAGATGAGTCATGATGACTCTTAAACTTCAAATTAGTGAGATATATCTTTATCTTCCAAATTTTTGTGATAAAAATCTAAAAACTATCATTAATAAGCTCCATATCCTTGATCCGAATACTATAACAGAAATTAAGAGTCTAATTAGCATAAAAAATTAATACTTTACAAATATAAGTAAGCAATAGCTTTAAAACTAAAAATTGCTCTCTATTGTAAAAATTTCTGAATTTATTTTTAATATCAAAAAAACATGTGCTCTAAGTATAATTTTTATAAGTACTATTAAGAACACAGGCAGAATTTTTAACAGAAATTGTTAACATTGTCCTAGAAAAAAAAGTGTGTTCTAATTAACACGCACGAGTAAAAAATACGGATAAAATGCAAAAATATTCAATGAACATTTAAATGAAAAAGAAGAAACTTATCTTGATTATGCAGCATGAATTACAAAAAAACGAATAAACATGTTAGGAAGAAAAAAATAAGAGTAAATTTAAAGTTTTGGATATGTAAGTTTTTGAACAGCGTGTATGTGTGTGTATTGGGGTTAAAAGTTTCAATTATAATCTATAAACATGCACTCTTATGACCTTTCCGTAAAAATAAGTGAAATTCAATTTCCAAAGAGTATTGAATATTTTACCTTTTATCTATATATTATAACCTTAGTTATTTTATTTTATTTGAATGTATTAAAAATATAAGACAATATCACACGCAAATTTGATAACTTATAAGAAAACAATTCGCAATTGTGTGTGTGTGTTTTCTTGAAAAATCTATCTAACATAAAAGAAAATTAAAAAGGAAGAAAATATCAAAATTATATCGAAGTAAGTTGAAAATCTTACCTTTCACATAAATTTCTGTAATGTCCAATAGGCTCCAAGGGTATGATCGAATGAGTTTTCCTCTTCACACCTCTGAGATTTGTGGCCATACCATTGGTGGGTGTCTACAGGCACTATTATATTAACAAGAATTTTTCGTAAGACTTAAAATTTTTTGACAATACTGCAGTTTGGGCATATACTATTGTCCCAATAAATTATACAATGAAGGAGAACAAGGTGACCTAGAAAATAAAGAAAAATAAATGTATTAAAATTTTTTTATTGTATTACGCTAATTCATGTCTATCATTTAAGACGTATATACATTAAAATATAATTAAAATTATTTATCATTCATAAGAGAACTACATTTGAAGCATGGTTAATTTATTGATGTTGACTCTTGAAGTTGCACAAGAGCTTTTGACGACGAAAATCGCTATTCTGGATTACATAGTAGTTACGAAGACGACACCTGAAATGAAAGCTTACTCTTCAAACTTCGATAATATATATATATACTCAATGAGGTTTTTAAATCTCTACAGAATTCCTGTACAACAGCTCTTATTACTAATCAAGTCTTCAGTGGCATCACGGAAGGTGCCAGCTCAGGTGTCGTCCGCGTCATTTGACCATGGTTTAATATACTCCCCAATGCCCCTAGCACGCATGCACGTTTTGCACGTATGCACGCATATGTGCTGTTTTGGGGAGGAGAAGGGGAATAACTAAGGAGTTCCTCAGAAATAGGTAAATCCTTCGCAAACACTGTCAAGGTAATTTTATTGTATTCCAAAGCCATCGGAAGGATTTCACGTATGCAGTGCACAGAAAAAAATCGTATTTCGGGAACACGTATATATACGTCCGGAGCAATTAATTAACACTTTGGCTAAGCGAGACGTATATATACGGTGACGGCACTTAAGAGGTTAAAGTCGTCTTGTAGCTTTAGCGTCAAAGTAACGTATTACTGAATTCAATATATTGTTATTGTATGGAAGTGGGGGGAGGGGGCGCGATGAAAATTATGATTGAATATATTGGGTCGCAAGTATTGAAAGTGTGAGAACCACTGGACTAATGCATGAGGTATGCATTCGGGTGTCGCTTTGCTGTCTTAGGGTCTTAAATATCCCCCAAAAGAAAGGGGAGTTTCATTGGACGAATCGTATCACTAATGTTTATCAGAATTGCTATGGTGTCCTGAATATGAGCCCCAGGTGACCTGTAATATTTACCCTAACCTGAAGAACTATTGTCGTGTGCAGAAGAGCTCCAGAAAATCTGCAAGATTGGTATCGGTATCGCACTCATACATCAACTATCATTAGACAAACATAAGAATGACTCGTCTGCTTATGGAATGAATGTGCCATTCCATCGTGCACGTTGATCTAACCCAGAGCAATTGCAAATTCGGTTGTCTGTGCTATGTGGTAAATAGCAGTCTTCTTAACTGAATTCATGAAGACAAGTCACAATCAACCTGTCACAGATAATGGTTCTGGTCATCAACTGTGTCTTACAGAAGTGCAAAATAGGGATAGAGGTGGCTTAGGGGGACTGCCACTTTTTGTCTGCTGATGTATTGCTTCAAGCACGCTCATATTGGTCTGGTCAGTCGCCTCACACTTTTTGCCTTTCCTTATATCAAACAAATTTAACCCAGCTGGTGCCTTGTGGATGTGTGTAGGAAGATGTCAGCTGAGATTTGATATAGATGTCAACCTGACTTCCCAGTCCAGTCTCCATAACCTTCATAAAATCGTCTGTCTGCTGGAACTGCCTGCAATGATGAAGACACTGCATTCTCTTCTATTATGACTACACTGAGACAGGAAAATATGTTACAATGATTCCCTGTCAGAAATAAGGGTACACATGTTATTCATTATGCAGATATCTTTTCTGATATGCTACTTAACGTGTACCGGACAGCTGCTCTTCTCACATAATTTACTTTACTCTTTGGTGTATGACTATCCTGAAATCTTGCATAATTTTCTGATGTTACGTATTTGCAGTTTTCATGAATAGGTAGTATATATATATATAGGGAAAAGATTCAATCTCTCAGTAAAGCATATGTGTGATCTATTAAAACGTTATTATTCCATTAAATGTTAATCTATTAAAATGTTCTTATTCTATTAAATGTTAATCTATTAAAATGTTCTTATATTCTAGGAATCAAGTATAAATAACACACACACACAGTCAAAATACAACGTCTAATCCTTTTAACGAGTAATCGCAAATAAACCTGTCAACTCCAGGACCACCGAAACAGTCACTTCTGCGATGTTACTGGGATGAAATCGTGCCCTGACTGGAATCCGAATCAACTGGAGTTAGGAATCGCCTATGGCTCTAAAACGACTCTCATCCGTAAAAGATAGGAAAGGACTCCATTGATAAGATGTCCAGTTTTTGTGCTCCTTACACCACACTAAACGGTGCCATGGATGGCAAATTTTCAAAACGATGCAGTTGCTAGAACGTCGGTTGAATAAACCACCTTTGTGAAGGCATCTGGCCACAGTAAACCGCGTCCCTTGTCGTCTTGCTGCACACAGTTGCTGAGCAATGGCGCTTGTTGACTAGTATCAGTCTCTTTTCGCCTGTATGACAATATATAAGTGGCACACTGAAGTTCTAGTCTTCCTAGGATGGCCACCACCAATCCTTTTTACAGCTACATATATGATTTGCAAGGCTTTCCAAGCACGCGAGAGAGTGAGTGAATGTTAACGTCGGACTATATATATTGAGCTACACAAGGGCTTTTGGTGACGAACCTCGTAGTTTTGACCCATGGTCAAGTAACGAGGATGACACTTGAGCTAGCACCCCCTCTCCTAATCTCCACACCATACCAACGGATGGACATTTGAGTCTCGACCTATTTAACGTGCATCGGCCCCCTCTGCGGGTCTTCAGCGGTACAAGGCTCAAGCTCATAACGTTACATACGAGTCCGTTATCTTGACCACAAAGCTACCACGGCCTTATCAAGTGCGCGAAACGAATAACTCTTAAGTTACACTGGTCAAATTACGTCCTACCTCCAGCTTTCCGATCATTCTTCCACGAGTGAAGTCGTTCAGGTGATTTCTTTCGGCCATATTTCACGAAAGAATTCTCTTGCATTTGCAGCGAATGTTTTTAATTGCGCCTTCGTTCTTTCTTTTTACTGTAATATTGAGCTGCGCATGCCGACTGCTTGCATTTTGCGTACACTCACCTCACCTATGACGTTTTGTTTCTGACATTCACTTAAGCATCACGTTTCTGCTGAATTATGTGTTCATTGTACTGATCGTAATTTACTCTTTTCAGCAGTTTCATGGTTATCTGCTTAAAGTTCACATTGTTGGTTAAGTTTTTTCACCCATGTCGTATAAATTAATTTGATCCATATTTTTTAATGTACAAAACTCCCTTTGTAAACATTTTTTTCCAAAGAAACCATCAAAAGTAAAACTCATTTATAAAAATATTTAAAAAAATTTGCTTAACTTCTAGTTTAAAAACCTTGCTTAAATTCGCTTCCTTATATTTATATAGAATACATTATTTTAATTAAATTCTTTTCAGATTCTTTAACCGCGAAAGGGCATTTTCAAATAAACTGCCAGCAAAATGTAATGAAGCATACTTTCCGCTAGATGTATTTGGTGTTATTTTTTACTTAAATAAAGAATTCCACTGTAAATTCTATTTAAATGTGTACTGTAATTTTATACTAAATATTTTTTGACAATTGAAATACGTCTAAATATATTAATCAGAAGTCCTTTCAAAATGTTTTAACACAAACTCCTTGCTCTTCGAATTTGTTTGTGCATTATTTTGAAAAAAGATTTGTATTAGAAGATAAATATTTATTTGTAATCGAGATTACATGTGAAGGGAAAACTAGCTTGGCCAAATCTTCGGTTGCTGTAGAAGTGAAAAAGTCTAAGATCAAAAAGTCTGTATGAAGCAATGTTGTGATTCATTTAAAAATTTACGTATTCATAGACTGTTTGTGCTTTTGAAGAAAGACTGTATTCTTCAAAAGTATTGTAATAGATATTTTCAATTGAATCTTACTTATAAATTATTCATACTTTGAATTATTTGCATGTAACATTAGAATGTCCTACTAAATAAGTTTCTTTATTTATTAAATAATGACTTCAAAAGCTAAACGAAAATGTCTGGAAATATGCTTCTTAGATGCGGTTATATATAAATTAAACTTTTATTGCTCTTCTCTTATATATTTGCTCTTTTATTGCTTTGCTATTTCTTTTCAGTTTTACTCCAAGCGGGTTTTAATTTTTTGATACAGAAAATATTCCCTCTGTTGAAATGTTTTACATTTGGCATTTGATCCTTAATTTTTTAAAAAATTTAATGCATTTAATATGATACACTCATTCTTTTCAGTTGAGTTTGAGTATATTTCCAATAAAAGAATAATCAGTACTTAATAAAATAAACGGAATTATTTATTTAACAATGACGTCAAAAGGGAAAATTATAATAAAAGTATTTATATCATTGTCTAAACTTAAATATTGCTTGGTTCAAAGCGAGTTTATCAGCTGTACAGAATTTTAAAAAATTAGAATTATTTTTAAAAAAGCATTAACTACCCACTCAATTTTATATTAAATAACACGTTTCCCCCTTTTTTCTAAGCTTAAATTATTAACTGTATAGATTTTGTTTGTACAGATATATTTGCTTATAAAAAAAAATTACATTTGAATTAAGCAAAACTGTTTTCAAAATAATTTTTATGTATAAAGTAAAATTTTGTATTAGTTTTGTTTATGATTAAAACTATTATAGTTTGTTTGCTTTTTTGTTTCATGCCCTTTATCTTTTAAATAGGAGAAAATATTTTTTTTGTTTGCAATACTCTTCTCGGTTTATTTAAAATTTTTTAACCGATTTTCCGTATTTAATTCTTTTCTTTTCTTTTTTTTTTGAAGTTTTGTTATCTTTTTTACTCAGAAAAAATTGTAACTTAAGACTAAGTAATAAAATATTTTACTAAATTCAGCAGCTGTACAGATAAATAATCTGATTTATTTTTCACTCAAGCATAAATTATTTACTCAACCAATTTTATATTAAATAGCACGATTGTTTTCGTTATATAATTGGAGATTATTAACTATACAGTTTACCAATTTCATTAATTTGATCCAACTGTACTTATTATTCGACTTATTTAAAAATTTATCATCAAATTTTCCTAACATTAAAGTGCATTAACAAATTTCCCAATTAAGTTATCATATACAAAATTTTTTCCTCAGAAACACACCTATACATTTCAGTCAACTAGCATCAAAAACTTTTTTCCTGTCTCTCAAAGAGAAAAATCATCTCCTAAAAATACATCATTTATAACGGAAAATCAGTATTTTCGTTAAAAATGTAACACTGGCTAAAAATATCACGTTCTTAGGGTGGTTGGAAGTGTGTTAGTAACTATGGTAATGGTAGGCAGTAAATGATAGAGCGTAGCATGTCAGCTGTACGTAAGAGAGGTCGTCACGTCCCTTGTGACATACCAGTATGTCACGAGAGCTAATTAAAGAAATTGAGGCTTCGGGTCAGTGGGAAAGGCACAACACTGACCACTCTTGTTGCTACTGTTGAAGGTCAAATTTTTCCAGCTTATATCAGAATATTTTGCGTCTTTAGAAAATTTATTAACAATAAAAAATTTATAACCTGTAAGTGGGTTTTTTTCCCCATATTTTCTAATACTCTCATTCTCATTTCTAATTCTCCATTCTTTCTCTTACTCTGATATAAGTTAGCATTTTTACTCAAATAAAATTAAATAATCAAGTTTATGTGAAATCAAACATTTTAGTTCAGTGCTTCTCAAACCTTCAATATGTGTGATCCAATTTTTACTTCTAAATTTCATCGCGTTCCATCCCCCTTATACAATAGCAATGTATTGCATGCAGTAATAATGTACTTTGACGCTAAATCTACAAAACGACCTCAATTATATATATATAAATCGTACAAATTATCAAGAAATATATCAAATTCCGTATATGTTACATTTACGTAATGGATATTTTAAGTAAATTATTTTCAAGTAACTGATTGGTATATGATGTTACCTTTCCTTGTTAATTTTTAAAATTTTTATGATTTTTAAAACAATAGATTTCCAACAAGAATAGTTCAAGTTTCCGTTTATTTACCAATACATAACAAAATAATAGTATTTCTAGTTGTTACATCAACGGGAAGGTTAAATCAGCTTTAATGCCTACTTATTCGAGAAAAAAGGAGAAAATACGCAATGCCCCTTCTTAAAGAGCAGTTGAACCCAAACCAAATACTAGAAACCTGCTGCATCTGTTTTGATAAGATTTATCTTATTTGACATTATAACCCCTGAGAAGTAGGAATTACTGTGGCTAGTTCCTCTCATATCCTGGATTATAATGTCTACCACAAATTCTATGGATACATATATATAACATATAATATCTCAGAGTGACAATTTGGGCTTTGTATAATTGAGTTAGTCCTGACATTTATAAGACTTATGATCCTTGCAAATCTCTGGAGTTCTCTTGAGACATTTTACATGGATCAAGGTATCATGTTTTAACTTGTACATTTCTTGTACCATAATAATTTTTTTTTATTTGAAAAACCTTTTCTAGCGAATTACAACGTATACTGATACATTTTATTTCATCATATTATAAAGTTTTCCAAAAACTACAATGTTAAACTTCCTAAAATACTGTCTTAAAAGGGCTTATTTTTTCTATAGTTTTATTATGAAAAGAAACGACAGGGAATCTTAATGATTCCCTCCTAACAGAGTCATCTACAACAGTGTTCGTTAAACCCGGGGTTTTGGTCTCGCGACACCAAAATGGGGTCGTGGGACTTGCAACAGGGATTGCCAAAATTTTTAGGATCTTTGATACATATTTTTCAATTCCTACTATTAGCTCACAATCTCTATATATTTATTTATTTAAATATTTATTTATTTATGTATCTTGGTGGAATTTTCAATCGTTAATAAAATATATTTTAAAGCGATCAATAGAGCTGAAATTTGGTATACAGGATTATTTTGGATTACAATACAATAATATAACAATAAATAATAAAAATTAATTGATTAAAACTAATTATTTAAAGAATTACGAATACAACCACGTTGGCACCATTTTTGGTGACTTAACGACCCTTTTGGCACCTTGTGTCTACACTTGAAAAAGTTTTTTTCTCACGTGTTAAAGTATTCAGTTGAACTGAAATTTATATACACGATTGCTTTGGAGGACAATACGATGCTTTAATGATAATTAATAAAGACTAATTATTACTTAATATTGTGATTCTGTCCTATGTATATACATATTTATATTAATTGCAACTATTTAATAAAAAGTAGCAAAAACAAAAATTTTCTTAGTTGATCTAAGTAGGAATTGACTTAATTTTTTTATATTATTTGTTGAATAAAAAATAGCTTATCCCACATTAACAAATATTTTAAAACATTGTATCTGAAATATAATTCAGACAAGAAAATACATACAACGAAGAAATTTTCGCCTTAAATTATAATAAAAACATTTATTTCATTTGTTTTGCACATATGTATAATTTACGAAGTAATTACCTTATACGAGATAGAATTCAAAAGTTCATGAACTGAGCATGTAACATGAAATTTTTTTTACAGTAGAGCAACTACGATAACTGTTCTGCGTCACTGCATTCCTTCCATTTTCTAAAATAGTTTATCCCAAATCCCGTGGTCGATGGCTTGACACGGCGTCATTTTGTGTAGGTGAATGCATTTAGTAGCTAGCGATTGAAAAAAATTGCTTTTATTGAGCAGAGAATAATATCAAATATTGTATTGGTTTGTAAAAGAGTGCTACGGAGGCTTACGAAATGTTGAAGCATATTTAAGGCAGTGATTCATTATGAGGAACGCAAGATTTTTAGTGTCATAGACGTTTCAGAGAAGGCAAGGAAAGTGTTAAAGACGACGAACCCTCTGGACGTCCACAGACTTTCCGCGCCACCGAAAACATAGAAAAATATCTGCGGCGGTAAGTAAGATGTTTCAAATAACGACGGGGTGAAAATGAAAAAAACTGTTTTGCTACATCTTTCTTACTCCCCCAATTTTGCCCCCTAAAACTTCAGATTATTTCCTGAACCAGCACGTTAATTGAAGTGTCGTCGATTTCAATCTGTAGAGGAAGTTAAAAGTGCATCGCAGGCTGAATTAAAGAACAGATAAAAATGGATGCCAGAAATGTTTCGATGAACTTTACAAGCGATGACAAAAGTGTGCTGTTACTCAAGGGTTTTATTTCGAAGAAGGATGTGCTTCAGCAATTAACTGGTAATATTTTTTAAGTCATATACTCAGTCCAGGAACTTTTGAATCGCACTACGTATAACGTTTTAATTTGTAAGTTAATTAAAACTATATATTGTTAAATTTAAAGTAAAAACTTACTGTGGATGTTTATTTCTGCAAAAAAACAGTACGAATAAAAGTATATATAGAAGTACCCAAGCGTGAGCAAACTTTGTGCAATGCTTACGGGGTCGCACAATTTTTTTTTACAAAAAAATAGGTCCCCACACCGAACAGTTTGCGAATATCTGATCTGAAACACTCATTAAATATACTGATTTCCGTAAAAATGTTACATTATGTAATATATAAATGATACGTCTGATGCCATGTCTTAAAATAAGCATTTGACTCAGTGTTTCTCAAACTGCGGGGCACGCCGCCTTATGGGGGGATAACCCTACGAGAGGGCCGCGAGCATATTGAAAGTCGAAAACAAATGGTTATTTTAAAAAGTTATAAATTTACTGAAAGTAAACAAACTACATTCTGACATAATAAAGAATAAAATACACACTTACATTGATAAAATGCACTTATAAATATATCAGTACTGCTCAATGTATTTCATAATTAATTTAACAATACTAAGTTAAGAACCAGTTTATTCATTACCAGTGATCCCATGGACACAAATTAATCTCTTAAATACGGATAAAAAATTACGCGATTCGTTCCGCAATGTTAAACACGTAGGCAAGCGTATGTGGTGTATTGGGGAAGGGAGGGGGGAATAGAAACTTAAAGGATAACCAAATCCTCTAAGATGAGTAAATCTTTCGCAAACACCTTCAAGCTCATTTTATTGCATTCCAAAGCCTTCGGAATAATTTTATGGGTAGTAGTTCATAGAAAATATCATATTTTGGAAAGACGTATATATACGTCTGGGGCAATTAACGCCCTGGTTGAGTGAGACGAATGTATACGCCAGTGGCACTTAAGAGTTTAAAGTCGTATAGTAGATTTAACATCAAAGTGTACATTTTTATTGTATGGAGGGGGAGAGGGGGATTGCGAGGAAAATTATAATTGAATATTGAGTCTCAAATAATGAAAGTTTTAAAAACACTACAATAATCTTAAAATTGTAATAATTACTCTGTCCATCCATTCTCCTGTCTGTTGACCATCGATCCCATAGGATCAGTAACCTTCAAGAGACTGTCAGAGCATGCTCGAACCACTGCTATACTAAGTTATGATGAGGGCTATTGGCGACGGACCTCATAATTTTGAATCATGATTAAGAGACGAGGACAACACCTCAGCTGGAACCCGGTTCCCAAGCTTCCACACCAGGTCAATGATGGAGCTTTGAACTTTCACAGATTTAATGAGCATCAGCCCCTCTACACGGTGATTAATCCCTGGCTGTCAGATTACGGGCTCAAGCCTGTAATCTGACAACTCCGGCCTCGACCTTGTGACCATGACCATTCGATTACTGTGGCCAAGCTATGTAAGATGAACTTTGATGAGGTGTGGCAGCAGCATGAACTGATATATCAGAAAAAACATTCATAAGCTCTTTTAACGCTAGAGCATAAAGCAATTATTGCTGGCCACGGTGGCTACAAAATACACTAATTTCTTCGTGTTTCATTAGACTAACGAAGCCATTATTGCATCTCCTTTGTGCTTCATGTAATTTATTATATGTTTAATGGAATTGGCCAAGAATCCTTTTATCGTTCATTGCTTTTATTTACTAGCACTGTGCGGGTTAATACAATAAGAGCGTATTAAAATCTCTTTCATGGTCCATGAAATTTTAAGAAATTTAAATATTGAACAGATAGGCAGAACACTTAAAATATCTAACTTCAAATACATACCAATTAGAATAAACCAACTACTCCCAAAAATGCTTAAAATAGCAAAAAATTATAGTTGAAATGTTTTAACAAACATTCGAATGTCTTTTATATATAAATGGAAAGATTGCAACATCTTCACTCAGAATGTTGTATAATAGTATTGTAGGACAAGAAAAGAGTTTAACATAAACTAAAATACTCAAAACATCAAAAAAGTATTATAAATTATTAAAAAGAAGATTGTACTCTATGTTGTATGTCGCATCTCGATTTTCTCATTTCGGAAAACAAGCTGTATTTTTTTTCAAATGCAATGCAATTTTAAAATTGAAGAGATCCATCTGTATTTGATTGAGTTATATTTCACAATAAAAAAGGATACAGAATATCGAAACAGATACATGAAAATTCAAGTATTTGAAAGGACCGTTTTCTTTCTATAGAAGAGACAACTCAAAATAATGTGTCACACTATAGGTATGAAATTGAGATTCATTCAGGGATATTTTAAGCTGTCTTATTCCTTAAAATTATTCAGATAGTTTTAATAGCGCTGTATGAAATGTCAAGGAAATATGAATCAACAGTTTTTGTTCTTCTACTGATTGCATATTTAATGCGATATAATCTGATTGTAATCATTCACGAAACACTTTAAATTTAATTGCAAAGGGATAACATTTTCTCCCGTATCTTAAAAAACACTGCTGGCCACCGTAAATGCAACACCAAGAAAGACAAGAGATAACACAACAAAATTTATTATGTAGATAACTTGTTGACCATGTATCAAATGATTAAATTTATCTTTGAAGTGTTGTTCCTGACAGAATCAGTAGCCAGCGTAGCCGCAATTTTAGGAAATCACCGCTGCCACACGCCTCAGCATTGATTCAAATAGACTTTGGATGTGTTATTGGGGTACAGCAGACCAAGCAGCTTCCACACGTTGCCAAAGTTGATCTGGTGTGGCAGCTGGGGGTGTAATCTGGGTCAATCGTTGAGCAACCATGCACCACATGTTTTCTATCGGTGAAAGATACGGAGAGCAAGCCGACCAGGGAAGCAATTCAAACTGGTGATTGACGAAGAACCTTTGGACAATGCGTGCCCCGTGTGGTCACGCATTATCCTTTTGAAATATGGCTGTGGCCAAGCCCTGAAAGTAAGGAAAGACAACTTGCTCCAACACCTCGGAGTTGTTGCGCTGGCTGTTTAAAGTACCGGCAATGTGTACTAGAGGATTGCGAGAGTGATATCTAATACCGCCATATACCATAATACCTGGTGCAGAACCAGTGTGGCGGTGCATAATGCAGCTGTTCGGCATCCTCTCTCCACTATGTCTCCAGACTCGAATCAGACCATCGTGATGTTGCAGACAGATGCGTGATTCGTTAGTAAAGACAACTTAATTCCATTCTGCCGCCCACATCTTTCTCTCATCACACTATTGGTGGCGGAGTCGTCTGTGGTTCTCGGTCAAGGGTAGACCAAGCAATGGACGTCTTGCGGACAGATCACTCTGCTGTAAAGGGCGTCGAATGGTACGTGCAGACACTGAATGATGCGTTACAGACTGAATGTGATGTGACTGAGCGATTCTTCACTGCCATGCGCACAATTTGCCTGTCCTCACGTGAAGTGGTACACTGAGGTGGATGCGATCGACCACGTCGGTCCTTCGTACCCTCCTGCATCCAATGGTCGTATATCCGCATTACAGTTGTTTGGTTTCGTCCAACACGACTACCGATTTCCCTGAAAGATAATCCACAATCTCTCGGTAGGCCACTATCCTTCATCTGTCGAATTCGGATACTTCATCAAAAGCTGATCGCTGTTTTCTACGAGACATAACTGATCGTTTTTTGAAAAAAACCACAAGAAAAACACAGTTGTCGAACTTGAAATTGTAGAAATCTTTAATCCTTAAATAGCGCTTTGAGGTGGCGCCACAGGCGCGCATGATGTGTGTCTGCGCTGACATTCTAATCATTTGTATATCTCACGTTTTCTAATGCATGTTGTAAATTTCATCTTATTTGCATGCTTCCTTCAGGGTGTTTCATTTACGGTGGCCAGCAGTGTACCTTCACTAAATTACATTTGATGGAATCTCACATTCATTTTTTTTCATTGCGTCTATTTAGTATTAATACTGTTGAATCGAACTCGTCAGCATTCATAGCTTTTTTAACTCAAATTGTAATATATGTATAATGTGTCCACAAAAGTTCTTTTTTAATTGAAAATGAATTTATTAATAATGATAAAACAAAAATAATGGAAAACTCATGCAAATATACTAATGCCAAATCAATCTCCCCCCCCCAAAAAAATATTTCTAAAAAAATTCAATAATATTTATTTATTCTAGAGCCTTGCCCAAGAATCAAATATAAAGAGCGTTATAGTAACCGTTTGAAAATTCCGAATATTAATATATTACCATTTATTTGTCACACTCTGTGAAGCAAGTTGCTTTTCATATAGAGAAATAAGACGTTAATGAACTAATTATTAAAGTTACTCCCCTATATGTATATGATTATTGCCCCTGAGATTAAATGTAATAAATGACTAAATTCTTAATAAGTTAGTTGAGCTACCAACGAAAGCAAAATCTCGTTACTTAAATCTATCTCATCATAATTTGGAAAACGAAAGCAAAATATCAATATTTAAATTAACCTTGTCATAATTTTTCATATAGAAAAGTCTTTCATATAGAGAAATAAGACGTTCAGGAGCTAAGGATTAAAGTCACTCATCCATATGTGTACGAGTATTGCACCTGATTACATTTAATAACTAAATAAATTGTTAATAAGTTAGTTGAGCTTTCAACGAAAGCAAAATTTCATTATTTTAATCAACCTCATCATAATTTTTATAACGAAATCAAAAACTCATTACTTAAATCAACCTCATCATAATTTTTCATATAGAGAAGCCTTTCATATAGAGAAATAAGAGGTTCATGAACTAATGATTAAAGTCACTCATTGTAACGTCGCTTCTCCGAACATCAACAGCGGTCGGCATCTTTGTTGGACCCGACACCCACACGTGCATCTTGCAGCTGCAGCGCCACCCCTTTTTGACACCCGAGGAATCGAACACCGTCGACCGGAAGAGGAGAGAGGAGAGATGCTTTGAACTTACACGGGAGCGGTGGCCAAAGAATCCTCCTCTCACAAAATATTGGACTCTAACAATCTATAATTAAGTTTAATAACTTAAATGTATCATTCAGTAAATAATATCCAATAGTTGTGACGTAAATAAATGCCATATTTAAATTAACCAAGAATACGCTACCGTTATTCTTTCAAACGTTACAGCTTAGAGATTTGGTGGCAGCGCTTTGGGATAAAAAAGTTATCATTCAGGACCCGTGAGAGGAGTAAATTTTGGGTTTTTACGGACGGACCGCAACGCAAGGAGAAAAAGACATCTTCGGAAGCCGTGCTGCGATTGAATTCAGCTTCGGAGAAGGAGAGCGTCTTGCTCAAAGAAAATCAAACTGATCTATAGTGTTTACGGCCAGAGTGTCCGGAGGGAAAGAGATCTTCGGAAGCAGTACTGCGATTGAATTCATCTTTGAAGCTGTGCCACGAGTGAATTCAAGGCTGGTCAAACTGACCACACTTATTGTTAGGGGGGAAAAGAAGTGCTGTGATTGAATTCATCTTTGAAGCCGTGCCACGAGTGAATCTCAAGGCTGGTCAAACTGACCACACTTATTGTTAAGGGTGAAAGATTCAAGATTGGTCAAAAGGACCATTGTTCACACGGAAGAGTTCAAAACCACCAGTGCCATATTACTGCACAAAATTTGCTTCTGACAGCAAGCTGAGTACTTCAAATGGGTGAGTACTGTTATATTTTTGAGTTGCAAACTGCATATTGTATTAGGAATTTTGGTTAAAATGTCCTTTACAAATTTTGAAATACTTAAGTGTTTTTTCTTGCATGGGAACAGTGTTTTTTTGTTTCTAGAGAATTGTAATTGAATTTCAAGCATTGTGTGCAATTTTAGCTTAAGATTTATTGTGTTTTAAGTCTCTTGAATGATTTTGATTATTTTTAGTGTTAAGTTTTTCTTTGTGTATTTCTGTGTATGCATGGGACCAGTGTTATTGTATTAATAGAGAATAGTAACAATAGTGCAAAATTTAGCGTGACATTTATTTGATATTGTTTAAAAAATGGCTTTCCTTGGTAAAGGGGAAAAGCAAGACATGTTGCAACTTGCTGAGGAATTAGGAATAAATGCCACTTTAAATATGACTGTCCCTAGCATAAAAATTGCAATCACTAACAGTGAAGGTTATGAAGAGGAATTTGTTAAAAATCTGTATGAGACTATCATTGCAAACGGAAAAAGATTAGAGGAGTTAGAAAGGGCTGAAAAAATAAGATTGGAGGAGTTAGTAAAGGAGCAGGCATTAAAAGAGAAAGAATTACAGCTGAAATTTGATTTAGAAAGGTTAGAAAGATTTAGAAAGGTTAGAATCAAACAATTCTATAAATACATGTTCTGTAACCTCTAATTTAAACTTTAAAAAAATTGATCCCAGATTTCTATCCCAAGCAGTCAGATATTAGTTTATATCTAGTGATCTTTGAACGCCAGGCTAAAAGGGCGTCAATAGAAAAGAAAGAGTGGGTGGGACAATTATTGGGTTTGTTACCCCTAGAGATCGTGCAATTTATTGCTCGCGAACCGGAGGAACAAGCCGAAAATTACGATTATGTAAAGAAATTATTACTTAAAAGATTCAAGTTAAGTCCGGAGGTCTTTCGGCAAAAATTTGTCCAACACCAGAAAAAATCCGATAGCACCTGGAAGGATTTCACTTTTGAAATTGCTAATTATTTAGATGAGTGGCTGATTGGCTTAGAAATAAATACGTTTCAAGATATTAAAGATCTAATGGTGGTAGATCAACTAAAAAAACGCGTCAATGCTAGCATGAAAGATCATTTTTTAGATAATTGGGCAAACCTTAAATCAGCTACTCAAATAGCAGAACTCTTTGATAATTATGAGGACGTTCGAAAGGTAAATTCGAAACCCATGAATAGGTGGGGCAGAAATGATAAAATTTTGACATACTCAGGGGTCAAGGAAAAAGAAAATAGATTTGGGAAAACTTCCCCCAGATTAGGAGCTTCTGTTCCGGAGAGTACTAGAGAGAGAACTTTTGAAAAACGCATAATACAGAGATGTTATCATTGCAATATGCCCGGACATATAAAAGCCGTTTGCCCTAAATTAATAAGAAACTAAACGACGGAAACTCTCAATAATATTGAAGGAAATGAAAATCCTGATTTTCTTAATTCATATTCTACAAAGAGCTCTGTGAATGGTCACGAGATAGACATTCTTAGAGATACGGGAGCGACAATAGATTTAGTATGTGCAAAATACATAAATATTTCTTCTTTCTCTGGTGAAAATGTTTGGGTAAAACAACCGTTAAGCCCAGAACTAGTTTGTTTACCTTTGGCGGTCGTGGAAATTTCTGGAAATTTTGGAACGGTGCAAACTAAGGCAGCGGTTTGTGGAAATCACTTAAATCAACACGGTCGATATTTGCTTAGAAATAAAATGGCCGAGCTAATAAAAGGAAATTTAGGCTATAATTTCCTGCCAGTCGAAATACTGAATGCTGTCCAAACAAGGTCTCAAGTCAAAGCGGCTAGAGAAGAAAGGGGAATAGATAGTGGTGATGCTAAGAAAGGGGAAGATGAGGCTATAATTGTTTCTTCGGATGCAGAGGACGAAATTTTAATACCTGCACTCCAGGAATATGTTCCGGAATTAGCGCTGCTAAGAGTTACGCGAGAAAATTTAATCAATGCTCAAAAAAATAGCGAGGAGATTAAATCCTTATACGAACAGACAGCCAGTCAAGTGCAGGTTACCAATCAGGTTTATTCGCAAGAGAAGGAATTATTGGTCAAAAATCGCGAAGATAAGTTAGGTAACGAGGTGAAGTTAGTGGTAGTGCCGGAAGGGTTACGTGACCCCATTAAATCCTTGTGTCATGAGGGAACATCTGCACACCTGGGAATTACGAAATCCAGACAAATTAAACCAATATTTTTACTGGCTGAATTGCTATAGAGATATGGAACAGTTTGTAAAAACTTGCGATCAGTGTCAGAGGGCTGGGAAGCCCAATGATAAAAAGAAAGCTCCACTAAATTTGGTCCCTGTTATTCAGGAGGTTTTTACTAAGCTAAATATTGATGCATGTGGGCCTCTCTCGATCACATTTAAAGGGAATCGATATCTTATCACGGCCATTTGCATGTCATCAAAATTCCCTGAAGCTATTCCGGTGTCTGATATTAGTTCCGTTAGTGTCACAGATGCGCTGTTAAACATCTTTAGTCGGATGGGGTTTCCCCGTGAAATGCAATGTGACCAGGGTACTTCTTTTACTAGTGCTCTGACTACCGAGTTTTTTGAAAGGTTCGGAATACTTGTCAGCCATAGTTCTGTGTATCATGCACAGAGTAACACTGTTGAGCGATTTCATCGAACGTTGAAACGACTCTTACGAGTCTTATGTTTAGATGCAGGCTCCGAATGGGACAAACATCTTCTGTCAATTTTTTTAGCGTTACGGACTGTATCTCACGAAAGTACAGGGAAAGTACAGGTACAAGGTTCCCATACACCAACTTTGATATCCAGAGCAAATAAATTAGCAGTGCAGTAGATAGGTCCTGGGACAATTTTAAATAAAATTTCGGAAACGAACTATTTAGTTAAAATCCCCGGCAGACGCGAAACCTCTCAAATCGATCACATAAATATGCTAAAACCATATTACAAAAGGCCAGAACACGTTAACGTAATTTTTAATGATGAAACGAAAAACTCTCTCACAGACCAGGAATTAGAAATCCCGTACTTAGAAAACAATTCTCTCGTTTATGATTTCGAGGACGTAATCCAGGCTAGCGAGTTGAACAAACACCTTCACGACAAACAAATGGATCGGCTGCGCGAATTATTAAATAAATACTCTAAATGTTTTTAAAACAATCCCGGTTTAACTAATCTGGTTGAATACGAAATCCAGTTAGTTAGCGATCAACCAGTTAGGACGAAGCCCTATCAAATGTCGCACCGACAAAATGAAATCTTAAAAAACGAAATTAACCGAATGTTAAAATTAGGAATCATAAAGGTAGGAGAATCGGATTATATGTCCCGTATGATTTTAGTTGAGGTAGCTGAGAAAGAACCTCGTCCATGTATTGATTACAGGAAATTAAACGGGATCATTAGAACGGATTATTTTCCCCTTCCGAATATCGAAGAACGCGTAGAAAAGGTATCAGCGGCTAAATTTATTACCGTCTTAGATTTATCTAAGGGATAATGGCAAATACCATTGAGTAAAACTGCACAGCGATACGCAGCCTTCTGTACAAGCTTTGGTACATACAGACCCCTAAGGATGAGTTTCGGATTAAAGAATGCTCCATATTTCTTTAGTAAACTCATGGCTGAATTACTTAACAGACTAGAAGATTTCGTTGTCCCGTATCTAGACGATATCGCAATTTTCTCAGATGCTTGGGAGTCGCACCTTAAACATGTGGAAACGGTTCTGCAGAGAATAAAGAGAGCTAAGTTAACTATAAAACCTTCAAAGTGTAAGTTTGCGCAACAAAATGTCAAATTTTTGGGTCAGGGTTTTCACACCCCTTCCGAGGTCAAAGTTCAGTCTGTTCTAGAGTTCTCTACCCCTCACACGAAAACCCAAATACGTGCCTTCTTAGGTCTAGCGGGTTATTACCAAAAATATATCAATCTGTTCTGGGTAATCGCTGCTCCGTTGACAGACGCGTTGAAGGGAAGAGCAAAGAAGGGAGAAATTACGTGGACGACCGAGTGTGAAAACGCATTTCGAGAACTAAAAGGGAAACTAATTGATAAGCCCGTCTTGTACGCGCCAAATTTTGAACGAGAATTCGTTGTTCAAACGGACGCTTCAAACGCAGGTATGGGAGCAGTTTTAACCCAATTAAATGAACAAGGTGAGGAGCATCCAATCCTTTACCTGAGTAAGAAATTTTCAGAGGTAGAGAAGCGTTATTGTACGACGGAGAAGAAATGTGCTAGTATTTTTTTCGCAATTAAAAGGTTACATTATTACTTAGATTAAAATTCATTTTTAGTTATGACCGATCACAACCCGTTGGTGTGGTTGAATAGAAACGTTAGTTCTAACCTTAGATTGTTGCGATGGGCTTTGGCTTTGCAACCATATAATTTTAGAATTGTACATCGGTCGGGTAAAAGTCACAAAAATGCAGATAGTCTCAGCAGATCGGTAATAGATAATTAGGAATTGTAAGCAATGTTCTCTCGCTCATGAATAATAATTGTTGCTTATAATTGTTTTTTTAGTTCAAGGTTAATAATTGTATTAATTTTATTTATTTACTAGTACTGTATATCATATCGAATGGAGATGCGTGTCAAAAGATAAAGCCATGAAAAGCAAATGAATTAATATGCTTAATTTTGTGTATAGGGTTTTAAAATATACATGAGTATTTAGTTTACGCAAGAGGCATATTGTGAAAAATATTTTGTGTGCAAGGTTGTACACTTCGAATATCATATAAACATGTCGTTAGTATAGTTTTTATTAAGTATTCTGGCGAAGAATATTTTATGTGTAAGGTCTTACACTAGCATTTGATGTAACATGTTGTTAGTATAATTGATAATAGGCATTGTTATAGGAGTGTTTGTATTTTTATTTAATGTTATAGTATATGTTTTCTTATATTGCTATTGATCATTTTCGTAATATGGATTTGTGTAAGTTCCCAAGCAAGAAAGAACACTCACTCACTAGAAATAAGTAATTCCAAATTTAGTTCAGCGTTTTCTTTAGTAGTTAAAATTGCAGCTCAGAAATATAGTGGTGCTTGATGAAGGGATGTGTCGGTAATCTGTCAGTTGTCTCATCGTCATTCCATTAAACTTATCTCAACGGAAAAGTTCTATAAGAGAGGGCGAGAGCTGTAACGTCGCTTCTCTGAACATCAACAGCGGTCGGCATCTTTGTTGGACCCGACACCCACACGTGCATCTTGCAGCTGCAGCGCCACCCCTTTTTGACACCCGAGGAATCGAACACCGTCGCCCGGAAGAGGAGAGAGGAGAGATGCTTTGAACTTACACGGGAGCGGTGGCTAACGAATCCTCCTCTCACAAAATATTGGACTCTAACAATCTATAATTAAGTTTAATAACTTAAATGTATCATTCAGTAAATAATATTCAATAGTAGTGACCTAAATAAATTCCATATTTAAATTAACCAAGAATACGCTACCGTTATTCTTTCAAACGTTACATCACCCATATATATTTATTATTTTTGCACCTGATGAAATGTAATAAATAATTAAATTGTTAATAAATTCGTTGCGATATTAACGAAAGCAAAATATCAGCACTTTAATCAACCTTATCATAGTTTTTATATATTTATAAAATCTTCCATATATCAAAAATTCCCCACAAATATAAAATTAGATAATGATACACATTCAAGGATCTTTGTCACTTTTAAAAATATTTTAAATAAAATAATTGTCTGTGAAAACATTGCTGACAGTTATTTTTTGTAAGCTTCTTTGTCCTGTTAAATAACTTCTAATTTTTTTCTCTCTCTCTTCGTCTTTTCATATACATGGTACTAAGTTCCTTTTAACTTACATGAAAAAAATTATTTGTTCAGTGAGTCCTTAAAAGTTTCGTTTGAGCGCACATGCTCTTCAGCATGTAAAATTGTCTTTCTCCACAATTAAGCTTTTTTTTACCTTTTTTCCCCGTGTTCTCAGTTGATTGCTGAGAAATAGGCATGTTTCAGTTTTAATTTATCTGAAAGCTTTAAGATTTAAAAAAGAATTGTGTCTTTTCTTTTTATCCACCTGGTAATGTGTTGCAAAAGTTTTTTTCCAAAATTTGTTTTTTAAGCATTCTTACTTCGTATCTCATTTATTTTTTCCCACCTTTAAGAATGCAGTTTTTCTTTGGAATGTTTTACGTAAATCTAATGGCATTTAAATTAAATACAAGCTTCCATTTAGTTTTTATTTTGTTAAACAAAAGCAGATTTTTTTAACATTTACATTTGATTTCAAGGAATTATAATTAGAAAATCAATTATTAAATCATCACATGTATGTTTAAAAGTTGTAAGACAATGTCAAAAAAATGTTTCATTACGTTATGTTTCTTCTATATTTAAAAAATGAAATACATAGATACTACAAATTACTATATCTAGATCAAGCATTTTTAAAAGTAAATGTTTACCTGCTCATTTTTCTGTATGTTTGCGAATGTGAAAACCCAATACTTACTAATGAAAACATGAACACTTACTAATGAAAAGATGAATACTTACTAATGAAAACATCACTTTGTTGACCCGCTTTAATTTTTATTGATCATAATTTTGTAGCGAGTTGATTTCTAGTACAATTAAAAAGAAAAGAAGGAAATACGTAAAAGAAATTTTTAAATTTCTATCAAACATACGTAGCTATTATTTCAATAAAAGTATGAAAAACAAAGCAGCAATAAGAAGGGAAAAAATTAACAAATTAAACACAACTTTGACAAATTACTGTTTTTACTTCTCATGTAAATTATTATTATTGTTATTGGATTTTTTTCGGTTACAAAATTCTGCTTGAATATTTCTTAAGGCAAAAGAAACGTTTGCAAGCTCTTAAAAATAGTCAGAAATCAAAAATAACTCTTTTTAACGCATTTATTTTAAATTATTGTTTTTTCCCGAATTAATTATTTGCTTACTGACAGACCATTTGAACAATTAGCTGTTGTCCTTGGATTGGGCGTTTCTATTGTATCCATCACTTTGCTGAGCCTTAGTTGTTGCGTTCAGGCCTTAGACGGCTGGGGCAAAAAAAATCCCTATTCAGGCCAGGGCATACTACATTTGTTAAGTTTTAAGTCTGTAGATCTTATAGCTGATAAAAAGGATTTTTTTAATTTATAGCGGCCTGTTTCTCTCTTGTTGGTCGATTTTTGAAAATACTTTCCTAAGATGATCTCTTCTCAGCAAACATAACACATTGTTACAAATTTTGTGTAATGAATGCTTAAAATAGTGTAAATAATTTATATCTGGATGTGTAATACGTTAATATTACTTTGTGTTGTATTTATTGTATTTTAAAATTATAATATTCGCAAGCAACGCCGTTCCTTACATTGTAAAGGTGATTCAAAGAAAACATAGCGAAATGTTGGGGATAGAGCCAAGTTGTAATCATTTTTGGTGACCCTGTTGACAACTTGGCGATTGATTGAACGATGCAGATGTGAATATGATGTAGCGTCACCTGGTGGGGAGCTACAGCAAAGAGGAAGCACAAAAACTTTCTCTACAAAAAAATACAAATACATGCCAGTTTTCATAGTGATCGGTGGAACGGTGTAGGAGTGAAGCGAAGTCATGTACACAAACATCCATTTATGTATATATAGATAAGTATTTTCATAAAATATGAATTAACACAATAAGAATAAAAACTTTATTAATAGTAAAATCTATTCATTTATACAATCAGAAATAAAAAGTTATTTTTAGAAATATGTTTTTCTGTAAAAAAAATCCTTTAAATTACGAACTGTTATTCCATTTCTTAATTTTTTTCAAAAGATGAAAAAACAATGAAATAAACTCACCGAAGTTTTTTTTCACGAGATTTTTCCGATCTTAAAAACCACATTATCTCAACTTTAACAATCCCGATAAGCCTCTCCAATCAGGCAACCTTCACCCAATTGACTAGCCTAGCAAAAGGTAACTCTGACTTTCGTTAATCGGCTCAAGGGTTTTCTTATTTCTTTCAAGCAATACAAAAAGAACCGATATCGTATTTCTTTCCAAAACTTGACTTCAAACTAGATTTTTCTGGAAAACTTTGAACTTGTACTGCTTCGAAGTTGGAACGTATTTGTAAAAATAAGGCAATTGTTTGTAGATTGTATATCTATTTTTTTTCAGTTCCTATTATTAATTCACATTTTCCCTATGTATATATATATATTGTTCAAATTTTCAATCGTTAATAAAATACTTTTTACTCATCCAATCAAATTCAAATACATTTTTAACTTGAAAAAATTAAATTTAATCTATATATATAAAGGCGAAAAGCGACTCACTCACTCACTGACTAATCACGATATCTCCGGAACTATTAAACCTACAGACTTGAAATTTGGTAGGTAGGTTCCCTTCATGGAGTAGACGTCAACTAAGAACGGATTTTGCAAAGTTTGAACCCCAAGGGGCGTTACGGGGGTTTAAGGGGCGTTATTGATAATTATTTCCATTACTAAACTATTAGATGTACAGTCGTGAAAATTGGTACCCAGATTTCTTTCATAAAGTACAGATTCCCTACATAATGATTTTTACGAAAATCGACCTCCAAGGGGCGTTGAGGGCGCTTAAGGGGCGTTATACATAATTATTTCCATTTTTAACCTATTAGACGTACAGTCTTGAAATTTGGTATAAGCGGATTCCTTTCATAGAGTACAGATCCCCTACAGCAGGGGTGGCGAACCTTTATGGATCAACGTGCCATTTTTTTCTAAGAAAAATGTTTAATGAGGCACAGACGTGCCGTCAAGTAGTTTTGACTTGTGATTATTGGGAAAATAAAACTAAATACTAACAACACAAAACTCTGTATACTACGAAAAAATACCTTTTGCACTGTATAGTTATAAATGTTTTAGTTATATGTGTGTAATTCACATTAAAGTATCATTAGTGTGACTTCTGTTGTTGCAGATTGGATGACAAATAACTTATATTAGGATTGTAAAATGTTACTTTTTGTAGAATACGTGCTGAATTGGAGTCATCTGCCAAACGGTTTCTAAGCAATTAATTATTTTTACTGTGGCTCACTCTTTTTGAAAAGAGGGTTTGTGATTTGTTTCAAAATACCGTTTTACAGATGATATGTTTTGCATACCACTATTCCAGAACATAAAACACACACCACTTTGTGTCGCCTTTACTAATCAGGCCATATTTCTCGGTCCACCAACCTGTGTTATATTGTTAATACAAAACAGATAAACTTTAAAAATACATTTGTGTTAATGAAATTGACTATGCAATGCGTAGACAAATTTTACATCCTAAGCAATTGTAGTCTTACGACGTAACTAAGGCAAGACAATGACAAACGAGGGTGCTCCCCGCGACCAATCACTCGCTATTGTTTGTAATACTTCATGCAAACCATTTTGATCACTGGCGTGCCAAAAAAATTGTGTCGCGTGCCATCAATGGCACGCGTGCCACTGGTTCGCCATCCCTGCCCTACAGAATGGTTTTTGTGAAAATCGACTCCCAAGTGGCGTTATAGGCAATTAACTCCTTTTTTAAACTATTAGACGTAAAATCTCGAAATTTAGCAAGCTGATTCCATTCATTAAGTAGAGATCCGCTATAAGATGGGTTTTGTGAAAATCGTTTTCTAAGTGGCGTTGTGGGGGCACAAGGGGCGTTATACATAATTATTTCCATTTTTAAATTATTAGACGTAAATCTTGAAATAAGTTAAGCGGATTCCTTTCATATAGTACAGATCCGCTGAAAATGGGTTTTGTCAAATTCGAATCCCAAGTGGCGTTGTAGAGAATTAAGTGGCGTTATAGGCAATTAACTCCTTTTTTAAACTATTAGACGTAAAATCTTGAAATTGAGTAAGCAGATTCCATTCACTGAGTAGAGATATGCCGTAAGATCGGTTTTGTGAATATCATTTCCTAAGTGGCGTTGAGGGGGCTTAAGAGGCGTTATAGATAATTATTTCCATTTTTAAACTGTTTGACGTATAATCTTAAAATTTGGTAAGCGAATTCATTTCATGGTCTGGAGATCCGCTACAAAATAGTTTTGGGAAAATTGATCTCCAAGGGTCACTGAGGGTGATTAAGCGGCGTAATAAATAAATATTTCCGCTTTTCAACTAATAGAAACACCTGCTTGAAAATAGAAGGTACGTTCCGTTCATGGAATAAAGTTCCTTTTACAAAGATTTTTGCGAAAACGGACCCCCAAAAGATTGGGGTTGCGAGGGATTAAGGCGTGTTACAGAAAAATTCCTGTTTTTGAATTTAACTCATTTACTCGAAATTTGTTGAGCACTTTTCTTTAGTTGAATAGAGTTCCACTAAGACTGGATTTTACGGAAATCAACTCCAGGGGGAAGTGGGGATAGTTATTGGGCGTATTGATAGACAAAATTCCCGTTTTCGAACTGCTAAGACTACAATAATAAAATTTGGTTTGCATGCTTCTTTTGTTGAATTGAAATCCGCTAAGAGTGCTCTGAACGAGGTATTGATGATAAAAATTCCGTTTTTGCTCTGTTAGATTTAGACTTGAAATTTAGCACGCATGTTTTTTTATGGAGTAGAGATCCACTGAAAGTTGCTTTGGTGGAAATCCACTTGATTATTAGGTTAAGTGAGCGAAAAAAATCTCTCCTTCTATTTTAGATATAAATAGAAATTAGATATTATAATTTATGTTCTTTTTATATCAAGGGGCGAGAGTGTAACAGCTATAAATATATTTTTCAATACAATCGAATTCTTAATGCTAGGCATCAATAATTAATATATATGTAAACAGTATACATATATACAACATCATGAAATACCCAGTGAAGCGGGTGGGTAACGGCTAGTTAATTAATAAATAGAAACAAAAAAATGGTCCAACACCACATATAAAAAGGAAAATCACTCGTTGTGTCCATATAACGCAATGGATAGCGTGTTAGATTTCTAATCCACAAGTCGGGGTTTGAAGCCTGTCTGGTATGGCCTGATTTCTGAGAATGTGATTTATGAATGAATAAGTTGTAACAAACACACACAAAAATAATGGAACAACATCCTGTATACTCGCAGAAAAGAAAATGGAAAATTGCTTTCTATTTTGCCACTTACTATTGTGATTCTGTCATGTGTATGTACATATTTATATTAATCATAATTATTTAGTACAAAAAATTTTGCCTTGTTGACCTAAGTAGGAATTGACTACAAAATTATTTTTTTATATTCTTCTTATTCCAGAAATTTGTTATTGCTTATAATGCGTTCCTATTACGGAATGCGTGATTTTGCTTTTTATCGAAGAATGACAAAAAATTAGTTACTATTTACTGAATTTTTAAGAAGTAGTTATAAGGGAAAAAAATGTTAGAATTGGAGAAAAAGTATATATTGATAAAAAAATACACCATTTGCTAAAGTTTTAGTTTTACTTTAATCCTCGCGACAAATTTGTTTTTGGTTGTTTAAATTATTTATACTAATACGCATTACCTTAGCTATAATTTGATTTTTTAAAACTGCTAAATGTGTATAAAATACTTCACTTAGAATTAAAAAATATAAATTTTTATCTTTCTCCTTTATTTCTCTATATAGAGGGTGATTCATAAACAAAACATACAGATTCAATTCACTATACATCAAGTACAATGCAAAATTTTGAATGTAACCTGTAGCAGAATTGTCTAAGACTATTTTAAGTTTTCTTAGAGACAGTCACATATATTCCATGCGTGAATCCTGAATCACACAACACACATCGAGCCGGAATCCATTTCTGCCTAAACGTGTGCTAACTCTATCGATATGCGCTGTTTTAGCTTCGTACTTGACTTTGACTTTTACACAAACAGTCCGTAGTTTTCAATTTTTCATATCATTGCTACTGGGATTGCAATACCGGTATACCGAATACCAGTATTTTGAGCGATTTGTACAATTTTAAAATACCAGTATTCACAAGTTTAAATATCAGTTTTTCGGTATTTACTAGAGAGAGAAATTTCTTAAAATTGTCTCCACTATATTTTCAGGGATCACCAACATCGCAAAATAATATACGTTTTTATTTTTGCTTCTCCCTAACGGGCGAAATTAATTAAACTGTGAACACAAAGTTGCATCGTACAGACAAGAGAAGTGATAAAATATGTGAATCATCCAATAGAGGCGGGCCAAAAATATCCTGTTACAGCTCAGAGCGATGCTGCAAACGCTCAAGATTCGTAGACTGGTATTCATATCTGGAAAACAAGGTCGCAATTGTGAAGAAAGGGCGCAATATTTTGATATTTTTAAAGTTGGAGAATTTGTCATTCACACTGTATTTGTATATCATACTTTAGGGTTCAAAATATTTATATATATATATATATATATATATATATATATACTTAGAAATAATAACCCATAATAATGAATGAGAACAACTTTAAAGAACATAAAAAATCATTTGATAATACTTCGGTTTGGTTTCATTTTTTATATGATGAAAAGAATATAGTGGCACAATGTTGAAAATTCTCTAGTGTTATTAAAATGAATGGAGGAAGTACAAACGGGGACTCCATACACATTTAAAAACGAAACATGATACAAAATTGTTTAAGAGGAAAGAATGTAATTGCGATGAAGATACAAATTTTAGCACACTTTTTAAGCCCAAGCCATCAGGAATTTTATATTATTTTGAAAAAAAAATCCGATGAAATTATTGCACAAAATTTCCTTCCAGGCTTAATGATAGTGCATTTGATACATTTTTTTAAGATCATTTTTCAAAAATTTGTACTAGTGTATCACAGACTAAATAGCGATATTTACACTTTGTTGTGATTTGAATAAATAAGATGCTCCTTTACTTTTGTTATGTGTGTTCCTTACATACTGTTATAATGTATTAGTTACAAATTATATATATTTTATGCGATATTTACACTCTCTAATAAAATTGGCAAGTATAAAAGAAAGAAACACCTACGTTTCCGTGCTTTTTCTAAAATTTCTAATACCGGTATTATAAAACCGGTATCCCGGTATTAAGATCTAAAAAATACCGAATACCGGTATTGAACTTTTGGTCCGATATTGTAATCCCTAATTGCTACATATATTTTCTAGTTGAAGAATTTTTTGTGAATTGTGACTAAAATTGCTGTTACACAGCAGTTTTATCTTCCATTTTCCTAAATGCAAGAGCACAAAAAGCCCTCTGTAGATAACCCCATTTCGACTGATTAGTCACGTCACACACCCACTATTGCTTACTTCAATCCTGTCAGGGGTTAGACATAAACTTTAAAAGTACATCTACCTTGCGATTCGCTGCGGCGATGCCTGTCTTTGACTATTATTGTTTTATAGCAGCTGGAAAGTGTATTCCTTTTATGAATCAGCCTGTACACATATGTAGTGATATTTAAAAGTTCCCGGACTGAATCCATAACTTAAAAAATATTACCAATTGAATTGGTGAAACACATCCTCCTTCGAAATAAAACTTTTGATCAACAACACACTTTTGCCATCGCTTGTAAAGATCATCGAAACATTTATGGAATCCATTGTAGCCATGTTCTTTAATTCAGCCAGCAATGCACTTTTAACTTCATTTGCAGATTGGTTTTCGTTTAACTTGCAGGGAACGATGTGTTGACACACTCTATGCATGTTAAGCTCCTTAGTCGGTATTCGTTGACATGTTGCCGAGGGTATCTTTGCTGATTCTGCTATTGTTTGAAGCCTGTTCTTACGTACCGCCACAGAAATATTTTCGATGTTTTCAGCCGTGTGGGAAGTCTGCGGACAACCAGATCATTTGTCGTCCTTAATATTTTCCCTGCCTTGTTAGTTCTGTTAATGAACAGCGCCCTCTAGCGCTTGTAAAATAAAACGTCAGTGTGTGTGTAACAATAACTCCGAGAGGTAGTGTACGGAGTAGAGAAATTAAAGAGATCACACAGTTCACTACTAGTGTTGTTTATTGTGTTGAGACAAAACATGGGTCTCAGTACGAGCCAAAGGAGTTAAGCGATCTAATGGATATGTGTATTTGTGAAACCGTTGGATTATCAAAATTCACAGAGAAAAAAAAAAAAAATAAGTGATGGCCAAAGTGTGAATAGAGACCGATTGCGAAACCCGAAACTTTAGCGAGCGGCGTGAAACAGCGATCTGAGGAGGTAGGTGCAATTAATTGATCCTTCTATTAGTGGCCTTAATTCATAAATATGTCTTTAAATAAATTAAGGAAAGACGAGTTAAAAATCGTTGCGGAAGAGTTAAATTTAACTGTACCAGAAGGAGCAAAAATCGCTGACTTAAAAAGCTTAATTGTAAATAGTGACGTTTACAAAAATGATAAAGAGTTAGTTCAATCTGCAATCGATTATGCTTTGGCGGAAATTAAAAATAAGAGATTGGATAGTGAAACTAAATTAGAATTTGAACGAATTAAATTAGCGCAATTGCAAAAACAATTAGAGCTTGCAAATATCCAGAAGAATTTACCTCAAAATTCCGATATTCGAAATCCGAGTGTTTTTGAAACTGCCGCCAATATTAATGTTGAGACTTTGTTAAAGTCCGTGAAAACTTTAACAATACCCGTACCTTCAAGAGTGGAGTCATATAATTTATTTTTCCAGTCGCTCGAAAAAGCATTCAAAATAAAAGAGGTTCCCGAACAATTTAAAGGCGAAATTCTTTTAAATATTCTAGGTGAAAGAGTTAATAATTTACTAGTTCATGTTTCCGAAGAAGAATTAAATAATTATAGTAAGCTTAAAGATGTAGTATTAAAAGAATTTTCTCCCCACACCGCAAGAATGCTATAATAGATTTCAGAAAGCGCAAAAAATAAGTTCAGAGAGTTATGTACAATTTGCATCACGATTATGCGCGACATTTGAGTATTATTGTCAGCTGCGCAATGTGAATGATTTTAAATCATTGTGTGAGTTAATTGTATCGGATAAAATAATGAACACACTCGACAGAGAATTAATGTCTCACATGAGTATAAAACAGGGAGAGAAATATTTTAAACCACAAGAGTTAGGGCGTGAGTGCGATATATATTTGTCATCGAAAGGCAAAATTAAAATGAGATATTTTCTAAGCCCTTTTGTGAAAATGCCAAGCGTTTTAGTTATAATAAACAAAACAAATTTAATGCTAAAATACCGCGAGATGCATCGAATGTATTTTTTCCGAGTTAAAAAATGATAAATGTGTATTGTGTAAAAATAATGTTCATGCTTTACAATTTTGTCCACAATTTAAAATGTTTTCTGTAAACGAAAGAGTAGAATTTGTTAAAAATAATAGACTTTGTTTTAAATGTTTTTCACCTCAATGCAGCGTTAGAAGATGTCGATCAAAAAATTGTTTCTGCTCTAAACCGCATAATAAATTATTACATTATCCCAGAGGAATGAAAAATAATTCTTTCTTCCCCCTGGAGACGATGACAGAGGTTAACCAGGATGAACCACAATTCGCCTTGAGTGTAAATGCTGAATCTTTCGTTCCGAAAGTAGACAAAACACAAATCGTGGCAACGGCATGTTTTAAAAACAAATGCCTTTTGAGTACTGCTTTAATTCTTGTGAAAGATAAATATTCAGAATGGCAGACATTTAGGGCCTTGTTAGACTCGGGAAGTGAAACATGTCTAATTTCAAATGAGTGCGCGAATAAATTACGACTTAAGACCGAAAGAATAAATACATTAATCTCGTGTTTAAATGATGCCTCTATGGTTGTAAATGGGTGTGTTAAAGTGGCGATTTCTAATCAAAATAAATCTTTCGAAAGGGAATTGGATATGCTCGTAGTTAAAAAAATCACTGATTTTATTCCGCAGAAAGCGTTAGAGATAAATTCTGATTTTTCTAATTTTGTGGAATTAGCGGATTCTAATTTTAATGTTCCCGGCAAAATTGATTTATTATTAGGTGCAAATATATTTTATGAGTTATTGAAACCGGAAAGAATTAAAATAAAAGATTCGCAATTACTGTTAGTCAACAGCGTATTTGGTTATATAGTAACGGGTAATTTAGATTCAATAAATGAAACTAAGGTTCACTGCGGTTTGATTCGTGATGAGGACTTGAATAAAACTTTAGAAAAATTTTGGAAAGTAGAGGAACCAATAGTTAAAAATAAAGAAAGGCTAATTTGTGAGGAACATTACGCGAATACTCATTTTAGAACTAAAGAAGGTAAATATGTAGTATCTATGCCCTTAAAAAAGGAACCCTCGTGTTTGGGTAATTCGAAAGACATAGCCCTCAAACGACTTGGATCGCTGTGGAATCGCTTAGCTAGAGATGAAAATTACTTAAATTTATATCGTGAATTTTTAAGAGATTATGAAAGACTGGGTCACATGAAGGAAGTGACTAACGAAACTGAACCCGAAATCACATATTACGCTACCCATCATGGAATTTATCGTCCAGAAAAGTCCACAACAAAACTTAGAGTTGTCTTTAACTGTTCTTCGTTAACTGATAATGGAATATCTTTAAATGACATTCAATATAATGGAGGAGTGATACAAGAGGACTTATATGCGCAAATGCTCAGGTTCAGAACTTATATGAATGCATTTACAGCAGACATTAAAATGATGTATCGAACTATATTAATTAACACTAAACAGCGTAATCTGCAGAGAATCGTTTGGTGTGAAAGTGAACATGAATCACCCAAAATTTACGAACTTTCGACTGTTACCTATGGCACTGTAAGTGCTCCCTACTTAGCACAGAGAACTTTAACCCAATTGTCGATGGATGAAGAGGCTAATTTCCCTATAGCAGCTTCCGTTTTACGGAACAACTTATATATGGACGATGTCCTTTGTGGTGCTGCAACGTTAGAGGAGGCAATTGTTCTCAGACAACAATTAAAAGGAATTTTGAAAAGTGCTGGAATGGAGTTGCATAAACTTTGCGCCAATCACGAGAAATTGTCACCAGATCCCGAACAGAATTACAATTTTGCAACTTTAACAGAGACGAAAACGTTAGGAGTGTCGTGGAAGCCGAACCTAGATTGCTTTTTGATTAAAGTGAAAGTCTGTTTGGACAGTTCTTATACTAAAAGAGACGTCTTGTCTACTATTGCCAAGATCTTTGATCCTGTTGGACTGATGGCACCAGTAATTTCCAAAGCAAAGATTTTCCTCCAGCGTTTGTGGAGAAGCAAATTGGAATGGAATGACCTTCTGCCAGCTGAAGAATATCGAGAATGGCAACAATTCCTAGTATCTTTAGAGAATATCAACAATATAGAGATACCAAGGCGTATTCTTGTCGCTTTTCCAGAAGTTATTGAGATCCATGGCTTTGCTGATGCCTCAGAGCGGTGCTACGGTGCAGCAGTTTACTGCAAATCTAAAAATTTGAAGAGTGAAACTTTAGTTCGGTTAATCACAAGCAAATCGAGAGTAGCGCCTATTAAAAGCCTGACAATTCCCAGACTTGAATTGTGTGCTGCAGTGCTATTGGCAAAACTTGTGAAAAGAGTTGTAGCTGCTTTACAACTAGAAACTGCTGAATTATATCTTTGGTCGGATTCGATGATCGTCTTGGCGTGGCTTCGAAAGGAACCGATGGACTTAAAGACCTTTGTTCAAAATAGGGTTGCCAAGATACAAGAACTCTATCCTAATCAGTTATGGAGACACGTACCATCTGATCAAAATCCTGCAGACTTAGTCTCCCGAGGAGTCGATCCTGATAAACTTTTGCAACAAAACTTATGGTTTAATGGACCAACATTTCTTTCAGGTGATGACTATCCAAATCGAACTATAAACTGTAGAGAGAAACTAGATGAATATAATTCAGAACTGAAAAACTGTGTTAATGAACAAATTGAAAACTTTCAATCGGTGCTTAATATTCATGTTAATGATTTTTTAAACGACCTTCTTAATCTAAGCAATAATTATATAACTATTTTACGTGTATTAAGTTTTATTTTCAGGTTCGTGGAAAATTTAAAGGGAATAAATAAAGTGGCTGGTCCACTCACAACAAAAGAATTTGAGAAAGCTGAAACATTTCTGGTAAAAAAAGTGCAAGAGCAAGAATTTTCCAGTGATATTAACCATCTTAAAAGTAAGGGGAGTGTGCTACCAAACAGTAAGTTAAAGACATTGAATCCCTTTTTAGATGACAACGGTGTCTTAAGAGTAGGAGGACGATTGTGTAATTTAGAGTTAAGTTTTAATAAAAAGCACCAGATAATTTTACCAAAAAATAATAAATTAACTTTAATAATAATAGAATATTTTCATAAGAAATATTTACATGTGGGAACTGTATCTTTACTGAATCATATTCGGGAAAAATTTTGGCCGTTGAATGGTAGGTCAATGTGCAGAAAAATTGTATATAAATGTATTGTATGTTTTAAAGCGAAACCAATTGTGTCAACTCAAATTATGGGTAATTTGCCAAAAGAGAGACTTATTACTGATTATCCATTTAATTGTTCAGGAGTAGATTTCTCTGGTCCTTTTTCATTAAAAATAAAGGACAACGTAAAGGAAATTTGTTTAAAGTGTATATTTGTATTTTTGTGTGTTTTGTGTTTAAAGCGGTACATATTGAGTTAGTATCAGATTTAACATCGCAAGCATTCATTGCCGCGTTGAAAAGGTTTATGGCTCGAAGAGGCAAATGTGCAAAACTGTTTTCGGACAATGGTAAAAATTTCGTCGGAGCTAGCAATGAAATTAAAAACTCCTTGAAATAGTCAGAAAACCAGACGAAAAATTAGCTAATTACTTAGCAGCAGAAGGAATAGAGTGGAAATTTATTCCCGCGAGGTCGCCCAATTTTGGAGGTCTTTGGGAAGCGGCCATAAAGTCATGTAAATATCACTTAAAAAGAGTTGTGAATGGAATTAATTTAACGTACGAGGAACTACTTACGGTCACTGTACAAATTGAGGGAATTTTAAATTCTCGACCGCTTTGCCCCCTATCAAACAATGATGATGATTTCCAAGTGCTTACACCAGCTCATTTTTTAATTAATAGGTCTTTAAATTCGCTAGAAGAGCCTAATTTGACAAAATGTAAAGAGAGTAATCTCAAAAAGTGGCAAAAAATAACTAAGATAGTTCAATTAATGTGGAAATTTTGGAGTCGTAATTACTTGAATCAATTACAACAGAGGGGAAAATGGATGTTTGAAAAAAACAACGTTAAAATTGGAGACTTGGTTTTAATAATTAAAGAAAATTTACCAACATATATATGGGCATTAGGTAGAATCGTAGAATTGTATTATGGTGAAGATAAAAAAAAGTGCGTGTTGTTAAAATTAAAACTCAGTATAGTACATGTAAAAGAGCCATATCAAAAATTTGTGTTTTACCAATGGAAGATCCTTAAATATAATTTGAATTTTTCATTTAGTGTACCATTGGTGGTGTGTAAATTTGCTCATTGTTAGTAAAGTGATTTTGTATTTGTATAAAAAAAATATTGTTATTTGTGAAATCTTGCATTTATATAATGATTTATGTAATTGTATTTCTTGAGAATTGTCAAGTGTTGAATGTGTAAAGTGTTCTAGATGTAACCAATATGAATGTTAATTTAGTAACAATGATTGCATGGTTAAACCAGTGCAATGTGGGGCGGTATGTTAGTTCTGTTAATGAACAGCGCCCTCTAGCTGCTTGTAAAATAAAACGTCAGTGTGTGTGTAACAATAACTCCGAGAGGTAGTGTACGGAGTAGAGAAATTAAAGAGATCACAGTCCACTACTAGTGTTGTTTATTGTGTTGAGACAAATTGTAGGGGGAAAATGGACAAGGTGCCATAGAAATGAAAAGTTCTCCAAGTCGAATGATGCGTGGTTGTCGGGGGATTAAGATTTATATTATATTTTATTATTTTTAAGAAAAATATATAGCTAATGTTTTAATGTGGATTTTATGTTTATTTAAGCTTATAATAATTATTTTTTTCAGAATCATAAACTTTAAAATGGTTTTTCTCGCTTTGTGTTTTTTCACATTCAGAATACCACTTCTACCACAATCATTTACCAAACACTTCCATTTTTTTCCCTGTGTCTTATATGTAATACATGTAACAAAATTAGGGATCCATTTTGCTGTAAATTGAATTCTCTTTTTTTAAAAAAATTAAATGTGGGAAATATTTAGGCTTTTGGTTGAATTTTAGCGTATATATAGTCATATATATAGTCATATATATAGCGTATATATAGTATCATAACACTCATATCACAGTTTACATTTTTTCCACACACATCTTAAACATCTTACACATTGTTGACAACCAACCAAATTAGAGCCTAGCAAATTTACATTTTTGACAATCAACCAATTCAAATTTTACCATATTTGATTGTCGTCATTTTATACTTGTCTTTGCTGGCTGGTTTAAAAGTCAGCTCAAAAGATGTGTTTATGTTTTTTCGAATTTTTTAACTTGGTGAATAATTGACTTTCATTAATGGCAAGATGCTTGTTTCTCTTCGTAAAAGCTTTGTGAGTAAAGAAATTTTGTTAAATTATTTTTTGAAAGATACTTTTCTTATGTAATTGTTCTAGTATTTTTCTACTTTTCTTACATAATTATTTTGTGATTTTGTGATTTTTCTGCATTAAGAGCTGGGAGAGTTTGTTACATAATAGTAGTGATTGGTTTTATCATGCTCTCAGAGTTATACTTTCTCTGAAGTTTTGTTTATTTTATTTGGTTTTCCTACCGAGTTGCAAAGGGGGAAGGTTGGTGCCTTCAAACTAGTTTAACCCCACTTATTCGGTCCTAAGTCCGAAATTACTTTCTGACTCGCTAGGTTCTTCTTTTTTGTAGTTCTTTTATTTCTCTATAATTTTGTTCTTCATGTTCAGCTTTCATATTTTTATTGCGCTATTTCTTGTTATGTTCTTTATCTATTATTTCTTGTTTTTGATAAATAATACATATTTCTTATATATATTTCTTATACATATTTCTTATATATATATATAAATATACTATATATATATATCATTGATCCCTAAAGGTGTTTAAAATAGCCTCAGAAATATTACAAAAATTTCATGTCAAAAATTAATTAACACAAAAAGAGTTAAATTTTTAAAATTTCCAAATTTTTTAAAATAAATTAAATTTGTAAAATTGTGTGCATAATATGTAAAACATTTTATCTCGTGCCATTTTCTTAAATAAACATTTTTGAAATACTAAAATGTAATTTTTAAATACATAAATAAAAAAAATGCTCAAAGGGTGCCAAGTCCTTTTAATCACTACCTATAATCCCTTGTTGTATATGTGTAATGTTATGTTTGATTGTTATTTGTTTTATCTTTAAAATTATTAAATTTAAGTTTTTTCAACTTGCCACACTATTTCTTGTATATTTTAGGTTGGGGAAAAAGAAATCCATTGTTTTTGCGTGAAAATCAAAACTTTATTTAACAGGCTTCCGATTGTCCGATTTGGTTTAAATGTGCACAGTTTTCTTGTCAATTTAAAGGTAGCTTTATAATGCCTCTCTCATAGAAGTCTTGGCCCTTATTGGAGAAAAACTCTAGTAATCGATTTTCACAATCTTCTCGTGATCCCAATTTCTTATCACTCAGGAAGTTTTGCAATGTAAAAAAATGGTGGTAATTGCTTGGTGCCAGGTCCGAACTATATGGTGGATGCATTAAAACTTCCCAACTAAGCTCCCCAGAGTTTCTGCAGAGTCACTACAGAAGTGTGTCGCCTGGTGTTATCCTGATGGAACACAACACCTCTTCTGTTGGCCAATTCTGGCCATTTCTGGTGAATCGCTAGCTTCAAGCGGTCCAGTTGTTGTAAGTAGATATCCGAATTTAGTGTTTGGCCATGCGTCAGCAACTCCTAATAAATTATTCCTTTCCAGTCCCACCAAATACACAGTAGAACCTTCTTGGTCGTTAGTCCTGGTTTGACCAACGTTTGAGCTTCTTCATCGCACTTTGACCATGATCATTTTCACTCAATATTGTAGTATGTGCTCCATTTCTAATCCCCAGTTACAATCAATAAAGGAAATGGGTCGATTTCATTCCGTTTGGCCAAGGCTTTGCTGATGGAAATTTGATCCATCATATTTTTTTTGTGTTAATTAATGTGGCCCCCAAACATGGAGCTTCTTTTTGAATCCAACTGAGCACAAATGGTTTAAAACTGTTTTATGGTCAATCTTTAGCTGCTGGGCGATGCAACGACTACTGACATGCAGGTCAATTTCGATTATTTCTGTGGTTTCATCAACATTTTAGACGACGGGCCTACCAGTGCGAGGTGCATATTTGATATCAAAAATACCTAAACCGAATCTGCGAAACCAAAATTGTACGTAATTAGCTGTTACAGTATCGGCACCATAAACACCATTCGCAATTTCAGCCACCTGGCTTGCAGTTTCGCCTTTATTAAAGAAAAAGTGTAAAATGATCCAAATTTTGACTTCCATTTTTAACACCCTGTAACTCACAACTGGATGAACCAAACTAAAAAAGGCAAAGGAATTTTTCTAGTGTGAAATGTCATATTGACAACGAGTATAAATTTGAAATTGTTTGATCGATACTTCATGAGATATCGACACTACAGTCATCTACCGATAAAATAATGGATTTATTTTCCCCCAACCAAATATTATCTTACGTGTAAATTACTGCTTATGTTAATATGTTTAGATCATTGTTCAAAAACTAGTTCCACTTAGCAATCATTTATTCCTGATCAAATTCAAACTTGACATAAATTAGTCAAGACCCTATTAACCTTATTTGTTAGTAAAAAACGAAAAAGAATATCCAATTTACATTAATTACTTTGATTTTAGATCATTATGAAGACTTAAAAGCCATAAAATAATTTACGTGCGCCAGATAGGGAAAACTGCCCATTGTGCGCTCTGGCGAGCCAACGAGAACGTGATTTGGAACGAACTTATTTCATGAAAGGGAGAGAACATAGTAACACAGAAACGTTATCGTAGTCGCTCTACTGCAAAAGTTTTCCACGTTATAGGCTCAGCCCGGGAACTTTTGAATCCTACCTCGTATATAAGAGGAAAGTGACTCACACACAGTTACTTCTAATCAAAAGATCTCCGTAACGAAGAAATTTACTGATTTAAAATTTAATAGATGTGTTTTCTTTGTTGAGTAGAAATCCGCGGAGAACGGGTTTTGAGGAAATCGGCTTCCAAGGGGACTATGGAGACGTAAAATATAAATATATTTCAGTTTCAGGAAATTAATTTTCTGACCTTTTTCAATCAAAAGGCTAGGGTGTCAAGAATATGTTTGAATATAATATCGACATCATAATGCTTTGACATATCGTCGGCCTAATTATCAGACTGCGTAACTCCACCGGCGTTACTAATTTGATATAGGAGTACAACGCGCCAAGCGCTTTTTTTGGCACGATTCCTTAATCCTTTTGTTTTGTCTACACCATGCCTCAGTGCGCACTCTGCTTTTAATTTATTCCTCTATCAGTATATATAATCACTACTTTTTTATTTCATAATAAAACTAGATTTCGAAGGGAGAGGTGGTGGCAAGATTTTAACATAAAATAAATACAACAGAAAGTAATATTAATGTATTACACTTCCAGGTATAAATTATTTACACTATTTTGAGCGTTCATTACACAAAATTTGAACAATGTGTTACTTTTTGCTCAGCAGAGATCCCAAGCGGCAAAAAAAAAAAAAAAAAAAAAACACTAATATACGTTATCCCCATGGCAAACACATCGCACGATAAAAATATCAAAGTAAACCATATTGTAATATTATCGCCTATCTTGGCGAACATAAACAACAACTTGGCGCCTAGCCTTACTGCATCAAATTAGCCTCCCAGATGGAGTTACGTAGTCTGATAATTAGACCGACGCTATATCAATAACTTAAAAATTTTATGCAGTCATTCAATGCCAGGAATTGCCCAGCGAAGTGGATGGGAAACGGTTAGCGATATATACAAGAAACCTTCAAATTAAAAAAAGCATAGCATTGTCAAATCAATTTTATATTATAAAAATACTTCTTAAAATGGTGTCGAAATTTAATTCATAAATTACCATTAGTACCTTTGCGGAAGAAATTCTTCCATTGTTCTTACCGGGTGTAATTAAAAAAATTAATTCGAACTGCTGACCTTTAAAAAGGCTTCACATTAATAATTAATAAATGCGTTCTCTCTACAATTTTTTTTAATTAAAATATATTTCTAATAAGAGAAATGATTATCTAAAAAAGGTTTTTTTCACCATTATTTGAAATGTAATATAAAAGAGGCGTAAAAAGCTATTCAAAGGTTGCCTTTGTAAAAATTCTCAAGAAATTGACATCCTGCAGCTTCATTAAAAAGCAATGGATATCAAACTGATTGATTACTGGATCACGGAGCATAATTAATATCATGGAGCATAAAATTCCGAGAGCAACAGCAATTAATGAACCCTGGAATAAAAACTGCTTTTTCTAGTTTTTAAACCTAAACAGGAGGCATTTTATGTGATGATTATTTATACCTGTTCCAAGGAATGCATGTGCAAAAAAAGACATTAAGACAAAAATTAATTACCGTAAAAATGCTGCATGGTTGAAAAATGTTGGAAATGTTGGAAATTAAAAGAAAGCGACGTTCTAAATAAATCATTGCGGTAAGATCTTATAGCGTTTTCATAACGTTTATCGTTAGTTTTAAGCTTTTTTTGAATGACTGTAGAATGACCATTATTCAAAGTGAAAAAACTCGGAGATCTTGTTTTTTCTTTTTCCCAAGTATGCTTTGAAACACTAAAAGCGAAGAGCAGTATTCTGTTTCAACTAGCAGTTATAAATTTATTCTCATAACACACACACACACAGAAGCATTTCTAATATACAATTGCTTATCATCACAGCACGAAAGTAAGATTTATTTTTTTTCTTTTTGCATTATTTACTGAACGTACTTTTTATCTGGTAAAAAAATGTTAACGTTTTAATATTTATAAGTAAGGGATTAAAATAACTTTCTCAAATGATAAACAAGGTTAACTTATTAAATTTCAAGTATGTAGATCTGACACAGTTCAGAAACAGGAATTTTATCTATAACGTCTTTTATCCCATCGCAACCTCCCTTAGGATGGATTTTCGCAAAACCAATTCATTGTTGAACTCTACTGCTTGAAAGTAATATGCTTACAAAATTCCAGTCTTAAAGTCTTATAGTTCCAAAACGGGAATATTTATCTATAAAGCCACATAACTCCTTGCAACGCCCCCTTGAGGGGGATATCAGAAGAACCCATTCTTAGTTGAATTTAACTCCAATACATTTCACTCCATTTCAAGTCTGTAGGTCTAATAGTTCAAAAAAGGATATATTTATCTATGACGTTCTTTGACCTGAAGGAAGAGAGGACTCGATGTAGGTACCTTCCGTTCCGTACGCAAGTACTTTATCGACCACGCCAAAACGATCGTCTTCGCGGGATGTTTGGTACTAGTTTATATAGATATCACACCGCCACATACCCCCATGCCAGTGATTCGGCGCGAATAGAGGAACGAACGATACCATATTCGTGGTGAACATGTGAGCAATTGCGTCACTTTGTGTGAGACGGCATATTTGCGTCAATGTTTGACGGCTTGGCTCCCTTTGCAGTGGATAGATGGCGCCACGACTGTGGCGCGTGAAGAGTGTGGCTCCTTTGCACGGCCAGGCTCACCAATGAAGGAAGGAAGGATTTGATTTAGGTACCTTCTCCATTCCATACGCAAGTACTTTATCGATCACGCCAAAACGAACGTCTTCTCGTGATGTTTGGTACTAGTTTATAAAGATATCATACCACCACAAACCTCTCACATCCCTTTTGAGGGTCAATTTTCGAAAAATCTCTTTTGTAACTTGGCTCTGTTATATGAAAATAATATGCCTTCTAAAATTAAAGACTGTAGGTCGTATAATTCCAAAACGAGAAATCTTTCTACAACAACACAGAGCCCCTCGCAACGGCCCTTGGGTCTTAATTTTAGCCAAATCCGTTTCATAGCGAATCTCTACTCTGTGAGAAGAACGTGCCAACCAAATTTCAAGTCCGTAGGTCTAATAGTTTCAGATACATAGTGATGTGTGTGTGTGTGCTATTTTCCTATATAATATATTCATTTATATAACTTATTGAACCTTTTGCAAGCTATGGAGAGCCTCGCTACGTTAATACTACATTCAGTAGCGAAACGGAGGACATTTGGACCCCACTGCAAAGTTAGGCTTTAGGCCCCCAAGTTGGATTTAACAAAAGGTAGGTATTTGGTGGCGGTCAGGTTTTGAACCCTCTAGAACCCTACCCCCCACGATGCGGGGAAAGCTGAAGTTTGCGTTACGCCACTGAATACATACATAATTTTTTTCCTCCAATCCTTTGAAATTTACCATACAGCAACAATAAATACACTTTATTGTGGATTATACATCGAAGTATAGATACATATAACGATAATTGTGATAAATGTAACTTTTAATTCTGACTAAACGACACCCGTTTTATTTATTTACTCTTCAAAAGTTCAGGTCTCACCATACGGAAGTGGCCGCGGCTGCCGAGTGGTTTGAGGCACGAACTCGTAGCCAAAGTTGTTGAGTCACGTATTTGAATCATAATGCCACGGAAGACCCACCGTATAAAGGGGTTCATGCACGGGAAATTAGTCGGGGCTTCAAGTCCTCACGTTGGAGTGGTGTGAAAATATGGAGAGGGAAGAGGCCTCCCCAGGTGTCTCCATCTTCACTTGGCCGTGGCTCAAAATTAGGAAGTCTGTCGCCAAAAGCACTCATGTTGTGACGGGTTCAAACCACTTTCTGTAGAGATGACTTAATATTATGCTTATGTACATGCTATTTAAACCTCGGCAATTGGTGTATTATGTTAATCATGGTATCGTAAAAAGTTAATAGTGGAACATGATTTATAAATTGTGAGTACTGCCTACTGTTGTTAGTATTCAAACTTAGCGTATATATAGAACATTAAATATGAAATCAAACATCAACAGGCAAAGATTATAAATACTCAGCTATAATCATTAGTCTTGATGTTCAACAAGTCAGTTTATCCGTTTTATTCAACCTTGAAATCAAGTTACATTGATCATCCATTAGTTTATTTACAAAATATGGATGCTATAATATATTAATATATATAATTATCTAAAAGTGAACATAACGAAAAGTTGCGCAACGCAATTTTTTAGTAAAATCCGCTAAGTGTTTTAAAGATATTTTCAGTTATTTAAAGCTATCCAATACTTCTGATCAAAGAAAATTTCAAATTTATGCATGAATTATGCCCACACAATACATTTTATAACTCTTTATATTATAAATATCAAAAATTCCTTATATAAGTTCTTTAATTACTGAACATAGAAAATTATTTTTCTGTAATTACTGCAACATTATTTGACAAAAAAGAAGAAAAATGATCGTTTTTCTTAGGACATTATTGGAAGTTTTCAAATCAATGATTTTCAATAATTACACAAGAAATGAGTTAATTTCGTGCTCGAAATTAAGGACTCTTGTGAAATATATTAGAATAATTTATAAAAATTTCAATATATCTTTATAACTATATGTCCATTAATATCTGGTAAAAAGTAACGAACTCGGTATAGTGTTGAAAAAATTTTGTAATTCTGATTAATGAGTTCAATCGATTTTACAGCGGTAAAACGATAAGTAACATAATATTTTCTTATTATTCCTTTTAAGGAAATATGAAAATATTTATAGCACTCATTATAATTATATTCCAGTAAACTCAATATAGTTTTTGAGATACAAACTTATAATTTAGTTGTGTCACTAAACGTTAATTAAGCAATGAATAAATACAAGTTATTATTTATTTGAAAGGAAACATATTTGCAGTATATTATATAAAACAATGAATTCAGTAAGATTTAAAATAGTTTCAAAATTTTTGAATAAGGTTATTAATTAATTAAATATTATCCCCGTAAAGACTAAATCATTAATTTTTAAGACTTTCATTTAAATTTTATAATCTATTTAGATACAAAAAAATCAGGTAAAAAAATTATTTATTTTAAATGTATGTTAACTTTGAAAGTATTTTAAACCTAATATTTTTGTTAAATCCTCTTAACTTATTGTTTAAAAAGAGATATTACTATGTAACACTAAAATCAGAGTAATATTAACCATTCAATATACTACTGTTACGCATGTCTCCAAGAACATCTCGGTGAACTTTAAAAATAAATATGAACCTCCTAAGTACATAAAAATTAAAACTATATAATTACTAAAAATTGAAATTATAAACCAACTTCTTTACAAGGTTCTTTGTATTTTTACTTGAAGAAGAAAAACATTTTGAAAGAAAAAACATTTAATCTTATCGGTTCCAATCTGAAGCTTATAAAATTTTTGTATATTAAAAATTATTGTAGCAAATGTGTTTCAATCACAAGAATAACAAATTGAATTACAGAATTTATACTATTTAAATTATAACACTTTAATGAGTCATGAAAGAATTAAGTTAATGTGGACGAATACCAAACGTGCATGAATAACTGCAAGAATTATATTTAAATAAAGATATTATACTTCTTAAAAAATATGGATACAAAAGATCTACTACGCAGACAGAGTGAATAAGAACAAGAATAAATTAGTCATCAGAATTTATGATTAATTACGTATCGGTTTCCTATTTTTAGTATTTTATTAAATTTCAAGTTTATAAGAAAAAAACAATAAAATCCGTAGTCAAACTAAACAAAAATAAATTCGTCAGTTTTATGAATCTAAGGTCTCGTTCATTATGGATTTCCATTAAGATGAGCGTGGCATCACATTATTTTGACCTCCATTACCTTATGTATTGAAATGGATTGAAGTTATTTTATTTATTCTAAAAATTTTATAATCAAGAAATTTTTTGCCGGATCTTTTTCATATAAAAAAGCAAAAGTGCAGTTTGACTCAAAATGATAGCCCCAGATTTTCGTTTTATTGATTTGATTGAATATTATGTAGGTATAAAACACTGAAAATTACTTCGGTGTAATATTTCGAGAATTCTTAAAATTCATATTTAAAGTCAAACATATGTTTTTCAAAAATATATTCAGATATATATTTTTAATTTCACAGACTTGATGGATTCATTAGACATTGTGTATACAAGTTACTGAATTATCAATCGTTGGTCTCCATCCCCATTAGGGGTCTCCAATCTTTAATGCTCGTGGTCCATATCAATAAATTCACAATGATCCTTAGGCCACATCAGTACATTTTCAGTTATCCACGGGCCTCATAAATAAATTTACAATGATCCGCGGGCCCTTCGACTGTCAAAAAAGTAATATATTCAGGAAATTTAAATAAGAAAACTCCAATGGATATCAAGCATATCAATAAAATGTTTTAAATATAAAAAAAACAAAAAAATGGCCTTTTTTACGGCAAAAATCATGCGCAATTTTTTCCCTGGAATTCAAATGAAGGGCCACTAAAATACCTTAAGCGGGCCATTCGTGGCCTGTAGTCCACGGGTTGAAGACCACTAGTATAAGTCATTATTGATTTTATATCACCAAATCGAAAATTATATAAATTGAGAATCAATACTCAGCTTTTTTGTTTATTAAACTAATTTAATCATTTTTAGCTCAACATTCGTGTTACATTTTCTTAACAAAAATTGAAAATTAGATCGATTTAAGGGTTTTCAACCATGTGGCAGCCTGTTTTTTAAGCATTCTGAGGTAATTTTTTTTTGACGACCAGTAATCAGACAGAACTTTATATGCTTTATGAGTACGTGTATAAATGTTCAGCCAAAAATATATATTAGAACGAGTTATAGCGCTCTGAATACACCCACCTCAAAAAAATGGACGCTCACTTTCTTGACGAATCCGGGTGTAATTAGCTTATCTGAAATCAAAAAATAAATAAATAACGTTGTTTTAATCTACATAAGCTGAAATGCACCAAATGGACTACACTCAATTGAAAATATCAAAAATTGGATTTTTGGTAGACTTCTGAAGAAATGTTTCGAATTTCACGGGGTTTTTTTTGTTGTTTTTATAAGAGATAGAAATACATTTTGAATTTTGGAATGATCGTAATTCACATTTGGTGCGTGTATATGTGCTGAGTCTACCCTATAAAATTGAAGTCATTCGGTCCAACCGTTCTTGAGATATGATGGAGCAAAGTTTGAAAAACATGGTTTTGAGAAAAACGTGTTTAAAGTTTCAAGTCCGATTAAAACAAGGAAACTCTTAACTTAGCTCTACGAACAGCTGCTCTTCTAACACCTGTTTCTTTATAACGACTTCGAATTTTAAAAAAATCACTTTACCACCGTATTCTAGAAATGTTAAGGAAGCAATTTATGAAAAGAAAATTGAGTTTTTGAAACCATCTCATGGGTGAACCCCATTAAACATTTAACTATATTTTAGTTTTAGATTATGCATTCTTCGAATGTGTTACACAAAATACAACTAGAAAGTATAATTTAAATATAAATATATTTTATTAAGTACATAACTATTTATAATACTTAAATCTGAATTTTAAATATATGCTATTAAGAGGGCTGAGTAAATGTGCTTTAAATATATGATCAATACGTCAGCATGATTAATAACTAAGTATATCCCTTTTCAGCAGGAATGATTAAGTGATTTTTTACTTTTGCACTATAAATCAACATTGGCGACCGTCTTGGAGCTCTGAATCATTATCTAGTGACGAGGACGATACCTGATTTGGCAACACTGCACCACTCCAATGTGTAGGTCTTAGAGCCCCTACGGATTAAAAGTGCATCAGTTATTTATTCTACTCGGTGGGTATCAGTTGCTCATCACAAGCTGGTCAAGCACTCATGATCATAATCAATAGTATCAAATTCCCTTTTCATTTGGAATGTTAGCCAAACTTTAATTATTAATACAATAAATTATTAATACCCATAAAAATTTAAAAAGGTATATTTTAAAACAGCTTCCATAAAAGTATCTAAACTGTGAGCTTTAAATCTACATCTTAGTTAATTTTTGTATCTACCGTATTTACTCGAATCTAAGCCGCACTATTTTTTGAGTATTAATGCTACTGAAAATAGGGCACGGCTTAGAATCAAGGTAAAACATTTATTGGACAGAAGGAAACTGAGTCTCCACTTCTTTCATAAAAATGTCAAATGTTTGGCGAAAAAAATGTCACTGTCCATTCTGGCCACTTGCATCGATGACTTATGCCATTCTGCAGTTTATCTCCAGAATTCAGTCTGTCTTAAATATCATCGCCTGCTCATATTTAGGAGAATTTTTCAATTCCTACAATTAGCTCTCATTCTCTATTTATTTATTTATGTATCTTGGTGGAATTTTCAATCGTTAATAAAATACATTTTAAAGCGCTCAATTGAGCTGAAAGTTTGTATACATGATTATTTTGGGTGACAATACAATAATTTAATTGTAATTAATAAAAATTAGTTAGTTAAAACTAATTATTTAAAGAATTACAAATACAGCCACGTTAGCATCATTTTTGGCGACTTAAAGACCCTTTTGGCGACTTGAGTCAAAACTTGAAAATGATTTTTTCTCACGTTTTAAAGCATTCGGTTGAACTGAAATTTTATGTACACGAATGTTTTGGGACGACAATACGATACTTTAATGATAACTAATAAAAATTAATTACCACTTAATATTGTGATTCTGTCCTATATATTTACATATGTATATTAATTGTAACTATTTAATAAAAAGTAGCTAAAATAAAATTTTTCTTTGTTGATCTAAGTAGGCATTGACTTAAAAAAAAATTTGTATTAATTTTTTGTATACGTTTTCTTTCAATCGCCTATGCATCAAATATATTAGTATTAGCATCAAAATTTCTCTATGACGCAAATATTAAAAGGGGGAGGGGCAGTTTTATATGCAGAAAAAACAGAAAGTAAACAGCTGGCAATGAAAATTTGACACGAATGAAACATATGTATGCAAAGTCGGAAACAAAATGACATAAGTTTTGCTTTTTAAAAAAAGGCTTGACATTCTTTAATAGTACTTTTACATTCTTCTATAATGCATTCTTTTTTAAAATGTGGTATTATAAATGCATTGGATGGCACGGAAGAGGACACCATGTGGGAAAATGAAACCACCGGCACCAGTTCCGAAGTCAGTTGTGGCATTGAGAGTGACGAAAAATTTTCAAAACATGGTACTGACAGTGAGAGTAATTATAGGTGTAACTATGCATTTTAAAGTTTTTAATTCTGGTAAAATAAATAAAATGTTAATGTCTTATTATTTCTCATTAAACTTTTATTTAAATTCTCAAGTATCGGATATTGATGAACCCTCTTCACATTTTTTTAAGAAAATTTCTCAAAAATGTGCAGAAATTTCGAAATGCGGCTTAGACTCAATGACAAAATTTTTTCACAAAAACGTTTTAAGAATTTGGAATGTGGCTTAGGTTCGATTAAATACGGTATTTTTCCCGTTAAGTCCTTTAGTGTATTTTTTTGAACATAAATATTTTTTAATCCATTGGTTACGATTAAAATATTTGATTCATTAACTAAAAGCAGTATTAAGAATATTATCTAGCCACAGAAAATACTTTTGACTCTCACACCTATCCGAAAAATTTTATTACTTAATCTATTAAAGCAGAAAGGTTTTATCCGACCGTTTAATTCTAACTATACACACAAAATACTCTACCTTTCACAAATGAATCAGAGATAAATAATTGAATATATAGAACTCTTTTCTCAAAGATAAATAAATATCGTGATGGATATATTTCTATCTCTTCAATCTATTCTCCAGCTATATAAAGAAGAAAGTTCATAACGACAACGTTCTTCTACATCCTGATTATCCTGAAGGAATTACTAGGTCATACTTCTTTGTCTCTTTTTTTGATAGAGATTGATTACATGTTACTATCCGTATATCGAATGGTTCATATCATTCTCTACTAAAGTAAATGATCAACCCCATTTCGTGTTTTACTAACTTTTTCTTGTGATTTCCCAATCAGGTTTCTTTTTAATGCTCCATCGAAGATAAAAAGAAACGTATGTAGTATAGAAACGTATGTTTCTGATATAAACCCTATCGTTATCGTTTGCAGTAATTAAATAACTTATTATTCTAATTTGTATACCACATGTTTCGAAATATAAACCAATTCATGCCTGTTTATTTTTTCTTCAGGAATTTACCCAAAACTTTAAACTTGTATATAAGCCAAATAGGATTTTTTTTAAAAAAAATTGAAATTTTAAATGTTTTTCCATGTGGGCAAAAGTGTTATTAAACGAGGGTGATACTTTCCAGTAAAACTGATGTAAATTAAAACGCCAGGTGTCAATAAAGATAGTTTTATTCCTGACAGCCCTACCTGAAGTTAACACAATTTTTTATTCATTTGTTATCTTGTACACTAATTGTGCTAATCAAATCTTCTGCGTCAGTCTTTTATTCTCAAATAGTGCAGGAACAGAAATTTTTGCTCGACATATGATCTTCGACGTATGTTTCATGCCCTAGTGAAAACCTCGCTACATGATAATCGAATAATTTTCGATATCTCAACGAATGAAAATGAACTAAAGGAACTATTTGTAAACTCGGATTCATACACACTTTGAAGTATTTATATGAACTTATTTTACTTTTTTTAGAATAAATGTTGTTTATATATTCAAAATATCCTAAAACAGTGCTAGCGTTTCTCAAACTGTAGGACGCGCGAGCATAACGAAAAGTCAAAAATAGAAGATAATTTTCAAAACATTATCAATTTACTGAACAGAAGCAAAACAAAACACATTTCTGACATATTTATATTGATATATCAGTACTACACAGTGTATTTGATAATTAATTTTATCAATGCTAAGTTAAGAATAGGTTTAAAACTTACTAATGACTTCCATGGGCTTGCCTTACACAAGAACATTTAATATTACAACATAACATTTAACAATACAACATTTAATATTATGTTGTTAATTTGTGATGTTAATAATTAGTCTTACGTCATATCACATTATTATTACATTCAACATATTATTATTGTATGGAGGAATGGGGGCGATGAAAATTAAGGTTGAAAATTGGGTCGCTAGCATTGAAAGTTTGATAAGCAATGCCCTAACAACTAAAAGATTCCAATCGCTTGCGCATGACGCTAACAAAACCACTTTTCCTTAACTACATTTTGCTGAAATCAGTTGATCCGTGTACAAGCCAGCCTCTTTGTAATTAACTGTACAGGGAATATAAGGTATTTACTAATTTCGATCACTTTTATATTTGTACCATCGAAATATGATTCTTTATTTTACTTATAGTTAATGATAATGTTGAATTTCAGCTTAAGATTTACCTATTATGTTTCAAAAAATTAAGGGTACTTTAAATCTTTTCTAGACACGCAGAAGCAATATTTCACTTTGATTAATCAATTTTATTTAATAAGATATTTTACTTAGAGTTAATGATAATGTTGAATTTCAGCATAAGTTTTACCTATTATGTTTCAAAATTAAGGGTATTTTAAATCTTTTCTAGACACTCAGAAGCAATATTTCACTTTGATTAATCAATTTTATTTAATAAGAGTCAATACATTTGAAAAATTACTTTCTGATGTTCATATTGTTTTGATAACAAGTCACTCAGATCTATAAAATTTGTGAATATTCTTGAAGAGAAATTTAATAGTAAAACATTAATTATTACCATGACGTCTCTTTCCAGAAATAAATGAAACTGATTTCACAAAAATTACAATTCATTTTTCTAAATTACATAAATTTGCATACTTCCTAATACTCTAATTATTTTTGAACATCACTAAATAAGTATTCGTACATTAATTAAAATGTCTTCCACCATATTTCTTACGCCAAAGGCACTGAAACTCTCTGTAGATTCAAATAATTACAAATTTAACTATCAAAAATTTATCAGTAATTGTCGACTATTTGGCTTAGAAGAAAAATATGTTTCCATCTCGCTTCTCTTTAATAAATGAATAAACACATCAAAAACACTTTTCACTTTTATAATAATTTCAATCATATTAATTAAATTAGATAAATCCTTTTGAAATACAGTTTTATAACAAACAACACAAAAATTATTCATAACAGATTCGTATAAATATGTAATGAATTTCTCAACAAAAAACACTTATAGCATTCTCGGAATAAAATATTTTATCTGTTGAGTAGAATCTAATTAATCTTACTTAACAAGCAAAGGCACTTTTATTCGGATAATTTCACAAGAGAGTTAGAAAATTTATCTTTTATCAATTATAAATATGTATACTACCAAGTGCACATCAGACAATTGTTTAAATATGTATCAGACACTTTTGAAAATTAGATACTTTTATTTCTAAACTTCAATGTTTTGATTGTAACAGTCATCTGAAAAATTTCTAGGAAATGCGCAATGTTATACTTAATGAGTCGTGGGACATTTTTATACAATAGTTCTGTAAATACAATACAATTTGTGTAGATACAATCTTACAATATATATTTTTTGTTAATGCCTTTTAATTTTTTGGAGAAGGGGTAAGAATCGAGTTTCTGCAATGTAATTCAAAAGTTGACTTTTAAAATAGAATTCTTTTGAAATTAAATTAACAGAAATTAATTCAATGTAAGCAGCGAATAAAGAGTGAAAAAGAAGCAGGCATTCAATTTTAGTATTCATCTATGAGAATAATCTTTCATATTTTATCATTTTAATGTAAGGTATGTATTTATTTATATGTGTTAACTTGGTAAAATTATTATTATCGTTTTTAGTTTACATAGATTTCTAGCTATTCTTATTGTTTATATTAGTTTTCTTAATCATATTAACATATTTGAGAAAACGCATTGAAGAATTTTATATTCATAAATCAATTAAACCTTTTTTTTATTTACGTGCTATAAAATTTAATCTAAGGTAGGTAAAAATATTAAGAAAAATGTCATTCTGAAGTTACATAATTTATTGCTTTTCACAAATAACTACAAGACGGATTGATTACATGAATTTATTTACTTTTGCTCTTTATTAAGTCAAATACACTAAGATTCATTTCAAACTATTCATTTTTGATCAAGGATAACATTTAAGAAGATACGTTACTCTTAATAATTCTATATTACGCTGCGGGGGAGTTTGTGCCACAAAACAACGATTCTCAAACTGTAGTGACCCTACGTGAGGGAAGGGGGGGGGGCGAGCTTATCGAAAATTCGAAAATAAAAGATTATTTAAGAAAATTATTAATTTACTCAAAGGAAACAAACCAAAATACATTCAGAGATTATAAAAAATAAACTACGTATTTTCACTGATACAGCATATTTATAAATGTAGATATATAAAAAATGTAATACTTATCTTGATAATTTGAACAGTTTACAATTAAGGTTATATTGTAGCTTTTTCGTCAAAGAACATCATTATTGCATTCAAAATATTGTTAATATATGGGGTGGGGTGAGATGAAAATAATAATTAATAGTTAGGTCACAAATATTGGAAGTTTGAGAAGCTCTGCAATATACGAACATGTACCATCACTATTAATTCTATACAATGGTGAAATTAGAACCCTTACATTCAGTGGTGTAATGTAGACCCCCACGGGGGGCATAGCTTGACTGCTACTAAGTATCTACCCTTTCCATATTCCAAATTGGGAACCCCAAACATGACTTTGCAAAGGAGCCAAAATGTTCTCGTACACCTAACCCCACTTCAATCCTGTCATTTTTAGGGCTAAGGTCATAAACAAAAACAAAAGTTATGTAAATAAAATTTATATATATATATATATATATATATATATATATATATATATATATATATATATATATATATACATATAATTCCATTAAAAGTATTCTCAGAAGTTATATGAGTCATTAAAAGAACAAATCTAAAGCAGAGAAGTTTCAAGATTGTGTTGAAAAATGGTTTGGAGTTCTTCAATGTCTCGTCATTTTGATTGTATTCATTTTCTCAAAATATATTTTCTTAAATAAAAACCATTCACATTCAGTCGCATAAGGCATTTTGTTTAAAAAGACTGAACTTTTGTTAACGAGTTGCAAAAAGTTTTGAAATTGTGCTTTTTTGTATAGTCAAGGAAGTTTGAGCACTTTGTGGGGCCGAGGTAGCCTAGCGGTCAAAGTAGCGGCGTTTCATGAGTTCGAGCCGAGTACCGCTAAAGACACGCCGTACAGAAGGGGCCGATGCACGTTAAATACGTTGAACCTCAAATGTCCTCCCCTTTGGTGTGGTGTAGAAGTTAAAAGAGAGGGGGTTCTGCTCAAGTGTCGTTCTCGTCACTTGACCATGGTTCAAAATAATGAAGTCCATCGCCAAAAGCCATCGAGTAGCTGAACAGTGTGACGATAAGGTTCTCACTCATTCATTTGAGCATTTTGATAATTTATTAAAGTATCTGACACTCGGAAATTATTCGGAGTGTTTTGTCACGAAAATTCTGTCAACTAAATATCAACGTATTTTCCTCCTCTGTGAGTAATACAGTTCGATTTGCCGCGTGTGAGTGTTTCCTACTTTTTATTATACCGGGTGATCATAAGTCAGTATAAATTTGAAAAATTAATAAATCACGGAATAATGTAGATAGAGAGGAAAAATTGACACACATGCTTGGAATGACATGGGGTTTTATTAGAACAAAAAAAAAAAATAAATAAAGTTCACAAAATGACCGACAGATGGCGCTTCATCTGATAAGAAAAGCAATAATTAGCATAACAAATTAAGACAAAGCAAAGATGATGTTCTTTACAGGAAATGCTCAATATGTTCACCATCATTCCTCAACAATAGCTGCAGTCTAGGAATAATGTTGTGAACAGCACTGTAAAGCGTGTCCGGAGTTATGGTGAGGCATTGGAGTCGGATGCTGTCTTTCAGCATCCCTAGAGATGTCGGTCGATCACGATACACTTGCGACTTCAGGTAACCCCAAAACCAATAATCGCACGGACTGAGATCTGGGGACCTGGGAGGCCAAGCATGATGAAAGTAGCGGCTGAGCACAAGATCATCCCCAAACGACCTGCGCAAGAGATCTTTCACGCGTCTAGCAATATGGGGTGGAGCGCCATCCTGCATAAAAATCGTACCTTCCAGCAGGTGTTTATCAGCCAGGCTGGGGATGATGCGATTCTGTAACATATCGGCGTACCGCTCACCCATCATGGTAGCAGTTACAAAACCAGAATCACGCATTTCCTCGAAGAAAAAAGGCCCGATAACGGTAGATGTGGTAAATCCAACCCATACCGTGACTTTCTCGTCGTGCAATGGAGTTTCCACGACAGTTCTAGGATTTTCAGTAGCCCAAATTCTGCAGTTGTGGGTGTTGACAGACCCTCGGTCGGCCACTACGGGGTCTATCGTCTAAGCAACCCGTCGCTTCGAACTTCGAAATCTTTCTCGCCACAGCTGCATTTGTCAACGGACCTTTACCCCTTCGTATGGCGATAGGAACGTAACGCTGCACTAGCACATTCCCCATTCTGATAATACAGCTTCACTAACAGTGCCTTTTCAGGTAACGTCAACATGCTGCGACTGCTGGTGCAACTGATTCTCTCTCTCATGACATCCCCTTTTCTACGCGATTTTCATGCGCAGTCAATGACGTTTTGTTGTCCAGCGCCATCTGTCGGACATTTTGTGAACTTTATTTTTTTTTAGTTCTAATAAAACCCCATGTCATTCCAAGCATGTGTGTCAGTTTTTACTTCTCTATCTACATTATTCCGTGATTTATTGATTTTTCAAATTTATACTGACTTTTTGATCACCCGGTATATTTCAATGTGAGTAAGGAATTGTTTTAAGTTTTAAATAACAAGAAGTTGATTTTTTTTAAAAAAAAGAAAAATTATTAATAAACTATATATGTGAATATTTTTACTTGGATATTGTGAAATATTTTAGCAGATATTTAAAAGGAACTGTAATTAAATATGATTTTAAAATTAGAGATTAGGTATTTTATGCTCAAGTTTCGTAAAGTAAGGTGACTTATTTTTTTACAATGATAAGGAGGACGAAAAATTTGAGAAAAAAATTACAACGCAATACTTGAAACATTTTATTAATTCAAACAAAAAATACGCTAAATACGTTTGCATTCCTTTTAATTATTTATTTAAACAAGTATTTTTCCCATTGAATGATTTTTTGTCAATATATCATTTTCTAATATATCGGAATTTTCGAAACAAAAAATATCCTTTATACAGGATTTTACGGTAAGTACTGCAGCTAAAATATCGACATCCAAACTTCATTTCTCACTTGTTTAGAAATCATTACCAATTGAAAAGACTCTTTCAACTGCTGCATTAGTTCCAGGACAGCACAATGTAATTTCAACAAGAACAACTAAATTTTCATATGAAATGTGAAAGAAGTGGTAGAATATGGAATATAATTTCAAAAAGAAGGTAAATTTGAAATATTTAAGTATTTTCACACCCATATTTTATCAATTTCTGCATGTTGGTTTTCCAATTGTTCTATTAGAATTTAATTATGTGCATTCAGTCTTCTAATTTCTTCAAACAAACAATTGTCATAGATTTCAATATCAGGCATTTCTTTCTATAAAAACTCAACGCAATTTTCTATATCTACCCAATTTACTTGAGACGAAGTCAAAAAACACCATTAAAAACTTATTCCCTTGATATTTGTTTCAGACCTTTTTTCGACATATTGAAAATATGTATGGTTAATCTCTGAATACAGTGGTTAATAGATCAGTTTTAAAATATCGAAAAGGAGGACAAGTAGAAGGACACTTTTTGAGGAAGGACATAATCTATAAAAGAAGAACTGTCCTCCCTAAAGAAGGATGGTTGGTCACCTTAAACAAAGACAAAACCAGGTTACTGCTTCCTGAATTGAATGAAATCAAATTTGAAGGTTACTTCTTTTTTGAAGAAGTTTTCGCTCAAAATTTTGTATTGAGTGTTTCATATAGAATTCAGTTAATATTCCATTTTTATTAATTAAAGCTATATAAAGGCCTACAAATCATACTTAAAAAAAAGGATTAAATTTTACATAATCAACAGTTATTTTTAATTTAGTTCCCCCCTCCATTCCATGCAAATTATATTTTATTATTTTTCTTTCGTTTTGTAATTTACAGTATTTAATTTTGTATTAAAGTCATATTAGCTTTACTTAATATGTTACTTTGAGCAATATTGCGATTTTTAACCTTATTTAGAAAGTAAATTGTATATAGAGTAAGGATTCCTACATGCATAATGTGCTCTGAATCTGTAATTTTGAAATGAAAAATCATCGTTGTGGAGGTTTAGAATAATATTAATGGGAGTACTAATTTCTCTTCACAGATACTAAAACTGCATATCCAAAACCTAAAATAGTTCATTTATATTTTTACATGTTCATTCTTTTAAACGTGTCCTAACAATATGCCTGAAGAAGTCAGTTAAATAAAAATTTGAAATAGATTTAAATATATTTTCACAATGTGTGATTTTTTTTTACATTATATACATTGAAAATATCTTTTAGTTTGTAATTAATAAATAATACCAGTCTATATTTTATGTCTTAATAAAAGACACCTTTCTTGTACCTTTTTTCTGAATTAACTCTGACAAAATCCAGAAAAACAGAAATAATTTTTAAAACAACGTTCACTCTAATAACAAATATGCATAAAATACTTTACTCGCAACAAAATGACATTCGCTTAGAATCAAAAATAAGGAAATAGAAATTCAGTCTCTTATTTTTAGTCTTTCTGTACTTTCACAAACACACTACATTCAATTTCTGTTTTCTAGCACCAGTTTTATTCGCGTGTTTCTGCATAAATATATTTGTGCTGTTGTGAACTATTGTGTCGAAATGCTTTTATTTCTGTAAATAAAGGAAATATCCCATTTCGATTATAGTTTCGAAGGATTTGGTGATTTCGAAACTATTATTATGTATTATACTACCATCAATTTTAACCGAAATGCTATAAATACAGGAGAAAAAATGACAGCTTCATTAAACGAATCAGAAATGGCGTATAATACTTTAAACAATCTGGCGCTCCATTTCTGCTTACGACCATGAACTAAAGCGCGAGTAGAATAAAAGAAATAACACTGAATTCCCATTTTCAGAAGCAGAGAAATCAGCGAATAATTTTTCAATGTGAAGATAGAGCACTGCTGACGTCAGAGCGTATCGTTTTTTTACGGTAACTCTTCACCCTTACAGCTGCTCGAAAATGTTCCCGAAATGGTTGGTTGAACGAGACTCTAATTGTTCAAGACATACTTGTGAGATAATGCCTTAATGCGCACCCATACTTTCAAACTGCACCTATTTCTTACGAAGAACTCTAAATATATTATTTTAACGCCCTTGTCTTTTGAAGTCTAGATAATAGTGTGTGAGTGGATAATACATGGATGGGGTGAAATTAAACCTGTCATAATCAAAAAGTCATTCAATCTAGACAACAATCTAGATAGAACGGAATATGATTTTAATTTATGGATCAGAGTGACAGTCATGGAGAAAAGATGAAAAAAATTCGGTGATGTGTTTATAATGGAAGATAAATATGAAGAACCATTTACATTACCTAATAATGAAAATTCATAATGTTTGACGTTTCTTTTAATAAAAAGCATTTAGATACATGATGCAAACTAATTTTTTATATGGGAATCCTTTTTTTTATAAAGCTATGATTTTTATATCCGTCACATAACGCACACTCGTAAGTTTCAATCTTATTTTTTGAGTTGAAATTACCCACTACTCTGTAGAATATATGATACTTATATGAAAAACTTTACAATATGCTAATGGTATAGTTTCAAGTATACTAATAAATTTTCAATTTCAAAAAGTAACGAACATAATTAATGTCAAGTACTGTAGCAAATTGTATTATTTTCATTAATGATTTTGATATACATAGAATATTATTCATGCAACGTTCCACTGCTACACAAAGGCTATTGATATTGAAACTCATCACTTTGTACCATAATTATATTACGTTCAGAATACATCTGAAACGGTACCTTATTACCATATTGGTACTTTATGCCCTTTGAAGATTTTGCATTAAATGTACAGCATCTCTTAGGTATTATGTATGATAATACTTAGTGGAGTTTGAACCGAAGATCAGCATTCATATGCAATAGATCAACTACTCAATATTACACTTCCACTTCTCCCTGCTGACTTATGAAAAGGACAAAATTAGCCACAATTATAAAACATGCACTTTGAGTTTCTGGGACTTGTTACCGTAAAGAAAAATATGAATGAAAAATTAACAAGAAAATGTATGTGAGGGAAGTATTAAATGCAAATTAAATAGATTCTTTGAAACATTATGGGATTAAATAAATATATACACAATACCCCCTACATGCAACACTAATTTTATTTTTATTTTTAATACCAGAAATCTTTTTTTTTAATTCTAACAAATGTGAGTACAATTTATTGAAGAATATAATTACATGAATGACATTCAGTTGTTATTTATGGGTTAAGACTTCAAATTTTTTGTTACTTGTCCTATGCAATGGTTACTAACATCAGATTGATTTCAACGAAATTCATCGGGCAAAGGATTAGTTGTACGCCCATCGTTAGTCGTAGCTTTGAGCACCATGCGGGTGAAAGTACGATTTGGCTCGATTCCACCACAATTTTAAGGAATAGTACTCTGAGAGTAGTCAGGGGCATCCCACCCCTTTCCACCAACCTCGCGAAAGGCCTAGAGACTCGAAGAATATTTAGAGTTTTCCCCCATGGCGCGAAGGCACTATATGTTTACAAACACCCATGCCTTCACCGGGATTCCAGGCAGAGGTAGCCTAGTGGTCAAGGACACGGGCTTATCACTGACGTGCTGTGAGTTCGAGCCTAGTACCATTGAAGAGACCGCCGTATAGAGAGACCGATACAAGTTAAGTCTGTCGAGTAAGTCCTCCACATGAACGTCCTCCCGTTTGAGTGAAGGGGAAGTTTGGAGAGGGATTCCAGCTCAGATGTCGTCCTCGTCACTTGACCATGGTTTAAAATTACGAGGCCCGTCGCCAATATAGCCTTCATGCAGTTTTATAGTTAGACGTTAATATAACATTCACTCACTCTCCGGGATTTGAACCCAGACCCTATGGTACAGCAGTCAGCGTCACTAAATACGAGTACTCTACTGAAGGGGCGACTAGATTTCAAATCTAGATTATTAGATGTTTTTTCCTTGAAATGTTTTCCCTATAAAACGATCGTGTACAAAATATAATAAAAAATATATTGAAAGAATCTAAACAAAATTGTACCCAAAAGTAACCGTTTAAATAACGTTTCAGAGAAAGGACTTTTTATTGGGTGATTTCACTCTCGACTGATTTTATTGTCTAAATTTATTTGTTTTGTCACCGTTCTCGTGACTTTTTTAATCAGAAAAAGAACACTTTTATTCTACTCGTAACTCCTTCATTCTTGATTTATTGAGACAGCTAATGGTACAAAACAGATAAAATATAACATCGAATGTATTTAATTTTTTTTCTGGAGGGTAGAGAAAATTTTTTGTGCCTTTATGTGTTTTCTAAATGTTTAATTGTGCATTTGCGCTATTGAATAAAACTTTAATACTGTTTTTCATTTAAATCATCTGTTTTTATTAATGGGTTTTCTTCTACTCACATTTTAAGTATGTCTGGACCAAAACTTTGAAAACTTTTTTCTTACATTTGTGGTGGTGTGATATCGATATAAACCAGTAATAGCCAACACACGAAGACGATCGTTTTGGCGTGGTGGCTAAGATACTCGTTCCGAATCGGAAGGGGCTCTGATCGATTCCTCCTTCATATTTTAAAGTTAAAATTTTCTATAAAGATTGTTTTTGATCACAAACCATATAATTTAATTACAACTATTAAAATCTAATTTAATACAACACTAGTTACTTAAAAAAGACAGAAACAGCCACATTGGCATAAATTTTGGCGACTTGAGGACCATGTTGCAGACTAGGTTCAAAACTTTTAAGGCTTTTTCTCACATTTTAAATCGCTCAGTTGTGATGAAATTTTCTATACACGATTGTTTTGCAAGACATTACGATAATTTAATCATAAATTATAAAAATTAATTGATTTAAACTAATTATTTAAAGAGTTAAATTTTTCTCATAATTCCGATTGTTTACAATGTGAAGCAGTTGAATACTGAAACCAGAAAATTAAACTATCCCCTCGTAAAACTAAATTATTAAACCTAATTATTGAATAAATTCAATTGGACTTAGTTCCCTTTTCATGGTTAAAATTTAAGACATAAAAAAGTAATGTTACGCAAAGTGAGAAGGTTGAAAGTAAACTCATGTTTAAAAAGCTCGCTTTATTTTGTTTTATTTCATTAATGATTCTTTGTGCACCAATATAGCTAATTCCTAGTGATTAATAAATTAATTAAAGTTTAGGTCTATTTAAATCTTTCAGAAATATAAAATACAAGATATTGAGATCATGTGCATAGAAAAGAGTAACCCATTATTAAAACAACTTATACATTTACGGTGTTCCTTTTTGCGATGCTAGAGAGAAATCAAATTCCCGTTAATGAGATCACTGTTTCTTACGTAAAAAAGCTGGTTATAATCCCATATCGATATTATAGGTCATCGATAATTAATATATTAACGTAGTTCGACTTGTCGATATCTGCTATTTGATCAATTTAAAGGGAGGAATCTTTAAAATTTCTTCAGATAAAATAATGGAGCTTGTTCTTAAGCTAATTTCAATGTTAAGACCTTCCCTTTAGTGTAAGTAAAAATTAAAGTAAAGCAGTGCTTCTCTAACTTTCAATGTTCGCGACCATATTTTCAATCATAATTTTCATGGCGCCCCCCATACAAAAATAATGTATTGAATTTAATAGTAATGTACTTTGACGCTAAAGCTACAATACGTCTTTAAATATAAAGTGTACAAATTTTGTAAATTATTTTGTATATGACAAGCTCATGGGACCACTAGTAATTATTAGACTTGAGCTTAGTTTTGATGAATTAATGATCAATTACATTATGTAATACTGCTACATTTATAAGTATACTAAATCAATTTACATGTGTATTTTCCTTACTTCAGAATATATTTTGTTTTGATTTCTTTAAGGTATCCGACTACATTCGGAACCGTGATTTTGCAAAAGCGTATAAATGGATAATATTTAAGATTTTTAGTGTCACTTAAATTAGAAAATGTACGTAAAATTGTTTTAAAAATAGTATTACAATAAAAAAATATTAAGTGCCATATTTTGACACAAAATGAACATAGAATGACCCATTTTCAAAACATTCCCCTTTTGTACAAAAATGCTTCTATTATAATAATATTTTGTAAGTATATAGCTCAGACCTCTGTACAAAGGCTCAACTAGAATCTTTGAAATATGTAACTTAGAAGTGGGTTTATCCATATTTTACGACAACAGAGGGGATAAGTTTTAAGGAAAAAACACCGATGATTATTTCAAATGGTTAAAAGTTTGAAAATAATGTGAATTTTTTAAAAATCCTAGTTGAGCCTCTGTACAGAGGTCTGAGCTATATACAGGCAGATTATTATTATAATAGAAGCATTTTTCACAAAAGGAGAACATTTTGAATAAGGATTATTCTAAGTTAATTTTTAGCCGAAATATGGTATTTAAATATTTTTTTTTTGTTAAAATGTCCTTAAAACAATTTCATACATGTATTCTAATCTAAGTGACACTAAATATCATAAAAAATATCCATTTATGCGCCTTTTTTAAAATCACGGTTCCGAACGTAGTCCGTAGAACCTTAAATAAATTTTTAAAAAAATTTAATCTTTTAATTTCGACTTTTCTATATGCTGGCGTCCCCAAGTAGGATTATCACGCCCTCCAGGAGGGCGAGCCTCACAGTTTAAGAAACGCTGAAGAAAGGCATGATCTTAAAATTCGTTTTGGTTTCTTGGTGGTGTTTTAATACTTCTAATTGAGATTTGTCGTTTTTGTTTCGGTGGTTCAGTGTTCGAAACAGGGTGCAAACAATCATTTCGAAACAAGATTATTTTTTAATTGAGACCAGGACGTAGCAAACGAGAACACATATGTAAACATTTGAATATATTCAATAAAATTTTAACAATCTAAAATCTAAATCAATTAGAAAAGCAACAGCCTTTTATGTTACGCGCTATTAACAACGAATTTTAACATCGAAATTCAAGACAAAAAAAGGCCAATTTTTTTTCAACAAACTTTATAATACCAAATGATTAAATATCAGTAAATAAAATAATCATTAAGGAAAATTACAGTTATCTAAATTATTAAACCGAAGCAGGCGATAATAATAAAGGGTGTTTGTTTGAGAGGTATAGAACTTTAAATTGAAATAAAACAACGATGTATTATTCGATTGACATGAATTCTTTTTTATTCGAAAGATAATCTTGTGGCATTACATTTTAAATATGATTTCCGGCATAGGACTTCCACGGCTGGCTCGGATGTAGTCCAATCTGGACGTCCAATTTTCGATGACTTTTTCCAACATTTGTGGCCGTATATCGGCAATAACACGGCGAATGCTGTCTTCCAAATGGACAAGCGTTTGTGGCTTATCCGCATAGACCAATGACTTTACATAGCCCCACACAAAATAGTCTAGCGGTGTTAAATCACAAGATCTTGGAGGCCAATTCACAGGTCCAAAACGTGAAATTAGGCGTTCACCAAACGTGTCTTTCAATAAATCGATTGTGGCACGAGCTGTGTGACATGTTGCGCCGTTTTGTTGGAGCCACAGCTCCTGGACATCATGATTGTTCAATTCAGGAATGAAAAAGTTAGTAATCATGGCTCTATACCGATCACCATTGACTGTAACGTTGTGGCCTTCATCGTTTTTGAAGAAGGATTCCACCAGCCCATAAAGCGCACCAAACAGTCAGTTTTTCTGGATGTGACGGTGTTTCGACATACACTTGTGGATTAGCTTCACTCCAAATGCGGCAGTTTTGTTTGTTGACGTAGCCATTAAACCAGAAGTGCGCTTCATCGCTAAACAAAATTCGCTTATGAAAATCGACCATTATTTTCGAAATAAAATTGCACAATTTGAAAGCGTTGTTCAAGCGTGAGTCTATTCATGATGAATTGCCAAACCAAACTGAGAATAAATCTCACTTGACAGCTGTTAAATCGGTTGCCATCTTGGAAAGTAATGACAACTTAAACTTCTATACCTGGAAAAAAAAACACTCTGTATGAAAAAAAAAATAATTACCATCTTACATTCAAATTTAAATCAATTGTGTAATTTCTTTTACAGACAGACTTCCTACTATTAGTTCATAATTTCGCTATATATCTTGTTCAAACTTTCAATCGTTACTAAAATATATTTATAAGGAAGAATTACAGATACAGCCACATTGGCATCAGTTTTGGCGACTTAGCGACAGTTTTGACGACTTGTGACAAACCTTAAAAGGTTTTTTTTCCCTCACATTTTAAAGCGCTCATTTGAGCTGAAATTTTCTTAACACTATTGTTTTGAGTGAAAATACTGTTGCGTTTTCGGGGGTTCGAAATGATTGAAGCCGAAGAGCGGGATCCAAAACAATTTTATTCTTGGCCAAAACAGTCCTCCACAAATTGTAGAACAGTTCGAGAAAGTCACGTACAATCGATGAAAATACTGATAACACAGATGTAATACACTAACAAAAGCAATAGTAAACACTCAGCACAAAAATAATAACTCAATAAAAGCAATAACACACGCACTATGCAATCGTCTCTCTTTCTAGCTCAGAGAGGTATCACTTGCATGAAAGCTGAGATCTGACTAACTGACTAGCCGGCCCGGGCCCTTTTATACCTTTCGGTCAGAAACCTCTTGCACTTGCCAGAATAATCGAGAAATAGAAAGGTCTAGCAAAATCCGGAACGTACGAGAAAAGCTCAATACAGTAATACATTCAATACAATAGTGTTACAATACCGCGATAGGGTTGCCAGACAGGGTTATTAGGAGCAGGGTTGCCATGGTCGCCAAGCTTATCGCCCACATTTGGCGATATATCGCCAAATTTGGCGCCAAAAATTAAGTCGCCAAATCCGTCTCCAACTTGGCGCTAGCTGCAATATTTGGCGAGTTTACCATTTAAACCAATGTTAAAGCATGGGGGCCGTGCAATGCAGTGGAAATGATATTACAGGTAAACAGGGTTGAAATCACATTAGATACGACAAATTAAACTGTAGAAATGAACACAAATGAGTAGAAACAATTAGAATAAGACTAAATTCGTAACATTACGATAATTTATTTATAATTAATTAAAATTAATTGGTTGAAATTAATTATTTAAAGAATTATAGATACAGTCACGCTGGTTTCATTTTTAGCGAATTGGGTCAAAACTTGAAAAGAGTTTTTTTTCCCTCACGTTTTAAAGCATTTAGTTCAACTGAAATTTTATATACACGATTGTTTTTGATGAAAATACGATACTTTAATTGTTATTAATAAAGATTAATTGCCAATTAATGTGGTGATCCTGTCATATGTATTTACATATTTATATTAATTGTAATTATTTGATAAAAAGTAGCTAAAATAAAATTTTTCTTTGTTGACCTAAGAGGGAATTAACTTAATTTTTTTCATATTATTTGTTTATACATAGCAAACTCCTCCAGTCCAGGAGGCGGTAAAGAGCCATAGTAGGCTCTCAATTTGTGCGACGGATCACTGTTTCTACACTTTAAACTGACCGTCCATATTTATGTTATATGGTGAAAATATAAGTGGAAAATATTTCTTTCTGTTTAGACTTGAGGAAAGATAGAGACAAAGGAATAATGTAAACTCTATTTTTGCAACGTTTGACGTAACATTTTTGAAAGTTATTCTACCCTATATAAGATAACAAGTGGGAATAATGTGTGTATGTAATGTGTTCATAATTTTTTTCAATAAAGTAAAACGCCGTTAATTTGGAAAACTTCCCGCAGATTTTTTTTTTCCGATGACCCATTTAAATCAAACATATTGGTGATATTCTTTGGTAGAAATTATTGATTAAAAAGTGATAACACACATTTGGCACCATTGATACAGTTTTGTTAATTTCGGGCTGGGGTAACGTTTAAAAATAAATCGCCTTTTTTCAAATGTAAATTGCAACAATGAACAATTATTAGAGTACCACGCAATTCTTTGAAAATGATTTGATAAAAATAAATATGATAATACAAGTTATATATGCATTACTTCAATGCTCTAGAAATTCTTTTAATTCAAATCTTACTAGACCAATATCTTGAGCTTGTAGAATGGATCCCCAAACATCTGACAAGAAAAAGATTTATCTAAGTTTGTATATTACTCTCCTACCTTTCATTTCATGTCACGTTCGAACTTAAATGCTCAGCTCCTTTTATACTTAAAAAAATTTGCAGTAGAATCCATTGTTATGCTTGAAAAGTTTTTAATACAATCAGGGCATGAGCAAGTGGTTCGATGTGCACAAATACAACCAAAATTCTCTTAAGTTATCCGAACACGTTCAGAGTACTTTTTGACAAAATAACATATTTAAACATATAAAGGCTTTTTTAGGATTCAATACCAATAAATACTAATACTTAATCAACAATATTTAAAATAAATTGCCGGAATTTCATAAAAATCACAATAATATGTGAAATTTTAGAAATATTTTTGTAAAAATTCAAAGCAATTAGAGAAAAAAGTAATAAACTTATATTAGTAAAAGAATTACCAAACCAATCTAGAGGCATTTTTCTGGAGAATGTACTAAAGTTTTAATGTTTTATTAAAATTTGAAACTTTTATAGATGATTGAGTAAACGTTATAAGAAAAATAACGCATTTATGAGATGATTATTTAAATAACATGCCCTAACTCAAATAATATTCATACTATAAGAAATATTTTAGTACATTCTCTAGAAAATAGCATAAATATCAAGTGCAAAAAGTTTTATAGAAATACATTTGTAATATTTTGTGTAATCAGACTCGCCATGGTAGATTTCGAACAATTTAAATGCTCACTTCTGGTAGATCAAAGACCCACTTCCGGTTTATCTAACTTAATAAAATTGATTGTAACTGGGCCTTTAAGAAGCATAGAATCAAAACAAAGTATGTTTTGTAAAGCCAAAATATAGATTTATTAAATAAAATAGAAAACAAAAATATCGGTTTTGTCCGAATTTGGTCATTTTCAACGTGTTCGGATAACTTAACAGGAATAAATGAGAAATCTGAGTTCTATTGTGACATTAATTTTTATTTATTTTTTGTTGAAATCCTTTGAATTTTTTTTAAAAAATACATCTCTTTCTAAACTACTTGTACCTTTTAAATAAATCTAATGTCGCACAAACAATATGGGGGGATACGACCCTTGGTTTGTAACCGAGTGGGTTCGAGTTCGATTCCTGTGTAAGGCATGGTTGTGTAACTTCTTCGAGAAAAAAAGTCGGACTTTCACCTGTAATGGATTCCCGTTTCGAATGGAAAGCAGCGTATCCCTTCTGTTATATGCTGGGATCATTTGTAATAAATGTCTATATTCTTCTATTTGTATTGTATGTTTCTGTTCTTCCACTCGTATTTCATATGTATCCCAGAATACAAACACACGACAACAAAAAACTCTAATACAACACCAGTGCAATTTTATTTTGCTTTTATATCATGAACCCTTATTCGGATGGAAGTAATGGAAACTGAAAAACTAAATATTGTCAAAAAGTAGAAAAGCCAACAGATGTTTAAGAGCAATAAAGGTAGTCATAAAATTTTAATTAAAAACAGAAATGGCACTTCCAGCTTGCAGTGGTTCAAAGCTATTAAAGTACATTTTTCCATTAGGTCGAGATTAAACGAAGAAAGTATTCCTTGTTTACTTTGGAAATGTTTTCCACACTGAAAATGCGTTTCAAAGAGATATTTTTCAGAAACATACATTAATTTCATTTTAAGTCGCATTGTCACGATATTTAACAAATGTGAGTGCAGTTATTTACAAAAAAGGAATTTTAGAAAAACTAATTATTTTCATGCCTCCATGGAAACACACAGCAAATGACTTAATACTCTTTTATTTTCCTACTCTTTTGATATTATAAGATAAGTGCTGATAAAGATAAGCGTGTCTATTTCCATATACACTGGTGTGCAAAAATTAAGGACGAAGTCGAAAAAATAGCATATCAGCTGAACGAAGAGGCAGAGCGCCCAGAAAGACCAATCAGGAGATTAAGTAAGGTGATGTACGGTAGCACATGCGCAGATATGCAGGTAGACGTAATGGGGGAGTGTCTGAGTAGTATAAAGCATGTTGTCGGTGTAAGATCAGTATTTCTGGCAAAGAGATTGCACGCCGTATAGCAGTTAAAATCACACCGAGTTGCTGCCTCAGCGAGAAATGGCGAATAATCAATCTGTTAGATGACATCTGGATGCTTTTACGCGAGGTCGAATCATTGGGAAGTTAGAGGAAGGCCGCAGTGTGACAAGTGTGGCTGCAGAGTTCGGAATTGCTCACAGTATCGTTTCACGACTTTGGAGACAATTTCAAACTACAGGAACAGCTATCCGGGGGTTCAGTAGTAGTAGTCCACGAGGAACAACACCCGCAGATGACCGGTACATTGTCTTACAGGCCAGAAGAAACAGGCGGCAGACAGCGGGAGAAATCGCTAGACACACGACACAGGCGACTGGACGACCGATATCGCGTTTTACCGTGGCCAGAAGACTGCACGGTGGTGGTCTGTTTGCACGACGCCCTGTACGGTGTGTACCTTTAACGCCTGCCCATCGGAGAAGGCGTTCTCTGTGGTGCCGGGAACACCGGAATTGGAGAGAGAATGAATGGGGACGAGAGTACTCAATACAGATGAGAGCAGATTCAGTTTGAGTAGCGATTCTCATCGCATACTCATCTGGAGAGAGCGGGGAAGCCGCAATCATCCCTCGAACATCATTGAAAGGGACAGGTATAAAGGTCGCGGTGTTCTCGTTTGGGGAGGCATCATGCTTGGTAGTCGTACAGACCTTCACATCTTCGACGCAGGTTCAGTCAACGGGACCCGTTATTGTAACGAGATTCTTCATCCATATGTGCGTCTTTTTAGAGGCGCTATGGGTCTGCAGTTCCTTTTCATGGACGACAATGCACCATGTCATCGCACAGTAGCTGCCGAACAGTTCTTAGAGAGTGAGGATATTGAACGTATGGATTGGCCGGCACGATCTCCGAATCTCAATCCCATCGAGCATGTATGGGATTTTCTAGGCAGACGCTTGGCAGCTCGTACCTTACCACCAGTAACGATTCGGGAGCTTCGATTGGCGCTGAAAGACGAATGGGCATCAATGCCTCAACAACTCATTGACACCCTCATTCTCAGCATGGGTAGACGCTGTGAAACCTGCCTAGCAGTCAGGGGAGATCATATCCCCTACTAAAGACCTGATTTTTCTTGCTGGACACCCATCACAGGGATGTTTCGGCCTTCAGTCGCATTGCGCTCCATGCTACTTTTTCAATAAAGCTTCTTTTTATCCCTCTGATTTCTCTTTTAGTAAGTGTTGCTTACATTACACATGTCCTTACGTATTGGGGATCTTACGGTATTAAATGTGTTGATTTGGAAAGCTTTTGTACAAAGTTATATTGAAAAAACCGTCTCGTCCTTAATTTTTGCACACCAGTGTATTAGTTCTTGTATAATGTATATTCGCAATAGGAATTAAAAATATTATTTTTATAATATCCAGCATAAACAATTGATTTATTGTAATATTTCTTAACCAAATAATTCTAAATCTTATTACATTAAAGGTGAATGAAACACACTCTTTAACTGTATTAATACGAATAAGATTGCAACTGTATAAATTCAGAAATTGTTTATTTTAAATATCGATTGATGAATATTCTTGAATTCAAAAATAGAAATGAATAAATTTCGAATAAATATCTAAGGGGAAAAGGTATAATAAACAAACCTATTTGACTTAAAAGTCTCATTTAATAGAAATAACAAAATTTAGAATTGTGTTATTTTTTAGTACATTGGGAAAATAATACATTTTTTTATAGAAAGAATCCTAAATTCTTTAACTCAAAATGTGAAATTCAATTTCTAAGAATTTTATGTTTTTAACTTTATTTCTACTAAATTATTTCAGAGAAAGTGATTGTGTAAGATACTTTATAAATTGCTAGGAAATCTATAAGAAAGTATTTTGTAGTCATTTCGTGATAGATACATAGCATTAAATTTTGGAATTTAATATTTAGACATGGTATAAATAGTAGCCTTTAATTTCCTTTTTAAAAATTTTTAATTGTTTCTTTATGGGGCACAAAGAAAATATCAAATACCCATATCAATATTTATTTTTATTTCTTTTTAACGCATAAAAATGAATTTTAAAATACATATATATATATATATATATATATATATATATATATATATATATATATATATATATATATATATATTTTAAATATATAAAATCAATCACAATTATCAATTGAAAAATTGAAATACATGCATCTCATATTACTAAATCCCATTTCAAAATATCAATGGCTAATATAAAAGATAAAATTACATAATTTTCAAACAAAATTAAGGAATTATAAAATAAAATAAAAATTTATAAAATATCCAAGTGCAATCTCGGACTTAGGACCGATAAGAGGAGTTAAACTAGTTTGATGGCGCCAACCTTCCCCTATTGCAACTTGGTAAGTTAATTGGAAAATATCCAAATTTCAAAAATTTAAAAATTAAAAAGTTAAAATAAAACCATTATATATAAATATGTAGGATATTTTAAAATTGCACTTTTTAATATAATTAAAAATATAATAAGCTCTATTATATTTTTAATTTTTCATATATCCTTCCTAAAGTCTTATGTCTGGTTATCTCTTGCAATTTCAATTTTTTTCAGTTTTTATTATTGAATATTCATCCCTAGTAGAGAATTTTGACTATATATATAGTCAACTGTTGGTGTTAGTATACTGATGGAATCGGATTACATCGGGTAAGATTTTAGTTTCTTCACATATTTTCATTATTATTACTTATGGTCATAATCATTATTAACCTCTTTTGCAAATATTATTGTTTATACATATTTATATTTATCTATTTCGTCCGGATTCATATAGTACTTTAATTTTCCAATTCTACTCTATTGATGTTATATTCACCCACGTGGGTTTTTGGTCCTTTGCCTTGGTTTATCTCCTATGCTATTATGTCGAAAGTTTCCGCTGAAGGGGAAGGTTGAGATCTCTCAAAACACTGTTTTTAACCCTGTTTCACTGTCTTAAGCCAGTGACAGCTCGGGAAACCATAATAGTTTTTTCCACTCCAGCTATATTTCTCTTTTTTGGTTTGTAATGGTTCCATGTTCTTGGTTCTTTCTGTTTGTTCTTAAGATGTTTTAGGATTTATTAGACTTCTTTTTAATTTATTTACTGATATATATATATATATATATACTTTTTTTTCGTAATCTTGAAAATAATTTTGAACGTTATGCACTAGTAATGTTATTAAGTACATTTTTTTCAAGGATTAGAAAATAAGTCAACGAAAACAACTTATTCATTTTGTAATTGACGTGACTAATAAGATACATTGTATGTGAAAGTCAAAAACAAGGAAGTTCATAGAATGAATAGAAAAAAAAAGAAATTGATATTGATATTTTAGGATAATTTTCTCTTACACTCCGATGATTAATCTGTCCAGTTATGTTTTAAAAGTATAATCATGTACGAGGTATATCCAGAAAATAAGTTCCGTTTGGTAATAAAAATAAATTGTATACAGATACAGAAAAAACATTTATTGGACAAAAATGTAAAACTCTTAAACTACCTTTCCACATAACTGCCGAAATTTTGCAGTCATGTGTCATATCGTGGCACAAGTTTTTCTATGCCTTCTTCATAGAAGGTTGCCGCCTGTGTCTTGAACCAGTTGGAAACATTTTCTTTCAGCTCTTTGTCATTGTTGAAGTGTTTACCGGCAAGGAAAGACTTGAGATGTAAGAAGAGATGAAAATCGCTAGGAGCGAGGTCAGGGCTGTACGGAGGATGATCAAACACGTCCGAGCCAAATCCTCGTAGGAGGGTTTTCGACACATTTGCAGTGTGTGGTCGTGCATTGTCGTGAAGAAAAACAACACCTTTTGACAGAAATCCTCGGCGCTTATTCTGTATTGCGTGGCGCAATTTCCTAAGTGTCTCGCAGTAACCAGATGCATTGATTGTTTGACCTCGCGGTAAAAAATCAATCAGTAAGATGCCTTTGCTGTCCCAAAACACTGTGCACATGATTTTTCGAGGTGTAAAGATGTGTTTCGGCTTAACCCTTGTTGGGGATGAAGTGTGCCTCCATTCCATTGATTGCCGCTTACTTTCAGGGGTGTCATAAGAAACACAAGTTTCATCTCCTGTGACAATCTGTGACAGAAAATCTACGCCGTCTTCATGATAACGGGTCAAAAACTCAAGTGCACAACCCCTCCGTTATGTTTTGTGAGACTCAGTAAGAATTTTTAGTACCCAACGTGCGCAAAGGTTATGAAATTTCAGTTTGTCAGTAACAATTTCATGCATTAGTGATCTTGAGATTTGTGGAAATTCCATAGCGAGAGCACTAATTGTAAACGTACGGTTTTCCTTGATCTTCTCATCAATTGCGTGAACCAGTTCTTCTGTAATCAAAGATGGATGCCCACTTCGTTCTTCATCGTGCACTTCACTACGTCCTTCATTGAACTGTCGGACCCATCTTCTCACCATTGAATCACTCATCGCATTTTGTCCGTAAACTTCACAAATTTACCGATAAATTTCGATTGGTTTCACTTTCTTAGCATTCAGAAAACGAAATACACATCTGATTTCGCACGCAGCGGGATTTTCAATCAACACCGACTTTGTAAACAAGCACAACAAAGCGTACGTGGCTGACAGTGATCTAAAAATGACGCATGCTTCTTCTCCTTCATACTGAGTGTCTGCCGGGCATGCGCGGAACTGCGATCGCTGCGCTGGAGCGGATATAAATAGAAACGGAACTTAGTTTCTGGATATGCCTCGTATAATGTGGAAGACGTGATGTTATGTTAAGAAAGTAGACAGAGGCATCTCGGGTGTTAAGTGTGCATCACGTTGAAAATTACAACGTTCGTTGACATTGACTCTCATATTGTGTCAAAACGTCAATTTAATCAAATAACCTATTATTATCTGTAATATAGCCTTTAACATTTTATATGAATTAAATTTTTTAAAATTTTTTGAAAATATTATTAACAGCTTTTCAGAATTTATTTCGTGTAGCATTTTTAAAAGATTAGGAACATATCTACACTATAATCTCAATAAGCATTTGATGAGCAAATATCACCAATAAAAAAATATTTCGAAAAAGCTAATACGTATAAAACAGTGCTGATACCACTGCTTGAAAACATTTTGATTTTAACTATTGTGTAAAATTTAAACTTATAATTAAGTAAGCCAAATATGGTTTTAACTAAGTTTATTATACAACTAAGTCAGTTATATTGAAAGGAAAATTAGGCTACTTTTGCATGGAGCTAACTACCAGTGCATTGTTTCGCACTGTGATCTTATAAAACAATTATTTGATTCCTTGTTAAATTGTTATTATATTGTTAGTAGCAAAGAGTATGAAAAGTCTTGGGGTATCTTCATCAAAAGTGAACCTAAATCTATCATCCTACAAAATTTGAATTAAATCCGTGACCCCAAGACTTTGCCCTTTCCTTGTAAGCCTTCCCTTTGAATTAATTTGCAATAAAAGAAATAATTCCAACAAGTCATTCTATCTAAATCAGTGCTTCTCAGTTTCCATATTCGCGACCAATATTCAATCATAACTTTCATCGCGCCCCCTTCCCTCTCATACAATAACAATGTACTGAATTCAATAGTACTATACTTTGATGCTAAAACAATGCGATACGACTTTAACCTCTTAAGTGCCACTGGCGAATATAAACATCTCGTTCAGCCAAATAGTTAATTTCCCTGAACGTATATATACGTCTTTCCGAAGTACGATCTTTCCTGTGCTCTACTAGTCATAAAATTATTCCGTGGGCTTTCGAAAATGCAATAAAAGGACCTTAACAAAATTTCTGAAGGATTTACTTGTTTCAGATTATTTTTGCTTCTTTATTCCTCCCCAATACACACAGGCGCGTCTACGTGGAAACCGATTGGTATTGGAAAGGGAATTGTGTAAATTCTAATCAGAAATTAAATGATTAATTATAAACCGTACAAGTAATTAAGATGAGAGTTAATTTTTTATATCTGACAATTCCATGGGGGTTCATTGGTAATTATCAAACTTGTTCTTAATTTGGTATTGTTAAATTTATAATACAATACATTGTATGTAGCACTAATAAATTTATAAGTGAAATATATCAATGTAAATATGTATTTTACTTTTTATTATGTCAGAATGTATTTTGTTTATTTACTTTCAGTAAAGGAATAATTTTTTTAATAATCTTTTGAATCTGACTTTTCAAAATACTCGCGCCAGAGTGGTCACGCCGTCCAAGGGAGGGGGGCCCCACAGTTTGAGAAACTCTGATCTAAATTATTTTATTTGAAATCTAAGGCGATATGTTTATAACAGGGATGAGATACTATTTTTTTATCTTACAAAAAAAAGGAAATATTACTCTAAAAATATGTCGCTTAAAATAGAAAGTCAGTATTTTCGTTAATAATGTAACATTGACCAAAAACATCCCGTTTCTTGAGTCAGTTGACAGTATGTGAGTGGTAACTATGGTAATAGTAGACTGTTAATGAGAGACTAGCATGTGATCTGTATGTAAGATAAGGCGTCACGTTCCACCTGAGAAATTAATACGCCACGGCAGCTAATTTAAGAAATTGTGTCTTTGGGTCAGTGTGAGTTACATTATTGACATTTCTTGTTGCAGAAAATTGATGATCAAAATAGCACGTTTCAAATAATTTTAACAAGTTCTAAAACAGTTATGTTGGTGTAATCTATATATTTCGGGTTGGTTTTGACGTTAAATTAACATTATACACACGAGTAACACGAGAGTTACTAGAAACGGGCCCGTAATTTCAAAATTATTGTCAACTGAAAATAATTTTATACGTGTTTTGTAATGTGTATAATTGGTTTTAAAATTTTTTCCATTCTTTTCTTGGCAAGTTTTAATAGTCTAATATTTGTGGAACCAATTTTTTATTTAAGAAAACTAATGATTGTTAACTTTCGAAGTAAAACTAAATTTTCGCATTTCTTGCAGGTAAAAAACCATTGCATACTCTTATGAAATATGCATGTTATTAAGTTTATTTTAGAAGAAAGTTTGCACCAAATTATTCTTAAGTTAACCAAATTATCCAAGTTTCAAATATTACATTAGATGATTCATTAATAAAGTTGTTCATGTTTAAAGTTTTAGCAATATAAAATAAGCAATATTTTTCTAGATGAAGATAAAAGGAATATCATATATATATATATATATATAAGTAATTTATATATATATATATATATATATATATATATATATATATACATATAAGTAATTTATATATATATATATATATATATATAAGTAATTTATATATATATATATAATTAAAAAATCCTTCAGAATGGTTTTTAACGGAATTTTATTCCAACAGATGTGTAAAAGTAGATAAAACGATTTTTCATTAAAACCGCTGAGAAAGAATTTTCCATACAGAGTATAAAAATAACATTCAGTAATTGATTGACTTTCCAAAATAATTTCCTTTGTTTTTTTAAATCAACAATTAAATCCCATTGAGATTTTTTTTCATCTCCTGGTTTAATACCTATTAAGAACTATACTTCCTGAGACAAAAAAAAATCTATGTAGAAATGATTTTCCATTAAAAAAGGAGGGAAGATATATGCTTGTAGTACTTTAAAGATTGCTAATGTGTTATTCTAGATTCCTCGTTAAGGTTACTTTTTCAAGGTTTGGAATACGCTTGGTTGCACACTTGAACTTTAAATACTTATCAACTACAGATTCTACAGATGCACATAAAACTTCACATGTCCTTAGGTAATATTTTTTTGTTTATAATCATGGTAACTTAACGTGATGGATAATGTCATAATAATCCTAGTGAATCTTCAAAGCTTTCCCTAACGTTATAACTTTTAAAACTAATCAAAGAATCCATGTGCCCACTTATTTACATCTTAAATCAATTTATATTTTTAATTTCGAATTCTGCCTTTAGCTGTCACACACGAAAAAAAATCCACTGCTTAAATCAATGCAACAATGTCGTTGCCACACTTACATTAAAAAACATTCTATGTTACGCGTCCATGTAAAAGGGTATCATTACTACATACTAGGGAAAGGGTATTTACAAGATGAGTTTTTATGATCAGTTAAATTACGAAAACACGTCATCTAGCTTATATTTTCAGAATCTTGTGTGTGTGTGCGTGATAACTCTTTTTTAATAGAAAAACAATTGTTCCCAGATATAGAATTTTAAAAATTATCTGTAAGGATCATTGCAATTTACATTTGGTGGTGTTGTTTCCAATCCCCTTGGGGCAGGAAAGACAAATCCATTTGACTTTTTCACAAAAGAATGTCACAAGCCAGATCTTGATATTCAAACAACTGTCCGAAGGAAATACAATGCCCCAACAGTCAGAAGAGTAGGAGAGAGAGAGAATCAGGGAGACCCCCTGCATAAAGGTCATACTATGCAGGCGACCGTTTCTAAAGCGCGCTAAGGCCATCTGAAAGAACCTGGATCTCCTACACTGTAAAGATAGGCCAGGACTCTAAGCTGCATACTAGTGGTGAGCAAGAGGGTTTTGTCAAGTCAGATTCATTTTAACTCTGTGGAGGGAATGAATTTCAGAATGGCTCAAAACAGAGGAACTATGGTCTGGAAGATCCCAAAACTTGCCAACCAGCTCATCAGCGGTCTCGTTCCCAGCTACACCCACGTGCGGCGGTATCCACTGGAGACACACTTGTTTCCTCTGACCAAGCCTAGCCAATTTGAAAACCATATAATATGTTCAGAAATTATGCGACATTTATATAAATATATCCATCATTCTTTGCTAGAGAGTGACTAAATTAAATTTAGACATATGAAACTTACAATTTCATGTTTACAGCTCTTACACTTGATTAGTTACTTTGTCACGACCCTTTAAGTATTATATCTGTCACAAAATGAATTATTGTTCCCGTCGCATGCGACAAATTAGATTTTCTCATTAAAATAAGTAGTCATTATAATATATTCATTTAACTTAATTTTTTTTTTGCCCTCACAACAAGCCTTAACATTCACATTATTGCTAGAAACTTATTTTCTGGGGCATTCCATCTTTAACTGAAGCATGCAATAAACACACAAATGAACTCAAAACTAATATGACTGAGAAATTATTAAGTGATTGTTTATTGAGAGTTGTAATTTTAAGCAGTATTAAATACAGGATAGTTTTTTTTAAATGCAATCTCAAGGTTACCCAAACACAGGGTTTTCTTTTCCTCTTAAAGCAACCTCTGGCTCATTTTTAAATTTGTCTATATATTTTGAAGTACTCTTGAGTTTCTGGGAAGGAAATATTTATATTTAATTTATGTTCGTCCTCAGTACATTTATTTAAGTGGATATGTTGTTCAAAACATAAATTTTCTTTCTTCGCTGTTAAACTTTTTGCCATTTCTAAGCAAGTGTTTGCAATTGACCTCCAAGGAATAAGCAAGTTTTAACTTAAATTTTTCTGAAATCTGCTTATCTTAAGAATTTGGAGTCATGTTTTTCTTCATACACCAAGTGAAATATTAAAAAAAAAATTGTGGGAAAGAGATTTCATTCTTAATTCTAAATTTATTAATTTATATTTCGAGTAATTTTTCCCTTTTCGAAACTCCTAGGGGCACTAAGTTTATATTTCATTTCTATGATTTGTTGGCTAAAGATCATTTTTAATTCTTTTAACTCTCAAAATTTCACAATTATGAAAATATTAACTGATAATATTATTATATGTTATAAACACAAATTGACATGCGTCAATAAAATATTTATTGTTTTTGTTTTAATAAATAATGAGAGGAAAAGTGTACAAATTGTAAATAACATTCAGCTCAAGCACATTAAAATACAATATTTTATATATTAATAAAAATCATTAAATTATTTTACAAAAAAAATCAATTTTATGCAAATGTTTTTTTTTTCTTTTACCAAAAACACACATTTTTAATTCAATGATTACTGTTATTCAATTCAAAAATATATCTGTATAATTATCAAAAAATTTAAACACATATTATTAAACTGCTGTTTGTAAAAATGCAACCTTATGAAGGAATCCTCAGAATTAAATGAAATTTAATGCACAAACTACTTGTATTAGTATAAATAAATGACGCAATTTTCAAAGCAAAAAAAAATATATTAAGTGTCCGAAATCAGTGTTGGTGTATCCAACACGCACTACTATAAGTGTTGCTATTCGATGTGGCATGGAGTCAAAAGGATTTTGAATGACTGCTTGTGGAAGAGAATTAATTCCACATTACTTGTATAACGCAGCAAAAGTTCGTCTCTTGAAGCTGCAGGGCACGGAACACGAGCGGGACACCGACCAACCAAATCCCACACGTGCACAATAGTTGACATATCCGGTGAATAAGCAGACCAAGGAAGAAGTTTCATAAAGAACAGAAGCCTCGAACATTCTTTGCAACATGTGAGCATGCGTTATCCTGCTGAAAGATAGCTCCAGGGATGCCTTAAAGGAAAGGAACGACTTCGGGCTGTATCACTTCACGAACGTAACTGCTGCTATTGAGATTGCTTTCAATTCGTTGCAACTTGGATCGTCTATGATACGAAATAGCACCACAGACCATACTTCCGGGTGTACGGCCGCACTCTGGAAAGCAGCGTTCAGGGGCATAGAGTCTAACAAGAATTTAGCCATCATGGTCCCACAAATTGAAGCGTGATTTATTTGAAAAGACAACTTGGTGCCAATCAGCTTGCCAGGCTCTGGGCTCATGAGCCCATTGCAGACGCAGCCGTCGATGGTTTGCCGTGAGAGGGATCCTGTATAAAGGGGGGGCATCCTGGCATGCAATCCCCAGTGCAGCAGACGTCGACGAATTGACGAAGTCGACAATAGTACACCTGTAGCTGAAGACCAACGTGCTGCAAACTACATGGAGGAAGCCGTACGGTCATTCACCGCCATGCGGAGGAGGTGTCGATCGTCGCGCGGACGTCACCTTCCGTCTTCCGATGCCAGTTTTTCAAGTTGTTCGGTTGCTCGTCGATCCACTGCTTCCAAACCCGCATCACTGTGGAAATGTTCCGCTGCACACGAGTTCCTATTGCGCGATAGGAAAATCCTCCTTCTCGAAGGCAGATAATCCTACCCCGTTCATACTCCGTAAATTGTACAAAAGTTCTCCTTCTTTCGTCGTGGAGGCATACTTAGGTCTCAGTAAACGTTCGCCACTAACAAATAATCATTAACTATTTTCAACGTCCCACTACAGCTCTCTATTTATAGGCTTTCAGCATCAGTTCAGAGGGTGGTGGCTCTGAAATTTTACTATTTTACGTAACATCTTATAATCGATATTTGCTGCAAAGTTCATTTAATGCTGATGTTTCCTTCATGGTGTTGAATTTTTTCAAATAGCAGTGTAAATAAAAAAGAACATTTAACTGCCCTTATTAAGCCAAATTTTACTATTAGTCCAATGCAATACAAACAAATACATATAAAAAATGTATAACTTTTTAAATTAAATATTATATATATTCATGCTAGAACTAAAACCAAACATTTATATGGATTGTTTTATGTTAACGTCAAAATATACGTATAAAAGAATGGAAAGGCCCTTGTAGGCAGATATCACAGTTTTGATATATGGTAACTTGAATTTGACAATTGATCTGGCTGCTTAAGATCAAATGCTTAGAACTACCAAGTTCCAATATAATATGAGGGGTAAAGCCAAATATATATTCGATTTTTTTCCCAAGACATAAATAATGAAAATAATGGTGTAAAACATATTTAAAATATGTATCGAATGAAGATTAAAATTTAAAAAACTACAGTACATATTTTTTAACATTTTGACTTACGCAATAAATTGTTTTTAAAAAAAAGGAACTTTTCTAAAATAAATTTGCTGACAGATAAAGAAAATACTTTGCACGTTCCCTGAAATGAGAAAAAAATACGGGTGCAAAGAAATATGTGAAAACTGAAATAACTTTGGATGCGTATTTTTTTAAACAAAAATCGTTTTTGCTCTGACAAATGACTTTTCTACTTGTACAGACACGTAATATATAAACAAAAACTTTTCTATATACAAATATATACTATAAATATTCCAAAAAAAAGTGAGAGAGAGAGAGAGAGAGAAAGATGAGAAATTTGGAAGAATTATATTTCAAAACAGAACAAATTTTTTTTGTAGTGGTACTATTAATTGCTATATATATATATATATATATATATATATATATATATATATATATATATATATAATATATAAAAGAAATCTAAAAAGAGTGAAATGACAAAGTTTTTGAAAACTTAGATCACATTCAGTTTTATAAGATTTCATATGGATTTTCGATCAACAATTTAACCTTAATTTTCCAAAATCAATCTATTAGAGTGCTCAATATTTGCGATCCCATATTAATCATAATCCCCCCCTTCATACAATATATATATAAGAATATTTTGAATCCAATAATACTATACTTTGGTGATAAAACTACCATACAACGTTTACATCTTAAGAGCCACCGGCTTATAAACTCTCACATAACATTACACATCTAACAGTCGCCACACGAAATTAAGTGACGAGCTTGTAAAATCAAACAAAAGAAAAAAATCTTTGTGTATGAAGATTTGTATTGAAAAAAAACCACTACGACATAACTCGTAAGTGGCATTCAGCGCAGGAATCTTATTCAGTGACGCCAGGCTAAGAGTTTTCTCGAAGTGTTTTTTTTAATAAAAATTACTATAAATTACTGTATTAAAATACTATATCATAACTTATTATATTTTGTAAAATATTATGTTTCTCCTTAAAAGAAAACTTTGGCATCCAGGACAAGGCGCTCTAAATTAATCTGGCAATCAATGGGTTAAACCTCTCATGTTATTTTTCCTGGAAACCGTCTTGTATAACAATCAAAATGAATTCCATCCAAGCTATTCTTTGCGAACATTTTCAAACCCCAAAACACTTTTTCACAACTTTAACAATCTTGATAAGCCTTTTCAAACAGACAACCTTCAACCAATTGACTTACCGAGCAAAAGTAACTCTTATTTTTGTTAATCGGCTTACGGTTTCCTTTTTCTACACGAAACGAAGAACCGCTATCGAATTTCTTTCCCAATCTTAACTTCAAACAAGAGATGATTATTAGATCATTCTAGAACAACTTGGAACTTGCGTTGTGTGTTCAAGTTGAAGTAGCTCAGCCTATAACAATATGATTCTTTACCGTAGTAGATCCTTTTTTTTTGGAAAAGTATTATTATTTTCTACAAAAAAAAATTGTTATGAAAAAGTATTTTTGTTTTTCAAAGCAAAAATATCAAAGCTAATAGGTGTACAACTTTGCTTCCGCCGTTTTTTTCCGAAATTCGAGGCTTTATTGTAAAAAACTGATTATACATTTATGATTCAAAGTATTGTCCATCACTGACCACTACTCTCTCCCATCTTTCGGGCAGCGTAAGAAATCCCCGTTGAAAAAACTGGTTATCATTTGAAGCGATCCACTAATCGATCCAATTTTTTATTTCTTCATAAGACCGGAAGTGCTGGTCAGCCAGGCCGTGTGTCATTGATCGAAACAAAGGATAATCCGAGGGAGCAAGGTCTGGAGAATACAGCGAGTGGGTAGGACTTCCCATTTCAACGTTTCCAAGTATGTCTTGACCACTTTTGCAACATGGAGTCGAGCATTGCAATGCTGTAAAATCACTTTATCATGTTTCTCGTTGTATTGCGGTCGTTTGTCTTTCAGTGCTCGGCTCAAACGCATTAATTGCGTTCGATAACGATCGCCTGTGATTGTTTCAGTCGGTTTTAACAACTCATAATACACTACGCCAAGCTGGTCCCACCAAATACTGAGAATGACCTTGGAATCGTGAATATTCGGTTTGGCCGTCGACGAGGAAGCATGCCCGCGATATCCCCATGATTTTCTGCGCTTGGGATTATCGTAACGAACCCATTTTTCGTCCCCAGTCGCAATGCGATGCAGAAATCCCTTCCATCTTTGCCTTGCAAGGAGCTATTCACAAGCAAACAAACGTCGATCAACATCTCTCGGCTTCAACTCGTACGGCACCCAATTTCCTTATTTCTGAATCATTCCCATGACTTTCAGGCGTTTTGAAATGGCTTGTTGCGTCACTCCCAATGATCCTGACAATTCTTGCTGCATTTGACACGAGTCTTGATCAAGTAATGCCTCCAATTCTGCATCTTCGAAAACCTTCTCTCTTCCACCGCCATGCTGGTCTTCGACTTCAAAATCACCGTTCTTGAAGCGTTGAAACCACTCTCGGCCCGTTCTTTCACTAATAGCGGCCTCACCATAGGTATTTGAGAGCATTCGATGAGCCTCAGCCGCAGATTTCTTCATATTAAAGCAGAAAATTAAAACCTCCCGCAAATGACGAGAATTTGGCTCGTAAGCTGACATGTTTAATCGAGAATAACTTTATGATGCAGACACAAATTGACTAATATTTCGATGGCGTTATGTTTACAAATACCTAAGCTTATTGTATGACATCTACGATCTATTTATTTCGACTTCCACTTACCGCTACAGCCATCTATTTCAAAACGGCGGAAGCAAATATGTACACCTTTTATTTACCGGAAGAACTAAAGAAACAATTATTGAAAAAAGTAATCAAAAAATAAATGGTCCATTTCCAATGGAGTTTTGAAATTTGTACATTAAGGCTGTTTTCGGTAAAAATACAAGAGTTTGAACTAAATGCTAAGCACATTTTCAGACAGAAAAATGCTTTAATTTTCATGGAAATTTGTGCAACATTATAACTCATGCATCTGTGAATAATACGGTGTTTTCAAAAATTTCAAAATATTCCATGAATGTTTTTTTTTCATTTGAATATGTGAAGGGACAGCTCATTTAACATTAGGGTGTAGGAGAAAAACGCGAAACACATTTTATACGAGAAAAATGGATCAACTCTTTTAAAAATCGGTATTATGATAAAAAATGATGCTGTCTAAAGGATAGTGAAGCCAGAATATTATATTAATTTATCATTTCTTTTATATCTAAAAAATGTTCCGAATTCGGCTCCTATTCTTTTACATTAACCGAAGACAGCCTTAAAGGTATCATGGAAAATTTCTATTTCTAATTTGTAGAATATATATTATTTATTGTTAAATTTATTTACTAAAGATATATATATATATATATATATATATATATATATATATATATATATATATATATATCAGTTTTATCTTAAACTTACATTTTTCTAGAAAAATATAAATGTGTTATTGGTGAACAGTTACAAAATTTCGAACAGTAATTTAATATTATAATCTACATAGCTCTTAAAATTTCTTCCTTTAACCTACCATTTCATGTAAAATATGCATTTTATGCCTCATAATAATTAATGTTTAATAGTGCAAATACTTCACGTGAGAGCATTATGAAAAGATTTCAAATAAATCTTATTGAAAGTTATTAGTAATGCATCATTTTCTCCTTTCGTCTATACTTATAACTGTCAAAGAAAAAAAAGATAATATTCTGTTTGTTTTAATAAACGCTTTTTACGCCGTAATCAAAACGTCTGACGAAGAGCCTTTCACTGTGACTATAGAAAACAGAAAGCTCAAGGAACATCAGGACAATTATTGATTGGAAAAAATATATTTCACTCTAATTTTATTAGAAGTATTAATGATCTTGCAAAACAACAAATCATTACTTTTTAAAAATTCAAACATGATCGTCCATTGCTCAATAAAATTAAAAGCTGAGAAAATCACAATCTTCACTTAATACATTTTAAAGTAATAAATTGCGTGCAAGCTGCAACTCATTACGTTTTTACACTAAAGATTACATCATGTAATGTTTTGTTTCAGCATTATAAATCATAAAACAGAAATAATACTTATCAAAATCTGCATATGCATTTATATTTCAATGAACGCGAGTTAGAATTATTTCCGTATCGAAATATTTTCAATTTTCAATAATAATAATAATAATAATAATAATAACAATTCTAATTCCAACAAAAAAAAACAAAGTTCAAACTCAAAATAAAACTTTTTTTGTAAATGTATTTTTACAATTAAGATTTTAATTGCCTTTATGTTTAAATTTTTTAATAAATTATTGAAATATTTTTTTTAGTTTAAGCATTTTCTTTTCAAATTTTTGTACTGAATACATAAGACAATAATAATGCATTAATCCAATTATAAATAAAAATAAAATTTAAAAGTTTAGTGCAGTAGCGAAATAGAGTAAAATAAAATTAAACTAACATTGCGTGTGTGTTTGCTAACTTCTTTTTAATTTAAATAATGTATTAATAGAAAAGTTTCAGCAAACTAAAATGTATGAGTTACAATATTCATCATCCATTACATGGATGTACTTAAATAAAAACATATTTCTATACATTTTGAATAAACATGAATTCGTTATAAATTTCGGTAAATCTAGAATTGATTTTAATGTATATTTTGGAGAAATATTTTCAGGACTCCAGTATATATTTAAGTTTTAACTGAGTATGTGGAAGGAGACAATCTTATTTGTATTAAATAATATTAGCATATATTTGCATATCAACTAAAATAACTTTCAACAGGAAGAGAATGTTGATTTTATAAAGTATAAAATATTATAACACAAATATTATATATATTTTACTCAAAATATTATAAAAATATTTTTCCTGCATTTCTAAATTTATTATACTGAGTAATACACGTCAATGCAATACAAATCATTACTAAACAGGTTTTATCATTTTAAAAATAAATACGCAAAACTTGCTACGTCACTTAATTTTGATAAATAGAATAAAATTATTTCAGTTTTCATTGAAAATAAACAATGTCTTTGTGATCAATATTACTATGCATTTAAACAAAATAAAATAAAATTGAATGCTACTGTATGAGTAACACATAGTTTTAAAAACAGTTTAAGTAATGAATAAACAAAGTATTTTTTATTAAATTAAATATAGTTGTTACTTATATATATTTTCCTCGGTAATAGTTATTATTCAGCCAAGAGTAAATAAATGTTTTTTTAATATATAACATAATCAAAATAATCAACTAATTGAGAACTTTAAATATTAATGCTCAGTTATATTAATAGGCTTCACATTAATGAGTTTCTTTTTAAGATCTTCTGTGCTCTGGTGTGAGTGAGTTTTATTACATAGCCAGTAATGTGTAAATGCAGTAAATTATTTTTATTTAATGCACTTCCTTTTCAAACATCCAATATTTGTGACCCAATATTAAATCATAACTTTCAGCTCGCCCTCTCCTCCATATAGGTAACAATGTATTGAATAAGTAATACTATACTTTGAAGCTAAAGCTGCTATACGACTTTATTATTCTAAGTGCAAATGGCGCATATAAACGTCTCGTTCAGCCAAAGCGTTAATTCCCCAGGATGTATTTATACGTCTTTCCGAAATACGATTATTTATTTATTTATTTATTTGTACACAGCTATCCCTAACATTTTCCCGAAGACTTTGGAATGCAATAAAAGTACTTTTACAGTGTTGCGAAGGATTTATTTATTTCAGAGGATTTCTTTATATTTTCCTTTGCTTTCCCTCCTCCTCCAATGCATCACATACGCGCGTCTACGATGAAAGCGGTGCAATGGGAGGCGAATCACGTAATATTTAATGGGTAGTTAAGGAATTATTTATAAACCGTACAAATTATCAAGATAAGTGTTAATTTTTATATACAATTTTATATATGAAAAAACTATGGGGTCACTGGTAATTATTAAACGTTCTTAACTTAATATTGTTAAATAAATTGTCAAATATATTGTGCAGTACTGATACATTTATAAGTGTTTATATCTCAGCGTAAATATTATTTTTATTTTTTTATTTGTCAGAATGTATTTTTTTAGTTTACTTTCAGTAAATTTATAATTTTTTTAAATAATCTGTTGTTTTTTCGACATTTCAATATATGCTTGTTCTCCCCTCGTAGAATTGTCACGCCCTTTAGGGGGGTACCCCACATTTTGAAAAACGCTGGACTCAAATAATAATAAAACCTTACTTATGATAAAATATAAAAGAAACTTCAGAATGGACAAGAAAGTCGAAATCTTTACATAATTATAATTCTAAGACATTAAAAATATCAAAACTGAATGAGAAAACGAAAATATTTAAGTTATGTATTGTATTATGTAAATTATAATTTGAGTTGTAAAGTATTTTTAAAAATAAAAAGACTCTTAGGAAAAAAGACACAAGTAATTGCTGAAAATGATCTGAATGGGGTTGTTTCTGTTAGACTTATAAAAGGTGTAGAATATGATTGAAAAAAAAGAGAATCAGAATCAATTAGATTTTTTTTATATATCAAATTAAAACGGTCAGCCAAACTTTGAATATTTTTGTAATAGGCTGCTTTAGCCCTTGATAATTTTATTGAGAAGATTATTGGATTTAATCTATTTTACATTTTCATTCCTTGTGATAAGGATTAAACAAATCATATGTTTTTATGGAAACAAATATGAGTAAATTAAATGCTTATTAAATTAATTTTAATGGTCTTAACTTATAAACTCTAGCATAAATAAGATTTCAATTATGTTTTATAAAATTCAAGCTTTTTTTTATTTGTAAATTCAAGCATATAAATATAAACAAATAATCAGTAGTATATTATTAGTTCAATCCCTTTCTTTTTTTTCCCAAACAAACTTTTGATTACATCCATGGGGTGAATCATTTCACTGACTAGAAAATCACATTAGATTTTTATAGCATATAATAAGGTCTTAATAAAAAAAATCTGTTTAACAAATTTGTAATCACTTGAATTTACTTTAAAAAGTTATCTTCAAGAATCAAATTTAAAAATCAAAAGCACATATAAACAGGAAAATTATAGTTTTCATTAAATTTTTATTAATATGTTATGATCTTGATCATTCGAATATTAAATTCTGCCTACTCATTACTACAATATTTACTATTTTAATTATTTATATGGCGATATCTTTTTTAGCATCTTCTAAGCTCATTTTCTGGTATTCATTTGATTAGAAAGAAGCCAAGAGCAGTTGTAGGGGACTGGATGTCCCGTTTGGCCATTCATATCGGAATAAAGCAGTATATCTTTATCTATGTCCTGAGAGGGTCGTATTCACTTCAATATAATTAAAATGGATTATAATTGTTAATAATATGAGATAATTTCATTTTATGCAGTAATTTCAAAAGATTTTAATTAGTTTTAGTTATAACTAGTTTTATACAGTAAAACATCCCAGAAAACTTTTGAAATAATCATGCTCTAGAGAGGGATATAATATTAGAATGAAACATGCGAAGTCTATATAACACTGAATTTCTGTAGTTTCCTATAGAGATAAACGAGACTAAATTGTTTTTATTAGACGTCATTAAATATAGTATTAAAATTATAACAGACTGTCATAAGCATTCTATTAACTATGACCACTGGGACTACTTTATTACAATGTTTGATATCAGAACATCGCCTTCTGAAAGAATTAGTGAAATATGCAATTCAGTATTACTACTGAAACAGAAATATAATGAATGATAGCAGAGATGAATAGAGAAAAGATAAGGAAGTTGAACGGAGTAATGGAAGTATTACTGAGGTGAGCGAAACTTAGCATCAAGTATTTCAGAGTGCATCTGCTTGAATCTGACTCTACTATTAAGATTACACTTAAAATGCATCTTTTCATATATGGATCATTCAATTTCTACAAAATGATTGTCTGTAGCTTTTTTTCTTATTTTGGAGAGATCTAGTGTTGAAGTCCTCGACTTCCTTATTGCTATTTTTATTCGTGTATTGTCATCCTTAAAAATAAAGCAAGAGAAAAGTAGCCTCATTTACAACACAGATATTTAATAATATTTAGCCCATCACCCATTCCATCATCATTGTTGCCTCATTTATAGCACACACACGATATCAAGTATTGCTTTGAAAATTCCTGATCACTTAGGGCAATTTTTCAAAACCATACGATTGAAAGGCTCATTTGGTTTAATAGTTTCTTAAGCATTTTTCCCGGTAGTTAAGGTGAAGAGAGAGAGAGAGAGATAAAACTCCGCAAGTATGTTGGTTTTATTGATTCACAACGCAGCTCAATACTTTAAAGTTTTTATGAAGTATTTTTAGTTGGTATTGCCCTCTGGTAATTATATCACGAGGTAGAGCCAACCGGGCAAAAGCAATGCATTGGTTCTACATTCGTTGGCTGAAAACAGCAATAAATAGCGCATATGGCCCGACATACGTTATCTCTCTCTCTCTCTCTACTAAAGTTATTCTTTCGCATAACATTCTAATTGTAAATTGTAAGTTTGTCAATCCATTTATTTGTGTGACTATTTTTTCACTTGTACTTCCCCTACCTAATAACATACTATCATAATTAACGTAAGGTTAAAGTAGCTTAGTGGTCATGGTCACAAACTCGTGGTCGTCGGGTCGTGAATTCGAGCCTGAAGGAGCGTCGTTTAGAAGGGCTCATGCCCATTAAATCTGCGAAATTCTATATCCTTCCATTGGCGTGCCCTGGTAGTTTGAAGGAAGGGTGTCCACTCGGGTGTTGTCTTGTTCACTTGACCTAGTCCTCGGGTTGGTTATAGGTTATAGTGCGACGTTAATAAACACTTTCACTAAGATTCATATGTTTCACACTACTGGTCATTAAAATTTCTACACCAAGAAGGCGACGTACTACAGACGTGAAATTACAATGATCGGAAGAAAGTGCTGTGATGTGCAAATGATTAACTTTTCAGCGCATTAAGACTCTGGTAGTGACACCTACAATGTGTTTAAATGAGGAAATTGTTCAGCTGGTTTCTCATACACAAACTGCATTTGAACTCTGTTGCCCAGTGATAAGCTGTTGTGAGTCCTTGCGTAAGAAGCAGAAATATGTAATAGCACATTTCTGACTTTGATAAAGGTCGAATTGTAGTGTATCGGAATTGCAGTTTATCGTATCACAGTAATGATGCTCGCGTTGGTCGAGATACAATGACTGTTAGCTGAATATGGAATCGATAAATTCAGAACGGTAATATGGAATACCCTGCTGAATTTCTACTTCCCCCTATCACTAGTTGCCGAGAAGAGAGGTATGCTACCCGCATGGCTCAATGGATCGTGCCTCCCCGTGATGAACCTTGAGTCGTGAATTGGGGTCGTTTGCATGAAAAAAGTGTCTGCACGAACAGTTCGACGACGTTTGTTGCAGTACAGACTTTCAGCTCGAAGATCATGGCTTCTGCTATTTTTGACACTGCATCACAGACAGGAGCGTCTTTAACGATGTGATCAATGACGAACCTGGCACACGAATGACGAGATGTCATTTTTTCAGATGAATCCAGTGTCTGTTTACAGCATCAAGATGGTCGCATCCGTGTTTAGTGGCATCGTGGTGAACGCACATTGGCAGCGTTCATTCGTCAGCGTCATTCTGGCTAATCACCAGGCGTGATGGTATGGGGTGTAATTGGATACACGTCTAGGTCACCTCTTATTTGAATTAAAGGTTTTTTAAACAGTGCACGTTACATTTCTGGGGTGTTACGACCCGTGTCTCTACCCTTTATTCAAGCCCTACGAAACCCAACGTTTCAGCAGGATAATTCACAACCGCATGTTGCCGGTATTGTATGGACCTTCCTTGATACGGGAAATGTTCGACTGTTGCCCTGGCCTACACGTTCACCAGATCTTTCGCCAGTAGAAAACGTCTAGTCTATGGTTGCCGAGTGACTGCATCGTCACCATGCTCCAGTCACTACGGTTGATGCGCTGCGTTATCGCATGGTCATCTCTATCTGTACATGCCATTCAATCTCTTTTTGAGTCAATGTCCAGGCGTATATGTGCCGTTATTACTGCAATAGTTAGTTGTTTTTGGTACTAATGTTGCAGGATCTATACACTAAAATTTCTTGAAAATTTAATCACTTGTTATTTCTAGTACAATGTACTATTCCAATAAATATCATTTTGTTATCTGATTTTTTTCCTGGTGTAGCAATTTTAATGGCCAGTAGTATAGCATACGAAGCCTGGCATTCATGCGTTTTGATCATGATGCATATATAGTGGATGAAGGGATGTATTGATTACAGTTGTGTGCGCTAACTTTTATAGATTGAATCGTACATACTATACAGCTCAAGAAATATTTTAGAGTGATTTGTTCACATGGCATTTAAAGAGAATATCATTTCTGTTAATAATATTTATTTTTGTACAGGGAGTAATAATAGTCAGATTTGGACATTTTGCACTTTAAAATGAATTTTGAATGACAAACTCTTTTTAAGACTATATTTGAAAGGTATATATCTTTGAAGTGCTAAGATACATATTACTTTTAATATAAGCTGATTATGATATTCGCTAAATCATTTATCACTTAATTAGACAAATTCTTTTTCGTTTTCAATTTCAGCCCTTTAACTAGCTTTCTGTTCTTTAGAAATGAAGCAAGCAAGGTAATTGATTGAATAAGGCTTTTCTAGAAGACAAATAAAACTTGTGATGGATTTCCGTCTACCTCTTCAATCAATTCCTCGACAATCAAAAGAAGGAAGTTCATAACGACAACTTTCTTTTTCTTCCTGATTATTCTGGAGAAACTACTAGGTTATATTTCTGTGTCTCTTTTTTCGGTAGAGATTGATCACGTGTTTCTATCTTTATATCGAATCCTTCCTGTCATCTTCTGCTACAGCAAATGACCTGACCTTATTTTGTGTTATTCTAACTTTCTTTCTGCGGCTTCTGAATGTATGACAAATTCTATTTTTCTGTTCTTTTTGGTATAAAGAAATATCAAGTTATGCATATTGCTTCTATATATAATACCGACACCCTCCACATAAAATTGAATTCTTACAAATTTAGTTCAGTTTACAACGTTAATATAAAAAATTAAATCAAAACCGAACTCCTTCCTAAAATTACGACGAATCTTTTGTCACAAATATTTTTTCAAAGCAACTTGTAACTAACAGCAAAATTATTACAGTATGTACTAGCTGCAGTTAAACTATAATAACTTAATTTGAAATGTAATTATTAGAGTTACATATTTCAACAGCTAACGTGGTGTCGCTAGCTCTTGGTTTTAATTGATCGTCTCTTCTTAGCCACACAATTGTTTGAAAGTTCAAATCGTTCCAATGAATAACTGTTAAGTTAGAACAACTGAAGTTGATATCAAACTTTTTTATTTTTGAATATGTGTATACATGTATATTAAACTAAACAGTAGAAAAATCTGAGAAAGGATACACAAATTTTGTGACGGGGCTTTCATTGCGATTTCAGCGAACATTCCTCTTGGGTTCTTTGGGGCTAGGATGGCAATTCTTTCCAACCAACTCAAGAAGAAGAACGCGGTTATGTAAATTAGAAATCATATATATATTGGAAGTTAGTAGTAGAGCGGAGTCTATGTCCGGGTATATGTCTATGTGCAGAAGTGATTGCTAAGTGGGGAGTGAAGTCGCTAAGTAGAGAGATAGCTGAAAAGTGATTTGAGATAAAGTTATAAGAACCCGAACTTCTATTTAAATAGCCTAGCCGTGTCGGTACTGACGAACCAAAAGTGGGTTCGAGTTTAAAAGGAACACTGTCGAATTAAAGCCACATCAGACGTGATAGAAAACGTAGCTGTTTACCTAGGATATAGCGGTAAGCAAATTTGTATAAGCTATAAGGAAAGTGCGTATATTAGTGAGATAGGAATTAATATATAAAGTTAGATTAAGTAGTCAATTGTATGATTATTCGGTAATACGTGTTGCGTCTTCGCATTCTAGATCATCTTACTTAGATTATTATTGTTGTGTATTGTGTTTAAACTAAGATCTTAATAAACAGATTTTAGAATGAATTATTTGAATGGTTCTTCGTTCTTCCCCACAGAAATAGGTCACGTAGTGCAGAACGTGTGTCCCCAAGGGTGGGGGCATCACAATTTATGAGTGAGGGTATTCCTTTTAACCTTAATTACAACTTGAATCTGAAATGGATTTGACAAATAATAATCGTACAAAAAGCTCAAGAGATTTCGCACCTATTCCAAGTGTGGAGTAGTCTATAGTCCTAGTAATGAGTATGGAAGAAGGAACCTTGTTTGGAGATTTTGTTTTATATAAAAAAAAGGCCAATGATATTGAAATAAGGGACTGTAGATATCATGTGAGATGGTCTACATTTTGATCATGCAGATTTAACCCAAGTTTTAACTGAGAGAATTGTGTGGACATAGGCGTTACTATTTTGGAATATAAGACGTTCTCCAAGAAACGAAGTTTGAAGGAAAAGGTGAAATTGCTAGGCCATGATCTTTTTCCTTAAGACTAATAGCGGCCTCAAGCTAAACATTTATGTTGTGTGAGCTTTAAACCAGTGTTTCTTAAATTGTGGGGCATGCCCACCTAGAAGGCATGATAACCCTACAAGGAGACGCGAGTATATCGAAAAGTCATGAATAAAAGATTATTTAAAAAATAGTACTAATTTACTGAAAGGAAGCAAAACAAAATCCATTCTGACATGATACAAAATAAGATACGCGTTTATACTGATATAATACACTTATAAATGTATCACTATTGCACAAAGTGTTTCATAATTAATTTTACAGTACTAAGTTAAAAACAATTTAACAGTTACCAGTGACTCTATGGCAGTGTTTCTCAAACTTTCAATGTTTGTGACCCAAATTTCAATCATAATTTTCATCACGCTTCCCTTCGCACAATAACAATGACGTTAAACCTACATTACGATTTTAATCATAAACCATACAAATGATCAAGATAAGTATTACATTTTGTAAATGACAACCCCTCGTGAATCATTAGTAATTATTAAAGGGGTTCGTCACTTAGTATTGTGAGATTAATTATCAAATACATTGTGTTGCAGTGCTACACTTATAAGTATATTATATAGATGTAAATGTATATTTTATTTTTATGCTCGAATGTATATCTATATTTTCTTACTTCCATTCAGTAAATTTCTACTTTTATAAATACTTTATTATTGACTTTTCGATGTGCTTGCGCCCCCCTCGTAGTGATATGATGCCCCCCTAGGGAGGTGTGCCCCATAGTTTGAGAAACGCTGCTCTATGGGTTTGTCAAAAAATTATCTACAATGTATAATACTTATCTTGATAATTTGTAGAGTTTACAATTAAAGTCGTCTGTAGCTTTAGGTCAAAGTATATTATTAATGAATTCAATACATTGCTATTGTATGAAGGGGGGTACGTTGAAAATTTTTATTGAAAATTGGGTCACAAGTATAGAAGGTTGGAGAAGTACTGCCTTACACAAATACATACCTTCTTACCATGTCTCTCGGTCGAATTCAGACAGCAGAAATAAAACTCTATGGCCAGCATAAACCAGACAAACACTCTGTCTGATGGTCAAAAGGGATGATTCGTGACACTTAATGAGTTTTATTCTTATTTTTGTTGGATTTGCTATTGGTGGTTTCGGTACCACTGTCGGTCCCTCATAGCATTCCGATGCAACACTGCTAGCTTTGGAATGGCCACTGTGCCATGAATAGTAGCATAATGTAGTTTCCGTTAATAAGTTTGGGTGGATATGAAGTTCTGGAGTTGGGTTATCATTTCGCAAGTAATTGTGGTAATGTATTCTTGTGTTATTGGGTGACTATCCTCTTCGACGTTTGTTTGTCTCAATTGGTCAATTTCAACTTTCGCAAAGTTCTCTTATTCAGTGGTATAACGTGCAGAGTTCTAAAGGGGCCCAAAGCCTGACTGACGCAAGTGTAATGTAAAATTCAACGTGGGGGCCCAAAACCTGACTTTGCAGGGGGGCCCAAACGTTCTCCGTTACGCCACTGCTCTTATTGCTTTACAGTGTGATGCAAGTGAAAATAAAATCTATAATCAAATCGACTTTCACACTTTGCTCTGCTTTGACGAATACAACTACTTTCACGCATTTGGGAAGATTGCCATAACCATTGATGTAATCGTTCTAAGCTCATCCTCAAGTTTGGCTGTTCTCAACTCGGTAGCTCCATTAAGGTGAGCTCCAACAAACACCTTTGCTAATTGAACACAATTACATTTGGCTGGAAAAATAACATTCTCACATAACTCCAGCATTGCCGAATTCTTGATTGATATATTTCATTTTATCACTAGATGATAGATTATTTTGATACGTATATATACTTCGTAGCTATAATTCTAAATAGGTAAAGCATAAATAGAAGTACAACTAGACAAAATACAGGTAAGTAGAACTAATGTTACTACTTTAATTAGTACAATAGAAAATACTTAGGCTCAATAACTAAGATTGTAGGTTTAATTTACTTTTCTACAAGGATTTAGGGAAGGAAATATGAGCAGGAATACGCCATTATTAGAAGATTAAATTACACTACTGCTATATTTAAGTAAAATTATAACAAGGTAAATTAACAAAAATTAAAAAAATCTGTGTGTAGAATGTAGTTAAAACTGTTAAACATACCCCCATAGCACATCGTCATTTTAATCTTCCCGCCAACACATAACGATCTATTGATAATATCATATATAATCCCCCGGCATACAAGATTGTTTTGGGTCTCATTGATACATTCCATTATCAATATCATAGTGTTCATATTTAACGAAGCGGATACAGTATATTATTAGTTAGGTGAAGACAATGATTTTTAAGAAAATAATGCTTTTTCCTCGTACCTTAGCTCGAAATTTTCACTTAAAATACGAATACAAATTTCAAAGTTGGCAACTCACAATCCTTAATTTCAAAATCATACTATGTGAAGATCTTTAATATGTATTACAACAATCTTCATTGTTGTAATGTGCGACAATCTTCATTGTTGTAATGGGCGACAATCTTTATTGTTGTAATGTGCAACAATCTTCATTGTTGTAATGTGCAATAATCTTAATTGTTACTCACGATGACCATCAACTTTGCTTTCTAGTACATCCAGATGAAAAACGTAAGAATTTGGCGATAGATCTATCATTTTAAATCTCAGTCGAATAATGAAAATGATATAACTACCTTCCATCTATTAACTTCTTTATCGCAACACGCAGGTTTGAGAGTTATTTCTATTTATCGTCCAATAGCTCCCTTGTTTAACACGACGTGACTTTGGTGGAATCAGAACTCTAATCTATAATTATACTCGAATATATCTGGTTGTAAATCTTATGATTCCAACCATCGGAGAAGCCACGTTTTTTAAGAAACTGACTTTCAAAATTTGAAACCTTTCAATCTATCAAGGACAGGAGTGGGGCAGCCTTTTCGGAAAAAGTGCCACTATCCAATAAAAAATACTCTATGCGTGTCAATTTCAACTTTTGCAACGAAGAAAAAAATATGAAAAGATGAAAAAATGTTACTTTTTGGTTCATTGTGGGATTTTTATGCAAATAGCACATTTTTTTATGCAAATTTTAAGTTTTAAAATAATAAAATAAATGTAAAGCAAAAGTAAAGCTAGATTTTACTGTAAATAAATTTTTTACAGGTTTAGTAAGTTAGGTTAGGTATAAAATAAAAATGAAAACTTGAATTATTTATTTCTAAATAATTATTAGGCAGTCAATACCTGCTTATAGTGCGGCTTTTGAATTTTTTTGCGCTGGTCTTTTGTTTTTCTCTCTCTTGACCAAATCATATTTATTAAAATTAGTTCTTGAAGATTCTAACAAAATTAGATTATTGTACGTGCACATGAGTTAAATTAAAGCAATAAATTGATTTTATTATGTTCATAACCGACTACGGTAGAAGAAGTGCAATAACTTTTTTTATAATCTTAAATTTGAATTTTTTAAAAGTCCCATTACATAAAAAAACAAATCCTATAGTCAATCATCATTCTTATGTAGCTGGAGATTACTAGGTATTTCATCATTTTCTTTTAGATATTTTAAAACGCACTCCCTTAAATTCCAAAATCTCTGCAATCATTCCTTTTAGAAAGCTCATGCGTACAACAATGATGGAGCGTCCTCTACATTTTATTGTAATTCAATATTTCTATTGTAATTTTCTATTGTAATTCTATTAAGAATATTTAAAATAAATTTTTAGGTGTTTCTATTTAAGACAACCCTCGTGTGTTGTTTATTAATATATTACCAAAGTTTTATTAAATTTTAGTTAAATCATAGCATGATACTGTTACAACTAACTGTGCCACACGGCAACACGCGTCACATATTTGCCACTCTTGATATAGGACATATATATATTTTCTATCAAATCTATATAATCATTTCTGTTCTATAGAAACGACAAAAGATAGTCGAAGCATTGTAGCCACGCTGACTTAAAAGAGGAAAGAAAATATAATTAAATTTAAGTAAAGAATGTGAATTATTATAATTTCGTAATAAAAAACATGTTTTTGTGACTTACAAAATTTTATTTTCTTTTAGAAATAAGCATATTACCGGAAATCGAAATTTTTATGAGTAAGAGTTTATTAATGCCTCACTATGAAACAAAACGAGGGATATCTGTGGCTGATTTCGTAACTTTGAACCATGGTCAAGTGACGAGAACGGCACAGGCGCTGGCACTCCCTTTCTGAACTCCTACACCCCTCCAATGGGAGAACATTGAGCCTTGTAAAATTTAACATGCATCAACTCTTCTACATAGCGGGTCTTTAGTGATATTGAATCTCAAACTCATGGCATGCCAGCCACGAGTCCATGACCACGAGCACTAGGGTACTGCAGTGCTGTAGAGAGTGCACTGTGTAATCTAAAAGTGTAGTGCATTGTCTGTGTGTGTGCGTATGCATATTTCTTAACCCTATATCGCTGGCCTAATTCAGCCTCAGCTCTAGAAATCACATAATAAATCTCCATTTTAATTCAAAGACTCCTTTTGAATCTACATTTGTTACGTCTCTTGAACTCCAATTTCTTTCTTCTTTGGCATTGTAGATTATACAACTTTTTCACTCGGTATCTTATTTTATTTTATTATACTATATATATATATATATATATATATATATATATATATATATATATATATATATACTATATTACTACACTATATATATATATATGACATGTGTTTTGGAGCCAGAATCAGACTTAATTTTAAAAAGAATCTTTATTTGATGAAATCTAGAAATCTTCTGACTCTAAGAGAAGAGAGGAAAAAACACGCCACCGTGAAAAACTAAGTGGGGTACCACTTACAACACAGATGGATCGTAGATTTTATGAGTGTACTTGAAAGTTAATGCGGACATATAAAGCTATTAAATATAATGATCGGCGATCAGAGATGTTTATTGGTTAGAGCATTTGTTTTGGAGAAATAAATGGGATACTTGAAAATGTAATGAAAAAATAAAAGTTAAGTGCCAGAAAGGGAATTTAATTTTTAATCTAATTTAGTTATCCTTACATGTGTGTGTTTAATCTAAAATAATGCTTGATAATAATCAACTTTTATTATTTTCAGCGATATTCATGAACTATTATTCTACGATAAACTAATATTAATTGTATTTTAAAATGAATACGCTGGTAATTACAATTCATGTTTGTTTTAAATAATTCTATCGAGAGAATCCAGGCTTATAATCTTTAAATAAAGCTTCGCAAGGAAGGAAAAAGATGTTTGATTTTACGCATTGTAGTTAATTTAATTACATCAAATGCATACAGTTTCAATTATCCCTGAGCTATTTCCAATAATTCCCCGGAATTGTTTAACAAATAAAATTTCTAAAAATAAAATTTAAGATATCAGGTATAATAAATATACATGTTGCCGAAAGCCTCAAAACACATTGCAGGCTCATTTAACTGGATTTTAATCAAAATCTGGAATTTTTCATTTAGTTTCGTTTAAGTTAGTAACTTAAGAATACATCATTGTATTAAATAACAGTCTGAAATAAAATTGGATTAAACTAAATTGATTTTGTTAGAAATATATATTCTTTTAATAACACCGATGGAAATGAAATTGTATACATCTACATAAACGTGAAAGGAATGAAAATAATAGGTCATTCGGTAATATTTCAAATGAATGTGGTCACCTACAATAGTCACAGGTTGAACATCAAGAGTGGTGTCAGGTACGATTCCCTCAAAGGATTGAATTGGAGAGCAATGTTCGACAAAAGCTCCAGCACCAATTCAAAAATCGAAATCTCCAGAAAAGAGGGAGATCATTTTTCAAAATCAGTGTCAAAGCATATTGAAAGAGGTATAAAAATACCTTCAAGATCATAGGGATGATCATATTAAAAATAGTTGATTGAATATGAAAATTCCTCAGAAGAAAGCAAATAAATAAAGAACTTAATAAAGTATCAAATATAACATTTGAAACAATAAATGATTTAAAGTTAAAGTTGATACAGTACTTTATTTTCTTTTTTGAACTGCGAATGATTGCTGTGTTTCTAGACATTCTTATGTAGTTTGAATATAGAAGGAAAAGCTATTATCATTCTTGTTTTGAGATATCACTCGGTTAAAAGTGTAGTAAAGTCCTTAAAAAAAGTAAATTTAAAATCTTAAAAATGAGTTAATTTTGTAAACCAAAATTACTTTTTAACACGATATAAAAGGTCAACAACTCTTGCCACGTACGACTCAAGACTTTTTATTTTCCAAACTCAATATTCCATCTCCTTATCTATTGCCATCGAAAGTTCTAGAACTTTCCATAGTTAAAATTACAATTAATTTTTATAAATAAAAGCACGCGCGCGCGAGCATTAATATAAAGCACGAGAGAAATAAAGAATTACGATTTGTTACATCCTCCCCCTCTGGTTTCGATGGCGTCCCGATGAGGAACCAGGAATTTGTGGGACCTTTGGTGGACGGCCACGTTTACGAAGAGGAATAAGGGGTTTTACTTTGTCATTATTACAAGGAGTTAAAGCAGAGGTGACCCCCGGATTATCAAGACTAGCAATCTTTTAAGATGATGGTGATCTTTGTGTTAAAATCACGTAAGGACCGTCTCTGCGTGGCATTAGTTTTGCACTTCTTCCTTGAGCAGCGTTGCTCAGCGGATGTGATGCTACCAAGACATCTTCTCCAGGTTGATATGTTGGAGCAACTTTTCTCTTTTTATTAGCGTAAAACTTCCTACTATCCTGTTGCTCTTCAACCACCTCTCTAATCTGAGTGGAAAACTTAGCTAATTTCTTAGGTAGGGAGTTATCTCTGGCACAAAATTATCATTCTGGATGACGACTCGGATATCATTAACAACTTTACTTGGAGTGCCTAACTCTCTACCAAAATTCAGAAAGGCTGCCGTCTGTCCTGTCGTTTCGCATTTGGCTGTGTTGAGAGCAAAGCGGATGAAGGGTAGCTTCTCTGACCAACAGTCATGTTTGTCTTGGACGAGAATTGCCAGCCGTGGTTTCAGATCCCTATTCTTTCGTTCAACTGGGTTAGGTTGTGGATGGTATACAGGGATCAAGGATAGATGGATGTTTAATAGGTAGCATATTTATTGTATCACTGCTGACACAAACTGGGTTCCATTGTCACTGATAAGGCGACGAGGAATGCCATACCTCAGTAGAATCTCTTCAATCAAGGTAATGGCACATTCTTTAGCTGTGGCATTGGGTAGTGCAAACAGTTCGAACCACTTGGTGGTACAATCCTCAATGATGAGGATCCATCTTTTACCATCTTTACTCTCAAGTAGGGGCCCGAAGAGATCAATGGCCAAGGTTTCAAAACGTTGGGCTGGCACAGGTGTCTGTAATAGCCCGGAAGGCTTTTGATTTGAAGCTTTGTATTTAATGCAGTCAGGACAGTTCTTTACTGGAGACATTCTGTATAGGGGTACAGAGATAGGAGGACTATTTCCCGTGTTGATGTGGTGCTCCAAGATATGTGTTCCTTCTCCCCCTGGTTCGAAGACATTTTGGAAGGATTCCAACAGAAGGTTAAGTTTCTTCTTCTGGGCAGAGGTCAAACTTTCACCTTTCCCTTCTCTTAATTGGCAGGTGTTGCTGGACATCTTCTCAACTATGGACGGGGTGTCCAATTCTTCACCAAATGGATACTTGTGGGTAGGATAGTCTCAGAAGTAACAACAAGTATTCTTCACATCTAGAACCAAACCAGCAGAACTAAGGAAATCTGTTCCTAGAAGTGTTCTATTTCCCTTTGCCTTTGGGAGAATTATGAATTTGGTCAAGACTGAACTCCCCTCAATTTCTACCATTACTTGGGTTGTGAGGACCTCACCTGTAGTCTGTTGACCATCTTCTAAGCTCATTGTTAATGTGGTTTCGTGGAAAAGGAGTCCCTTATCCTTAATTATCTGGAACATACTTTCCCCAGCAATTGAATGTGAAGATCCTGTGTCTGCACATACACGTCCCTTTATTCCACAGAAAGTTATGTCGATTAGGGTCAATCGAGGGCTTCTGGTCTGAGCTGTGAAAGCATTGATGTGATTGGTTGCAACGTCTGTTCTTTGTGAGGCGTTGAGGTTGCAGATGGGGCACCTAGATTTCATCACTCCTTGTTTCCCACAGCCATAGCATCTGACAGGGGATCTCTCATTTGGTACCTGATGGGAATATTCTCTTTTGGGAGGGCCTTCAGGTTTCCTGAATGATACCTGTCTTCAATCATTTATGGTTTCACTTGCCTTCACGTGTCTCCTAGGTCCACTGGGTAGGGAACGTCGGATGTTGTCAAAGGCTTCCAGCTTATCTGCTAACATTTCTGGGGAGATGAGTTCTGCCCAGATATCCAGGTAATGTTCCTTACACTCTGGAAAGCATCTCTTTTTCATTTGATCGGCAATCATCGAATTCTTCAATCCGTCAAATGAATCAATGTTAAGCTCATTGAGCCAACCTTCAAAATATGCTCGGATTTCAAAATAATAATCCTTCCACGTTCCATTTGGGCTTTTTCTGTGACGTGAAAACAGCTCCTGGAATTTTCTGCGGTTAATTTGAACCGTTTCAGAAGCGTTCCTCGAATGTGGGAGTAATCCCTGCATTTCTCCTCGGGCTCACGGGCAATGAGGGAGGTTACATCACTAGGTAGGGCACCAATGAGATAGGGTACCCACAGATCTTCACCAATATCCAATAGCTTCATTTGCCGTTCGAATAAGGTGAGGAACAGGTCCATGTTATAAACTTCAGGATTGAATGTTGGTAGCAACTTTTTTAATTCAATTTTTGTTTGGGGTAGGGTTTGTGGACCCACGACTCTTTGAGTCTCATTTTGCTGTCGTATTTTCTGCAGCTCAAATTCACGCAGTATTTGCTCTTTTTGTTGTTTTCCTCGTCTATCCTATTTGATACGATTCCCTCAAAGATACATTTCACAAATTCAGGGTTTTCCTTATAAGCATCATTTGTTAAAATTTTTGTCCTTAATTCAATTATTTTTAGCTCTTCCCCATTCGACTCACATTCACCTAACTCAATAGCAAGCTTAATGAGATCAGCTTTTTTTCCTTTTTCCAGAAATGACATGACTGAGAAATTTAAGAGTTGCAAATAAATAAAATAAATAACTAAGGTCCAGGCCTTATTGTCCACCAAAGCTCTTACAGATATGGGAATACACTTTAAAATATGGCTAGCTTTAAAATCTTATAAATTATTATGCACTTCAAAATACAATTAAAATAGGTAAATAAATTAATAGCATATTCAAAATACCAACAAGGAACATTAATTCAAATAATAAAATAATATAAAGAAAATTTAGGAATCATCAGTTGTAATGATACAAAAATTCAATACAATGAAAATACTAAACAAAACTAAAATAATTAGGCATGTAATGCTACCTAAATTCAATAGGAAATCAGTAAAATATCAAGCAAAATAGAGAGTAATTATTAATGTGCAATTCACAAAATATTAATCAGGAAACGTTATATCACAAGAAATAAATTAATGTACAGCAAAATTAAGGATTATCATTGAATAAGAATACCAAAAAATCAATGGAATAAAATAATAAAACTATCCCTAGCACTAACACACTGTAGCAGGATTGCTATCACTTGTATATGAAAAATGCACAAAACACTATTGCAAAAACTTTTAACAGGAAATAGATGTTCTTTTTTTCTTTTCTTCAGACAAGTGAAGTCAGAATGATTCACTTTCTCTCTCGATTTCCAGGGATTTTCTCTTGCTTTAGAAGGATTGCGGTGCAATACGAGTAATTTTTCTTTCCGGGACAGTAAGGTTTACAGAGCCGGTTAAATTTCCATTTTTTGCGGCGTTTCGTCACAGCGGCGGTTTCTGTTTCTACGGGGTCGTAGTTCTTTGGCCACGGGTGTGGGCTCCAGTTTTAACACGAAATAAAATGTCAACAACTCGTACCACGTACGACTTAAGACTTTTTATTTTCCAAACTCAATATTCCATCTCCTTATTTATTGCCATCGAAAGTTCTAGAACTTTCCATAGTTAAAATTACAGTTAATTTTTATAAATAAAAGCACGCGCGTGCGAGTATTAATATAAAGCACGAGAGAAATAAAGAATTACCATTTGTTACGCTTTTAATTTCAGAATTAAACTGCAAAATATGAACTAGAAATATCTCACACAGTTTTAAAATGACAATTATCTTGTTTCTTGTTATCTTGTTGGTTACAAATGCAATAAATAAAATTATAGATGCGTATTTTTATACATATGAGCACTCAATCGAAGATCTCTAAATTTCTTAGTTCTACATCAAATTTGGAAAATATGAATATGTGGTTTGGAAAAATTATCTTTCCCTGGTTAAGGAAACACTGTTTTTTTAAGTCGTTTTTTTTTCAAAATTTAATACAACGAATTGTTATATATATTCATGGCATCGGAAATAATCTTTGGGAACTTTTTAAGTTATGCAAATAGTGATATCTTAAACTAATTATAAAAAGTATTGAAAAACACCCATAAATTGTTTCATTACACACACAAAAATTAATTTTTTAAAGCATTTTAGCTTTCAAATAAAGAATGAAGCTCATTTGTGCAATACAAAAAATGTATCTTGGAAAAAGAAAAAGAAAATCGAAATGACAATCTGTTGAAAAGTTACACAACTCAAAAATGATATTAAGCAACAGAAAATTTGACCGATTTGAGTAATTTTTGCTTCCAACGATAAATAACTGCTTTAGTATTTCTTGGGCAATTACATTTTTTTTCAAAAATGTTGGCTAGTTCTCTTTCTTTTTTATCACTCAGAGTAGAGATAAACAATCTGGTCAAAGAATAGATGCAACACGTGTTTATTGTTAAGATTTAAAAGATGCAACGGAATATAATCCCACTTGGAACGCAAATATGTGAAATATATATATATTTCGGTAAATGTGTGATACAAAAGAGGATAAAAGTTTGCTAAAATTAAGTTTTATCAGCAACTGATTAGTTTTATTTTTTAAAGAACTATGTTAGAAAATGTAGTTAGCTCTTTTACTCCTTTTGTAAATTCTGTATTTGTAGCGGAAAATTATTATAAATGTTTGAAATTAACTTACCATGAAATTCGGTGTATCACGTGCAAATATAGTTTCAAGTTGCATTTTTTTATTTTAAAATATATTCGCCGTATAACGCGAATCCCCTTTTTTACGAAGAATCCTGAAATTGACGTATGCAATGCTTCAAAATATAAGTTTTAAAGTCATTTGTTCGAGGTACTATTCCACGATTTAAATAAAAAATAGTATACGAGTACTTCTAGAATTACACCCCTTCTCAAGAGTTGATAAAGTATATCCTTTTTAAACGAACAATATTTTGATTTACATAGAAGTCTAATTTTTTAATGCCCATTTCTTTTTTTTATTTTTAAAGGTATCAGTTTTATATCCGGCGTACAACACGCACCTCTAAATTTCGATCTAATTTTGTGTGCCAAAATTGCGCGTTATATGCAGGATGTTTCGGTATATACAGTGGTAACCAAAATTGGGGGAACTTTTGTAAATTTTTATGTTTTTTTTAAATATGTATACTTATAGAAAATGTTACGTTTCACAAAATGTACATAGTCGTATATATTACTTTAAAGAGAATTTAAGGGGACTTTTTTGGCACCCTTTGAGCAAACTTCTTTATTTACGTATTTAAAAATTATATTTTAACATTTTATACAATGTTTCTATTCAAGAAAATGTTACCAGATGAAAATTTTCATATATTATTCACACAATTTTAAAAATATAAATTTTTTGAAGAAAATTGGGAAAATTTTAAAATTTTACTCCTTTTGTAAAAATTGATTTTTTGACCTGAAATTTTTTTATAATATTCTTATGGATGTTCTTAACAACTATAGGGACCAATTTTAGAATAACTTCATTCGTTTTTGAGAAAAAAATAAAATGTTGATATACAGGCTAAAAATCAACAAAAAAGCCAACATGTCTTACATTAAATTTTTTTTAAAAATAAGTATTCAGTTTATAGCAGAACAGATCCCTAATTTTATTACATGCTTTATTTTTAACACGCAGGAAAAAAATTGAAGTGATTGGTAAATAATTGTCGAAGGAGTAGCATTTTGAATGCACTAATGTTTCTAAAAACACAAACTGAGAAAAACCACTTTAAAGTTTATAATTCTGAAAAAATAATTATTATAAGCTTAATTAAACTTAAAATACCACTTTAAGATATTACTTATACGTTTTTCTTTAAAATAATTGCATTTTCATATGTTTTCAACCTACACATTTTTATAAATGATCAACTTTTAGAGAGTACTAATTGCACAAGAAAACTTAAGAAAAACTTAAAAAAAATTTTTTTTCTGTCACGACAGAAATTTTAGCTGTTTTTCTTCTTATAATATGAAAGTATTATATTTGTATGAAAAATATATCAGGAATAAGAACTGAAATTATAAAATTATTAATATAAAATGCCTTAATTTAAAAATTTTACATGCACACATTCCACAAGGAAGAAAAATTACATTATTGTATTGCCTCGGAAATATTCCTGCTTTTAATACTACACATTCTTTTTTATAGTTATTATTTCTATTTATAAAATAGATTTTTTTATCATAACGCATTTTTTAGCTTTTTTTTCTAAAAAGGGGGTGTGGCTGAATTGCCTAATTTGTTTTCAAATGAAGTTTTATTCAACTTCTAACTTTCCGACATGCACAAGTGATATATCAATCGGAAGATAATAATGCAAAGAATAAGATTAAATGAAAATAAAAAAAACGATAGGTTTATGATTTTTAGGTTCCAAGTCCCCTTAATACTGAATTCAATACAGTATTAAAACTTAAATATTTGTAGAACAAAAAAGCAATAATTATTGATATACATTAGATACTGATAATAGCAGTGACTTAACAGTACTTAGTAGGGTAGCCTTTATTTTTCATTATAGATTAACATCAATGTATTTTTGAGCTAACGACAGTTTTAAGATCTCCCTTTGTTATTACATGATGCCAGGATATAGTTATAGCCTTAATTAGATCCCATTTATTTTATGGGTGACTCCTTTGGACAAGAGTTTTTAAACAGTGCCACCAGTTTTTAATAGAATTAAAGTTAGGACTGTTTCTTGACCAGGAAAGCATTAATATTTAGTCAAGAAACAATGACCTCCAATAAAAGAGTATGTTAGACACTTAGAAAGAGATATAAGATTATGGTGTTAGAAGGAAGTGGTTTTCGTATGCTGAAATTGCAAGAAAGGTGGGTGGTTCAGTGACTACATCTAGAGCTCCGAAGTTTTACTAACGATATAAGAAAACAAATTCAGTAAAAGCCCGAAGTAGTCAAAGGCCGAAAAAATGCTCCGCATCTGCCGATGACAGAGAAATAAAAGGACTGTCTCCTAGATAGAAGAATGTCATAAACAACCATCAGAAGTGATGCTGGTATTCTGTCACTTCAAGGACAATCAGGAAAAGTTTAGCAGATGTTGGACTAGAGGTAGAATTCCACGAAAAAAGACTTGTCTCAACTTACAGAAGAGAAGAAACAGAATAAAGTGGACAAATGAACATTTTTATCATATGATCAGTGGTCACAAGTTATATGAAGCGATGAAACTAAGAAAGGTTATTCGGTAGTGATGGGCGAAAATATGTAAAACGTTGAATAGGAGAAAAGCTACATACTTTCTGCATTCAGGCAACTGTAAAAAACCCGCTTAGTTTTATGAGTTGGTCACCAGATACTATTGGTAGCCTTCGATGAGACATCGAATGCCTGAAAATACATGCGATTATAAAGGGTGTTTTTTTAGAGGTATAGAACTTTAATTTGCAATAAAACAACGATGTATTATTCGATTGACATGAATTTTTTTATTCCAAAGATAATCTTGTGGCATTACATTTTAAATATGATTTCTGGCATAGGGGACTGCCACGGCTGGCTCGGATGTAGTCCAATCTGGACGTCCAATTTTAGATGACTTTTTCCAACATTTGTGGCCGTATATCGGCAATAACACGGCGAATGTTGTCTTCCAAATGGTCAAGCGTTTGTGGCTTATCCGCATGGACCAATGACTTTACATAGCCCCACAGAAAATAGTCTAGCGGTGTTAAATCACAAGATCTTGGAGGCCAATTCACAGGTCCAATACGGGAAATTAGGCGGTCACCAAACATGTCTTTCAATAAATCGATTGTGGCACGAGCTGTGTGACATGTTGCGCCGTCTTGCTGGAACCACAGCTCCTGGACATCATGATTGTTCAATTCAGGAATGAAAAAGTTAGTAATCATGGCTCTATACCGATCACCATTGACTGTAACGTTGTGACCTTCATCGTTTTTGAAGAAGGATTCCACCAGCCCATAAAGCGCACCAAACAGTCAGTTTTTCGGGATGTAACGGTGTTTCGACATACACTTGTGGATTGGCTTCACTCCAAATGTGGTAGTTTTGTTTGTTGACGTAGCCATTCAACCAGAAGTGCGCTTCATCGCTAAACAAAATTCGCTTATGAAAATCGACCATTATTTTCGAAATAAAATTGCACAATTTGAAAGCGTTGTTCAGGCGTGAGTCTATTCATGAGGAATTGCCAAACCAAACTGAGAATAAATCACTTGACAGCTGTTAAATCGGTCACCATCTTGGAAAGTAATGCCAACTTAAACTTCTATACCTGGAAAAAACACTCTGTATTATGAATTTCTATTCCAGTTTTTCCTTTTCATCGAATAAAAATGCAAAATAAGTTGATTAAATATCACCTCACAGTGAGCATTTGTTTATTGATTATTTTATTAGTTGAAAAATTTGTTCGTGTGTATCATACATGTAAATGAAAATCAGTGACAAAAAAAGAAAAGTAATGAGCACCATATTCAAACATGACTTATTTTTCGAGGGATAGTTATGATATTTCAAAATTTTCACATTTTTCTGCGTATTATTCTATATTTTTCGATTTTATACATCCGGGGACATGAGTCATGAAGAGAAAAATATTTAAACGTAAAGAAAAGGCAGACGATTGCATAATATAGCAATCATAATCCCCAAATCGAAAAATATGGAGATAGTTTTTTCTCAATATTACAAAATGCAGAATTGAAATATTGCATTTGCTGCGTATTTTCGCTGTTAAATTCAAAGGGATGAAAAGGCTTTCAAATATCATTCTCTCAGAGGATCAAGTACCCATCCATTTTTATAACAAACTCAATTTGGTGATATATGCTTAAAATGAAGTGGGTAAAAAAAAATGTCTTCATTTTTTATATCACAATATTTACACAAATCTCATTCGATTTTTACTATTCGTTATCGTTTTTCTTGCATTTTCTCTCTTAAATTCTAAAAAGAATTTATTTCATTTTATGTGTATCATTTCCTACTTTCTTATTTTCAAGAAAAAAGGAACGTGTGTAATAATGGGCTATCTGCGAAGTATGTACTGTCTAACACTGGCTTTTTCCCTTCCAGCCAAATAGGCACTTTGAGCTGGAACAACTGAACTCCGCAAACGAACGTCATTAATAAATAGCACATGCATGTATAGTCAGTGACATGGAAAGTGGAGGTTTCTTTGGGGACAATGCATCCACACTTTTGATTTCTGGAATTACACACGCTTTTGAAACAAATATATTTTGTTGCACGAATTTTTGTTCCAGCACAAATCCCCCCTTCAAATTTTTTTAGAATTCTAATTTTGACAGAGTAATCATAAAAAGGTCGGCTTACGCCCATATATGTGTGAGAGACTTTGTATGTACCATGGCTTGTTTACTTTGTATTCTGGAGTTACGAGGATATCCGAATTTTATAATCACTTTTTTCCTCGTTTTGCTGTACTTTAATTTGAATATATCATTTATCGTTCTTCAGTATAACTGCATTTTGTGTTGAAGTGTTCAGCTGATAGGATGCAACAAATAATTTCAATATTGTTCCAAAAAATGATATTCAAATTAAAGTGGTTTTTATTCTTAATTTGATGGTGAAACTCCCTGTAAAATTTATGTCGATTATAAATTTTTATTATTAAAAAGGTAATAAAAAACAATTTTGTAGCAAAACAAAACACCCAACAGATATCGTTAAAAACAAACGAAATTCTTTATTTGAACCAAAGCCAACTGTTGTGATTATACTGATGATAACACTTTGGATCCAGTTAGTAATAAATGTACACGTTGGTTATCATGCAGCCATGTGAGTTTAATTGATAGTTATACTAAATCACTGCTATCCTTCAACAGTCTAATCATTCTCTCTTCTAACTTGAAAGTTTAATCTTTAAATACAAGCCTTGATTTGCATAATCACATCTTCGGAGGAGGAGGAAAATTTTTAATAGAATAATTTTTAAAGGTCCATTGTTCCCCAAGAGGACTAGTAATAGGAAGAACAAGTGTGAAAAAGTGTAACTGTATTTACATATATATTTAAATATTTGACTGGCTTAGAATAGTTGTTTTACATTTTTATCTCTGTATTCAATTGTTTTTGATTGCATACGAGGTGTAACATAAAAGAAACGAGACTGGTCCAATAAATCATTGTATTTTCATAACCAGTTCTCTGTGACAGTATCACCTTCAAAGTAGTTTCCTTCAGTATTCATACACATGTGCATTCGGTAACGCCAATACTGGTAACAATTCTGGAACGAGGTTTTTGGAAGTCATTTTAGTAGATTCTCCGTTTTTGCCTGAAACCCCTTCAACTGAGGTAAAATGGGTTCTCTTCAAGAAAGATTTTTCTTTAGGCAATAAAAAAAGTCGCATGGAGCCAAACCATGTGAATAAAGAGGATACCCATCTCAATAATGTTTTTGCTAGTCAGAAACTACTTGACGGATAGGGCCATGTGAGCGGGTGCATTGTCTTGGTGCAACAACAATCCATCAATCCCCGATTCAGGCTTTTTTGTTTTAATATTTTCACGAAGTCTTTTTGTTATTTCAATGTAGTAGTGCTGATTAACAGTCTGACCAGTGTTCTGAGTAGGAACCCATTCATTTCACGAGTTTGGGCAATATTTTGGTCTGTAAATGCAGAGACCTTGTGCACCCAGCAGGTTCATCATCTTCTACACTCACCCTACAACCAGAAGACTGCTTGTACCATTCAAATCGATGTGCTCGAGACAAAGATTTATCTCCATAACCCTCGGTTAATATTTGAAATGTTTTCGTGGCTGATTTCTCTAAGTTTCACAAGAAACGTGATGTTGATTCGACATTTTCCCGACAGAATGCAGTTGCACATGTTTCCTCAATGACCCTGTACTCCCAGTTGGCGTGATCGATAAGGCGAAATTAGCCACATGGTTAGAGAAGGTGCGTGGGATGACGTCCCCCAAACAGTTGTTGCCAACTCCACTATTTTTTCAAGGTACACACCTAGGCTTGATTTTTGTTTTTGCATCACTCCTTGTTTTTAAAAAGCTTACTAATAATCAGTTAAAATATTACAATTAGTTGTAAAGTAATAAAAGTACAATTTATTCATAAAAATGTCACATGGCATACCTTAAATTGATTTTGAGCAGCGTTTACTTATTTGAAGAAATGAGTTCGAGGGCACTCGTAATTGGACACAAGATACACATAAATCCCCCGAAAAGTGACTAAACAGTTTGCATATTTTGTGACAAGCTTTAAGTTTAATAAAAAACGTGTTGAAACATTTATGTTTAGAAAAAAAAAATCAATTTTAATTATGAATGTAAACATGAAATTCCAGAATACTTATGAAATTATTGATCTAGGATTTCTTCACAAAGCTCGAATTTAAAAGTCTCAACGTTATGAAATTTTTACAATGGTTGATCCTGCATTGAACTACAGAAATACCTTCCATAGTTCTTAGTGATTGAAAAAGTGTTAACTACTTTTTTTCTTTGGATAGAATTCTATTCAAATATTATTTTAAAATATCTTAATTGGAGCACGAGAGCATCAGGATCGTGAGACCTAGAGTATTTTCCCTTATTCTTAAGCGTACGAAAGTAATTTAGGCTCTTTGAAGTTAGGTTCTCTTTTTTTAAGCTCTTTGATAATTTAATTGCTTTGTTTCGTTTACAAATTGGCTCTTGTGTCTCCAAAGTTTGTTGACCCCAAGTGTATACGAATTATAAATAACAAATAAAGTAAGACTACATTTTTTGGCATTAACCTTAACGCAGTACAACAAAACAACAATGTTATGTTCTTCAACATTTTTTTGTACTTATGATAAGGGATTATAAGAACTGAAATTTAAAAGCTTTATTTAAATGGAACTTTAGAATATTTTTAATAAATGCTAGTATACTGAATGTACTTGAAAAAAATATACTTTAAAAAAAGGTAAAAAAAAACGTTTATAGTTAATCGAAATAAGTTGTAACTTAATCTTTTAGTCGCCAAATCCGGCTATAGGGTCCGAAATTAGTCGCGTGATGCAGGATGGAATCTGAAAATTTGGAAATCGTTAATCCTGCTGGTCCTAAACAGGACAATAGAGCAAAATTATTAAATTATTGTATTGCCATCGGTCCTGGACAAATAAGCAAAGTTTCGAATTAATCTGTCCTTTTAAAGTGGGTAAAAATTGAGTTCAAAGATTCCCCGTTACATACAAGTGAAGCTTATTAAAGGGTGTTTAAACAGAAACTTGAACGAGAATAAAATTAAGAGCCTGATTGTGAAAAATTACATGTGTAACATTATTCTTTTCAATAGCTTGTTGTAGAGATAAGATCCGTAAATAACGTTGTCATTTTAGAATCCCTATATGAGGTACTGATTTAATAAATTTTAAGTAATATTCAAAATATAAAATTTTGTTTGCATGATTATTTCAAGAATAATATGTGTATAACTATTAATTGGGATTTAAAAAAACATGACAAGGACAATTTTTCTTTTCCTGTGCATATATATATATATACCATGCTAGATTTTGTTTCAATTTTTCTTTTACAAATTGATGAGTAAATGTAGTTCATTAATAAATGTTTTACTTTTTTACAATTTAAAATTATAAATGTTTTGATTACTTTGGATTATTACCAAGTGAGCATTAAATTGTACTGATGAATGTGAATGATGAGAAACGTGTTGTGTTCTCACTGCGATAATGTATTAATTGGAAATTTATGAGAAAATAATCCATAAAAATTAAAAACGTAAGAAGTATAATGTGAAAAGGCAGAGTAATATATGAAAGAAATTTTTTATTGAATGTTTTCGTCTCTTTTGAGTATCCAATACCATGTAAAATTTTCAAATCCCATTCAGAATATTTCAAAACCGTTAGACTTTTTTTCTCCATCTGAGCATACCAGGAAAAAAAACTGAAAATCAAACAGCTCACTTCAAGTATAGGGGGAGGGAAACGTGACAAAAATACAAAGGCATAATTTTAAATTTGTTTAATTTGAATTTTATAAGTTTATTTCTCATGGAAAATAAGATATTACGTTAATCCTTTGCTCAAGTATTTAATTTCATACATAAGCTTACCTTGTGTACTAAAGTCACTTAGAACTTTTCAAATAGTTCAATTAAATTTCAGCTTAAAATTTATTTTCAAATTATTCTTAACGCAAATCCAGTGTTACAATTTATGTAAGACAAATGTTTTCTCTTTCGTATTTCATATAAAGAATATACATTTTTAGTCATTTTCAATGCAATTGCTTGTAATGTTCATGAAAAAAGAATTTAGTAATTTAAATGTTAATTAGTAGAACTTAATTGCATATATATATATATATATATATATATATATATATATATATATATATATATATATATAAGTAGCAATTATCCATCTTTCTTATTCCAATTTTAAAAATAATTTGAAGATTTGGTTTACTTGTTATGCCAAAGATAAATATTTTTAACTTAACTTCAGCACACAACATAACGCTCGATATAAACAATAAACATATATCTGAAAGACTTAAAAAAACTTTTATTAGGCGCATTACAGTAGATAGTATATAATAAATACCTTTCATCTCTAATTTTTTAGAAAGTATACATAAAATTGAAGTATCTGACTTCTTTACCACGATTTTTCAAAAGAATATAGATATATTACTTCTTTCATAGTTAAACACATGAATTAATATATATATATATATATATATATATATATATATATATATATATATATATATATATATATATATATATATATATATATATATATATATAATTGTTTTTAAAAATGTTATTATAAAAAAAATAATTTAAAACTAGTTTTTTTGGCAGTAAAAGATAAAGCTAATAACACACTTTCGAGACACCCTCTCCTTTTAAGGTATCAGACTACGTTCGGAACCATGATTTTGCAAAAGCGTATAAATGCATAATATTTATGATATTTAGTGTCACTTAGATTTAAAAATGCATTTAAAATTCTTTTAAGAATATTATTACAATAAAAAATTATTTACGTACAATATTTTGACAAAAAATGAACATAGAATGACTCATTTTCAAAATGATCTCCTTTTGCGAAAAATGCTTCTATTATAATAATATGTTGCCTGTATATAGCTCAGACCTCTGTACAGAGGCGCAACTAGAATTTTGGAAATATATAACTTAGAAGTGGGTTTATCCATGTTTTACGACAACAGAGGGGAGCAATTTTAAGAAAAAAACACCGATAATTATTTCAAATGGTTGTAACTCTGAAAATAATGCATTTTTTTTTTACAAAAATAGTTCAGACTCTCTGGAGAAATCTTTACTTTATATCAGCAAAATATTATTATTTTAGATGCATTTTTTATAAAAGGAAAAGTTAATTTTTTGCCAAAATATTTTATTTAAATAAATCTTTTTTCTCAAAATGTCCTTAAAACAATTTTATACATGCATTCTAATCTAAGTGACACTAAAATTGTCCATTTATACGCTTTTTTAAAATCATGGTTCCGAACGTAGTCGGATACCTTAATGGAAAGTGCTACTGGGTTAGTATTAGTTTGCCTATATATAACTAAGACCTTTGTACAAAGTCTGAACAAGGATTTTTGAAGTATATTAATTAGTAGTGGATTTATTCATATTATAATATATCAGAGAGTGGAGAATTTTTAACATTTCATATATATATTTTCAATTGGTACTGTTTTTGAAAATAAAATGAATTATGATTCCCTAGTTCCTAATTTTCTACTCTCCACCTCCCCCTTTAAAATATATATATGAAATGCATCTTCATTTGCTGTGAGGGATTTTTAAGAACAGTAAATCGACTGTAACTGTTAAATTTATCTTACAGAGACATCTGTGTTTTCTATTTATAAACTTCTGTGGAAAATATTGAATAAAAAACTACAAATACCTTTTACCAAAATACAAATCAAAATTATTCACTTTCGTTTATTAAGATGAAATTCGAAGAAGTGTATTCATGCAAACTGAAATCCCGTTGAAGTACATTCTTTCGATGACAATATTTCCAAATATATTTCACTGTATATTGCAAAAAGTTCTTTAAAACTACAAAAAATAACCTTTTTGTTAAGCTTAGATTTCCAACAAATATAGGACTCTTCTAATGCATATAATCAAATAAATGGCATTCAATTCACTACTCTATGGCTTAAGATTTAGAATCTACACGCTTAGGAATGTTTTGACATTTTGAAAGATATTCTTAACAATGTATACGCAAAAATAATTCTGCGAGGAATCAAAACAAAATTATATACCCAAAATAGCTTTTGAAATGACATTTCAGTTAAAGGACTTTCCTTTAATGCGATTTCTTTTTCCACTGAATTTAGCGCTCGAGATTTGGTTATTTTGTCGCATTTTCTTTTCTTTTTCAATTTCTACTATTAACTCACACTCTCTATATATTTATTTATTTACCTTGGTTGAATTTTCAATTGTTTATAAAATACATTTTAAAGGACCCAATTGAACTGAAATTTTTATATATGTGATTATTTTGGACGTCAATACAGTAATTTAATTATAATTAATAAAAATTAATTGATTAAAACTAATTATTTAAAGAATTACAAATACAGTCACGTTGGCGTCATTTTTTGGCTATTTGTGTCAAAACTTGAAAAGGATTTTTTCTTATGTTTTCAAGCATTCAGTTGAACTGAAATTTTATATACACGATTGTTCTGGATAACAAAACAATTCTGTAATGATAAATAATAAAAATAAATTACCACACTTAATGTTGTGATTCTGTCATAGGTATACTAATTGTAACTATTTAATCAAAAGTAGCTAAAATAAAAATTTTCTTTCTTGATCTAAGTAGAAATTGAGTTAAAATTTTTTTATATTACTTGTTTTTTATAATTTTGGACCGAAGCAATGGGAGCTTTATTTTGCTCGCAACATGTTCGTTTTAGTTTCATTTTTTAATAGTGTTTGAAGGTAGTGATGGAACAAACCCTAACAATGCATTTTATTTCTAAAGAATTGAAAAGAAATTATTTTTATTGATGATTCGTTTTTTAGAAAGGTATCTAGCTAATTGTATAGTTTTTACCGCAACAAAAGCTACTTTGACAAATTATACTAATATATGTGTATTTTTTGGAGTTCATATTAAAAAATTTACAGTTAAAATTCTTATAAAATAGTTCTAAAAGTTAATTTTTAGTTTATATATATAACATTAGTTTATATATATAACATTAGTTTATATTTATAACAGTTTGTCTAATTATGAGAATTCAGATAGATATCTTAGTAAAAATGTAAAATATGAGAAATTGAGAACACATACCACGTAACTTGTAATTATTCCATTATTTTTTTGGAGCTTGATATAAGAAATTTAACTTTAATGACTTTAAAATATTTTCATTCGTGTAGTAAACCCGAATAACAATAAAGTATTATTGTTCCGAAAGAGACATTGATTCTGAACGAAATGTTGCAAGATTCCGGTAAAATTGATCGCATTGAATCACCACACGCATATCTATTGCTTATTAACGTTGAACTAAAAACTAATGTATGAATCCAATGATTTGGAAAAATAATAGGCAATACTAGAGCTCCCTAATATTTTAATTTCCAAACATAGCAACTTTCAGAGTGACAGATTTTTTAAGGTATCCGACTACGTTCGAAACCGTGACTTTTCAAAAGCGTATAAACTTATATTATTTATGATATTTAGTGTCACTTAGATTAGAAAATGTATATAAAAATGTTTCAAAAATAGTATTACAATAAAAAATTATTTAAATACAATATTTTGGCTAAAAATTTACTTACAATGATCTTTTTCAAAATGTTCTCCTTTTGCGAAAAATGGTTCTATTATAATAATATGCTGCCTGTATATAGCTCAGACCTCTGTACAGAGGCTCAACTAGAATTTTTGAAATATATAACTTAGAAGTGGGTTTATCCGTGTTTTACGACAACAGAGGGGAGACATTTTAAGAAATAAAAACTCTAATAATTATTTCAAATTTTTGTAACTCTAAAAAAATGTGAATTTTCAAAAATCATAGTTGAACCTCTGTACAGAGTTTTGAGCTATATACAGGCAAAATATTATTATAATAAAAGCTTTTTCACGAAAGGAGAACATTTTGAAAAAAGTTTATTCTAAATTAATTTTTAGCCGGAATATTGTATTTAAATAACTTTTTTTTTGTCAAAATGTCCTTAAAACAATTGTATACATGTATTCTAATCTGAGTGATACTAAATATGAAAAGTATCCATTTTTGCGCCTTTTTAAAATCACGGTTCCGAACGTAGTTGGATACCTTAACAGTTCATCGACACAACGATCTTCAAAAGGACCAGACCTGAACTTTTGTTATCTATTTTTATAATAAAGTATTCTATTAACTTGGCTGGCCACACGGATGTTCCTCAAGTTTGACACATCTACTTTTACCAGTGTCTTTACCGCAGACATTGCACCGTGGAAATGTCTGGGCAGATATCAATTGAGATATCACGTACGGTTCAATTTGCCTTTCTTACAGTGCCGGTTTAAGTTCATTTCGGGCATGGGCGTATAAGATCTACGGGTACCCTTGGCACTGGTAGATCGAAATTTATTACCAGAAAATTTGATTTAGTCCAGCTTTTTCAGGCCCTGCGTCCAATAGATAAAAAAACCTGAATTACTTTCTAGGTTTTCACCATCTGTGTGAGTCCGACGTAAAATCGCTTACCTGTTGGGTAAGTGAGTATATTAAAGCAAGTGCTATTGGCGACGGATATCTTATTCTTAAACCACGGTCAAGTAACGAAGACACGACACTTGTAAACTTATTCTTCTAGTTTCCTCACTATCTCAACGGAGGTTTTTGAGTCCCAATAGATATAACTTGCATCAGCTTCTAAACATGACGAGTCTTCAGCGGTATCAGGACTCGAACCGGAGACTCGACAACGCCAGCTTCAAGATCATGATTATAGGCTACCCATGGCTACATCTGACTGTTGGAACTGCTTCCATTGGAAGAGACTTGACATATCGCACTTTCAAACATGTCTTTTAAGACAAGAAAAATTTCCATAGTGGTTTCGTGGCGTGTATATTACCCATTCTTAAGTTTAAAACTCTTTTACCACACTCAATGTGTGATAGAGAGCTGCGCATTACTCACATTATATTCATTGTTCAAATGTGTTCCTAGTTTGAGAAATCTGTATAATTTTCTCACCACTCCTTCATGGTACTAAATTTTCAGTACTATGTAACGCATTTCATGTAAAAAAATCATTTAATATTTTTTATCCAAGCATAATTTTGTTTGCATCACTTATTTTAAATTAACGAAAATTTTAGATTATTTTTCGACTAACTCGTTGGTTGTAACTCTCTCTATCTCTAATATCACATTAAAAGCTCACAGCCAGTTATTAGATGTAAAACCGGTAATTTCGAGTCAAGGTATTTCAGTTGTTAGTTTTGCATTCATCTAATAAAAGAATCAGGAGATATTAATTGACTTACTTAGTTTCTTAAGAAATGGTAATGCAAACATTTGCGCAATGCAGAGTTTCCTTCCTATAACTATCCGTATCTTATCTGAAACTTAATACAGAAATCTCTCTCTCTCTCTTCAATATACAGGAACACAATAGAACATACATCAGAGATTGACTATTGGAGTTCTATTTGCAAATTATACACATATTTCAAAGATCTATTCATTACAATAGTCCTATTGGGAGGATAATAATTTCCATTTCTATTACAGGGCCCTTTAATGAGGTTTGCATCATAAAATACTGTCGAATGTTGATAAAGGATTTCTAATATACGGATACGGATCGTATCACAATATCATTATTATTATAGTCGTAAAAATTAATTATAATAGTTCAAATTTTAAGGAAAATGTCATATTTTACTGCATGTCTTATTTTTGTATGAATAATTCCAATTCTGTAATTTGAAATACAATAAATGATTCAAGGAAGGCAACGCATGCAATGTAGCTTTAGTTAACAAATCGAGTGATTTTTTTTCCATAATCCCATCAAAACTATTGGAAAACTTAAATTTCCAATTATGTTTGAAAAGTGCATATTCTGGATTTAATTTCCTACGTGTGATTTTAATAAAAAATCAGTAACTTTTGGAAAAGAATATAAAATTACCGTAATAAGGGAAAATCTCATGAGGAAAATAATTTCAATCCTATATATAATAATGAATTTTGAAACAAAAACTGATATATTCGACATGGGTAAATCATTAGTAATTAAGTATAAGAAAATGCTTCCACTTTTAAAATAAATTTGAATGTATCTTAACTAATACTGAAAAAAATAAATAATGGTAGTTTATTTGCAATTCACACAAAACCTTCATTTTTCAAAATGATTTACAGGGAATTATGTTGTGAAATTAGAAATGACCCTGGGGGTTATTGTCATAAACTTTGATCGGCTTTGTTTCTATCAAACTTGTTTCTGAGACCTGGTACCGATATAAGATTCCCACTGTAGAAGAACTGATGCACATTAAATTAGTTGAGACTCAAAATCCTTGCGTTGACAAGGTGTGTTGTGAGTGAGTATTTATTTACGGTGCGTTGTATGACAACATGAAGGCTACTGGTGACGAAACCTGGTCAATGGATGAAGGTAACACCTCCCCAAACTACAACGCCACGCCTACAGGAGGACTTTTTTGTCTCGATAGATGTTAAGTATGTCAGCAGTGACGTAACGGAGAATATAAGCCCTCCCCCACACTGAATTTGGGCAATAAGCTCAAATACGTACTTTGCGTCAATCAAGTTTTGGGTCCCTTAGAGTCCCTGGTTCCCCCGCAATGCGGGGTTTGCGGGTTATACATTACGCCATTGTACTTCAGTCCCTCCATACGGAGGTTCTTCAGTGGCATTGGGGCTCGAACTCATGAAAAGTCGGCCATGAGTTCATGACCCGTACCACTCTAATACCGCTGCTAGAAACATGGTGTGGAAAACTTGGAGAGTGAAGAACCAGTTCATGTATTCTCGTCAAATGACCCTGGTTTAAAATTACAAGGTCCATTTTCATTGGCCTTAGTTTAACTTCGAAAAACGACCTTAGTAAATAAAAAATGAAAATTCCTTTATTGTGACATTGAAAAAAAATCTCTAACTTTATTCCTGAATGTATTGAAATATTTATACTCCTTATAGAAATGTATTATATTTAACAGCAAAAAGCACTTTCATTTATCAAACTAGTACATGAGATTATCTTCATGAATACGTCTCTGCCTCATGTATTTATCAGTAGAAATTGATTATAACGTTCCATAACAAATGACCTGGCGAATATCAATGTTTGGACTGCTAAGACAGGACAATTACTGTCTGGATTACATGGTAAGGAGCCCCTTGATCCGAAATGATGCTTACTGTCAGCATCTTGAAACAGAGCGTTAACACAACACTAACTCACTTTGTCAGCTGTAATATAAGCATGGAGTGTTCCTTATTAAATTACGATGTTTAATCTCTTAAGGAGCTGTAAGACGAGGTTTTCAGGTAGATTAATGTGATACGAGTTAATTATGTGGCCTCATCTGTAAGTTTTTCTAATTAGTTAGTTCTAAGCCTTGAGTTAATGCTGATAAATTATAGATCCTCTGAGGAGAATATAATTTATCTAAAAATGTCCACTCATTAAGTTTCCTTTATATTATTTTTATTTATCTTTAACAAGGTTATTTTTAAAGTTATTAAGGTAGGACCCAAAACTATTTATTTTCCTTTAATATTGCAATAAAAATCGATGGTAAAAAAATTTAGAAACCAAGACTGGGGTCTGCTGCCATCTTAAACTTCCATAAAATTCTCATTTTTTTCATTTTTATTGGAAAAGAAACTGCTGCACTTTCTGTTTTTAATGTAGTTTGAAATTTTGCTTCAACTATACTTGATATATTTTGGCAATCTAAATTAATGTGCTAGTGTGCATAATGTGAAGTAAAATATTTTATTTTAAACTAAAAATTTCCTCTAACGTGTAAATTACAACAAAACAGAAATATTTTTGAAACATTTACACATTTTCGAACTTTGAAGTTTTGCACACGTACTAATGTTACACTAATAAACATTGAAATAAAATATTTCGTCCAAAAAAAATTTCAAATAAAATTAGTAATTAAAGCATACACGAATTTTCCTCGTTTTGAATCATTTCCTTGTTTCTCAACATGATTTTGAAAGAAAAAAAACTACTCATGTTTCTAAAGAAAATACTCTAATAAGGATAATAATAATATAATAAATAAGCACGAAAAATGGTGAACTGTAAGACCAATCAGTTCTTTAAAAATTTTCCATTTAACTTGATGATTCTCAAAATTGTGGATGTAAGGAAAATTCTGCGATCATATACTCTTTAAGTTCTTGATGATATATGATTTTGACTTTTTCAGAAACTTAATGTGTTACATTGTATTCAAAAGAGAATAAATGGAAAGATTTCTATTGCATTGCGTTTGTTCAGTCAGTTAAAATCATTTGTTTTTATTTTAAACGATATAAAATCTTTCCATCGAAGCTACAAAATGTTCTCGGCAATATTTCCAGTGCTATAAAATCGTTTATGATTTGAGATGTGGGTTAAATATTTAATTCCCTTCCCTGGAATTTTACTCATCGTTTTGAAAATCTAGATCATAAATGGTGTTTTGGTGTTTGATTGCATTTAAACTAACCCTTTATCTACCGATGGTACTTATAAATATCACTTACTTTAAAATTACATAGAGAATAACTATTTTTACGAATACTCTGGCGATACTTAGCAGGAATATTCTTTTAAATCCACTCTTTCAAAATATATGGCAGCAGGAGATCTGTGATTAGTATTTTAGGGGGAAATGCGAATAGTTTTATTGCAGAAATTGCGTTTTCAGTGGATTGCGAAGATCATCATTTTTGTTCCAAAAAAGTAGTTAATGTCAAAAGTAAGTGTCTTACTTTTTGATGTTAAGGAAGACCTTAAAAATGGCTATTATGACTATTTATTTTAGTGATCAGAGTATATAATTAATTTTACGGTGGAATATCTTTAATTAATTAATTAGCTCTAACGGATTAAATTTTCCAAAGTTGAATGTTTTTTTTATGTATATCCTTTAAATTTAACTGTCGTGATTAAAACAAAATGCATGAAAAAACTGCAATAAATCATATTGCGGTAGATAAAGGGTTAAAAACCAAACAAAATGGAAAGTTTTTACTGCTTATTGTTTTTACAATTATGAAAGCATGTTTAAGCAATTGTGAACTTTACAATGAAGTCACTAAATTGGATATAAAATTATCTTTAAAAATTGAAAAATAAAGAAATTACAGGAACGTTGCTTTTACAAATGCATTTTTCTGATATCAAAATAGAAAAGTTCAAAAATAAAGAGGTGTTGAAATTTTTATAGAACATAAAAAGTAATAATGATGTTCATATTTGCAAGATTACCATCACATGAAAGCCAGGATTATACCTGATTTTCACAAAAATCCTTTTTCATTAAAAAATTACTATACAGTAAGTAAATATTTTGTAGCCTTAGAGATTGATAAAATAATTTTTATAGTACGAGTTTTTCTTAAACACGCCTTATTTAGCAATGACCTTTTAAGATTATAGATGCTAATAGCAAATTATCGTTTTACAAAGATTGTTATTATCTGTCACTTAAGACTGACGATGGAAGCATCTCAATAATTGCTTCACTATTTTCGTTATGACTAAGGAAAAGTTTCATCATCTAAGAGATTTGCGTAAAAGTTTTCTTTTGATGTTTGTTAGTAGTAGTCACGCTTCGGTCTTCACAGAGTAACTTACATGATGAAATAAAGTGTCCATCACCTAACTTAACAGTAATGATTATTTTTCTTCAATTTTAACTTACAGCTTTTTTCATTGTTTACTACGTAATATTATACTATTTTTTTAAAATAATGTGGTTTTAATCTTATAATCATCATTTTTGCTGATAAAGTTGAATAAAAAACTTTTGCATGCATAACCTTTTGTTCGTAGTAGTAGTAGTCACTCATGTCTAAACATTAAGGTCCTAAATATAAATTCTCAGTAAACAGATGAACTATTTGCTATATTACCACGAAATTTGGAACAGAGATATATTATAATGTGAGAGAGAATGTAACAACATAACAATTTGGATAAGATTTTAATTGTGAATTAGGTTACAGGGTGTATAAAAAAGTGGGAAAATATGAATCACAGATAAAACATTTAACTCGGGAAAAATATGTCTAATTTAGAGTGTAACTCCTAGCACCGATATACAGGTCTCATAGCGAGCTGTTATACTCTTAATAAGGGAGTTATTAAAAGTTTGCGGCAACAAAAGCCATTCGTACCGACTTTAAACTCCTGGTTTGTCCTTGGAAGGGGACTACTTTCAGAAATGGCTCTTCCGAAACCATCTAAAACATATTCAATAGGATTGAGATCTGGAGGCCACGTGGACCAATCCGTACGGTGAATATTCTCGTCTTCATGAAATTCATCGACACTGTGAGCTCTGTGTGGCCCCCGCTCATTAGCGTCCATACTAATGTAGTTCGAGCCTATAGTACCGGAACTACCTCACATAGGCTTCGATGACCTCATCCCTATAGATATGTGAGTTGACAGTTTCACATCGTATATGTTCAGTGGCGTACGACTGCCCACCATTATGTGATGACCCACACAAAGATTACTTTGCCTCAAAGTCCGTCGATTATTGTTATGTAGGAGGGATCAAAGTGAGCTCCACTTTCTCTCCAGATGAAGATTTGACGAGAATCTATTTGTCTGTTGAATCTCGACTCATCACTGAAAAGAGCACACCCCCATTCTTGTGGTACCCACGAGTGATGTTTTCGGTTTCACGATAACCTTTCTTTCCAGTTGGAAACAGTCAAATGGACATGAGACTAAAAGTCGACCATAAAGCCAGTCTCAGCTAGATGTCTGTAGATTGTTTGCCCAGAAATTCGTCTTCCAAACACAACAGCTAGGTAGCGAGCAAGCTGAGGAGCCTTTTTCCGCCTTAATAACAGCAATAATCATGTGCAGATGCCGTTGCTCTGAAGTGGCTTTGATCGACCTTCCTTTGGACAGCACCACAGGGAGGATATAATTTGTCTGGAATTGATTCCACAGCTAGGACACCTCTTTCGGTTTCTTTTGTAACCATCTGGTCACCTCCCCTTGAATCTGGCCAGCATTTAGCCTGCCAACGGTTTTCCATCTCAAGAAATCCTCTAGATGATTATGAGAAGTCATTCTCACCGCAAACAGGCAAACTTGTTTGTTTTAATGCAATAAATAATCAAGAAACTGATTATTTATTGCATTAAATTAAACATTAAAAACTGCAGGCAAAAACCCCATATGCTTAAACGGTCTCAATCCAGTACTTCCGCAAAAACTAACGCTAAGCTACTTTTTTTTTATAAGACAAATGGTGGTATATTTTACTCCAAATATATAAAATACGAATTTTAGCAGTTTTAGTTGAGAAAATTTAGAACTATGTTGAAAAATGTTTGTGATCTTAATTTTGGACATGAGTGTATTAACACAACAAAAATTCTAAATGTGTTTGTGTAATGAAATTTAATAAAAAAAATTCGTAAAAACTCCATAATAACTGAAATTTTACTATTTATTCTTTCTTGCAAAAAAGTTTTATTTTTTTCATAAGTTTTGAAAATTGCTCTTAAAATCACATGTTTTTTTTCTATGATGTCGATTCTATGAAAATACATTTAAAGCTATGAACTTATTAAATTGTACTCTAAAAACATGAACTCAAAAGTAATAATTCGATGCAATACATTTTATAGATCTATTTTTAAATATTAGAAGCTTACAATAATAAATTAGTGGTTCAAAAAATATTTTATGAGCAAATGATTAATGCTTGCATCGTGGATTGACCCCTCCGTATAAATTTCAAATTTGGAAAAAAAGTATACGCCATCAGAAAACCACAGTAAAAGCGAAAACTATTATATTTTTCATTAATAATTAGAGTATCTCTTTATAAAGTTGATACAATTCAATTTTTTCTGATTATATGACTTTAGAGATTCCTTTGCCACGGTTTCCTTATATAAAAGAGTAAATTTTTAAGCAAATAGCTATGTAGTAATGATTAAATCCTTAGCTTCTAAACTATATCAATTACATTTGTACATGTTCAATAGAATTAGAAAATGAGTTAAGTAATTTGCTTTTAAAGTAATCTTGTGATTAATTCGGTAAAAGGTGTCGTTTTAAAATATTCAAAGAATCCTATTTGAGGGCCTAGAAACTTGTGTTAAGGAGTTTTATCCGATAGATTATTTATTCATTCTTAAAAGATAAATCCATGATCCCTATTTATAATTATTGGCTGTATTAGATAATTTATCCTGTTTTAAAGGACATAAAACATGGTTTATTTTAATCTTAACCTTTATTTTATACCCCTTTCAGTGTATATTATAGAATGAGAATTTTAATAGGTTTGAACAAATTTGGATTTTTAATGTATTTTGTGTACTTAATTCATTGGAAGGTTTCTACTAAAAATAGTAATTAACTGTTAATTGTTATATCTAGATATCAAGATATATATTATAAATGCGAAAGTTTGCTTGGATGTTTGGTCGACTTTCACGCAAACACAACTGAATCGATTTTAATGAAACTTTACAGTAATATAGCTTATACATCAAAATAATACATAGGCTATAATTTGTTGCAAAGGCTATAATTTATAAAGGTATTGTGTGAGGTGTCCAAAATTTAACGATATTTGTCAAGTAAGTAGGACAAAAATTCTGCCATCTGCAAGCAATTCTGGCATGCGCTGCAAAAAAGCCCACGACAGGATATATCTATCTTTTATTTGTGAAGAAACCCGTTTTGTTTTGGCTAAGCAAGGCGCTTGCTTCTAATTTATTCCTGTAATCAGCGTAATCCTTAACTTTTTTTTTATTTCAGAGTAAAAATAAGTTTTGAAGAGAGGTTCTTATAAATCTTTCTTTATTTGAATAGTTTTTTTTATGATTTACTATGCACATTTGGTAGTAAGAAATGGATACTTTTTCAAAATAAATGCTTTTATCGCTTATGGTACTTAAAGTAAATAAACTTTCTCTTTCACACTACATAATTTGGACAAATTTTTAAAAAACTTTTGTGGCTAGTAGTTAATTATAACGCTATAATTGTAATTGAATAGGCAGATATTGCAGTTTTAAGTATAAAAAAAATAATTATAACTACTGTACAGTACTTTTTGGAGTGAATGTGTGAGAGAATATTAACGTCGCACTGTTCAGCTACACGACGGTTTTTGGTGACGGACCACGTAATTTTGAACCATGTTCAAGTGACATGGACGACATGTTATATGGCACCCCCTTCTCCTAACTACCACGCCACACCAACTTAGCAGAAATATTCTACCAATACTTAGCAGGAATATTCTTTGAAATCCACTTTTCCAAGATATAGGGCGGCACGGGTTCTATGATGAGTATTTTAGTGGGGAAGGGGAATAATTTTGTAGCAGATATTGCGTTTTCAGCTGACGGCGTTTTACGCGGATTGCAAACATTATAATTTTTGTCTCGAAAAAATAGTTAGTGTCAAAATTTAAGTGTCTTATGTATTTGTATGTTATTGAAGACCTTAGAAAACTATTTGACTACTTATTTTAAGGGATAATTAATTTTACAGTGGAATATCTTTAATTAATTTATTAGCTCTAACGGATTAAATTTCCCAAAACGGAGTATTTTGCTTATATATGTCCCTTAATTTTCAATGTAGTTATCAAAAAAAAAAATATTGCATGAAAAAAAACTGCAGTAAATCATAATCCGGTAGACAAAGCATTAACGTGCATCCCTCCCCAACACACGGCGGGTCTTACAAAGCTCTAATAAATCTCGAGCTATGAAAGTAGCTAGACATTTGTCAACTTGACTCTATTGTCAACATTCCGCTATGTTTTTCATTGAATCGCCATTATAATTTAAAAATCGGCGTTTGCTTGCGAATACTACAATTTTAATTTAAAATAAATACAACAGAAAGTAATATTAATTTATCACACATCCATATATGAATTTATTACGGCTATTAAAAGCATTCATTACACAAAATTTGTAGCAATGTGTTACTTTTGCAGAGCAAAGATCAACCTAGGAAGGTATTTTCAAAAATAGACCCTCAAGAGTGTTACGGGGAGTTATAAATAAAAAAAAAATCCTTTTTTATCAGCTATTATATCTACAGGCTTAAAATTTAGCAAAGGTTTTTTTTTCATTTTTTTTTTCAGCTGAGATATACAAAAAGCTTTTTTTTTATTTAATTTGCAATTCACGGAAAATTAACTCATTAAAAACGTCTTTATCCTTCAATCTGTGTTTAATTTTTCAGTTCACCCGTGCGAAGAACGGGTATACCAGCTAGTATATATATATATATTGACTGAGATAGATACGATATACGGGATCACACTCTTAACTGTGGGTAAAAGCTCAGAAGCTTTCTCTTTCGATAGATTGTGAGATTACGTTCTAAATCTAATAATATGCTTATAATGGGAACTCATAAGTGATCCATTATTTTTACGTCATAAAATTTAATGGACGTTACTTCAAGTTAGACGCAATTTATAAAGCTAGATTTCTAACTTTAATTATAGCCTCTATGTCTTCATTTGATGATGCGGTGCTATTGATTTGTGCATAAGGCAACTAATTTTACGTCAGCCAGTGTTCTAGTAAAACTGTTTAAGGAAATCCTGATTCACCTAAAATGGTGATGGAACTCATTGCGTACACTACGTCAGTTTGTTTAACATGTGAGTTCACAGATGATAACCATTCCACTCAAGCATTTTTTTCTACTTTTTAATGCTTACGATTTACGATCTATCCATAATTCAAAATTTTTTATTAATTTTTGTATTTAAACAATATTTAGTACAGTACGCGAAAATTATTTACCATTAATGAGAATTTAAAATTAGTTTGGATTTCGTTATATATAGTCTTTATATGCTCACTGAAAGCAATAGAGACCTCTAAATTTGAATCAATTATTCACGACAACGGTCTGTTTTTAATCAATTCCATGCAGGAAAAGGCTTGTTGATATCTATATCAACTTTAAAATGATCTATATATATAAAGGGGTTTTTTTAGAGGTATAGAACTTAAAATTGCAATAAAACAACGATGTATTATTCGATTGACATGAATTTTTTTTATTCGAAAGATAATCTTGTGGTATTACATTTTAAATATGATCAAGCAAGGCGTAGATTCGTCGAATGGGCCCAAAACGAGATTGCCGTTGTTCCCGATTTTCATAAGCGAAATTTGTTTAGCGATGAAGCGCACTTCTGGTTCTGGTCAACAAACAAAACTGCCGCATTTGGAGTGAAGCTAATCCACAAGTGTATGTTGAAACACCGTTACATGCAGAAAAACTGACTGTTTGGTGCACTTTATGGGCTGGTGGAATCATTGGTCCCTACTTCAAAAACGATGAAGGCCACAACGTTACAATCAATGGTGATCGGCATAGAGCCATGATTACTAACTTTTTCATTCATTCCTGAATTGAACAATCATGATGTCCAGGAGCTGTGGTTACAACAAGACGGCGCAACATATCACACAGCTCGTGCCACAATCGATTTATTGAAAGACACGTTTGGTGACCGCCTAATTTCACGTTTTGGACCTGTGAATTGGCCTCCAAGATCTTGTGATTTAACACCGCTAGACTATTTTCTGTGGGGCTATGTAAAATCATTGGTCTATGCGGATAAGCCACAAACGCTTGACCATTTGGAAGACAACATTCGCCGTTTTATTGCCGATATACGGCCACAAATGTTGGAAAAAGTCATCAAAAATTGGACGTCCAGATTGGACTACGTCCGAGCCAGCCGTGGCAGTCCTATGCCAGAAATCATATTTACTATGTAATGTCACAAGATTATCTTTCGAATAAAAAAAATTCATTTTAATCGAATAATACATCGTTGTTTTATTGAAATTTAAAGTTCTATACCTCTAAAAAACACCCTTTATATATTGTAATCGTATTTAACTCTGAAAAACCATTACGAGGCTATGAATGCAAAAAATCCATGTCAGACGCTTTTTAATTTGAATATGGCTAACATCAAATTTAAATTTCATTACTAAATTTGTTTTAAAATCAATGACCCCCATTTATTTGTTTAAATACCCTCTCATTATGATTTGTTCACTCAGAAATGCGAGCCTGTAGTCGCTTTCTTTAACCAAATCATGAAACATTTTTCAACTGAACCTTGTGATAAATTGTTTTTGTTTCCATATATCTGGACATAGAGCTCTATCCTTTCATTTGGGATAATTAATTCAAATCCGAATTCCCTACTAAAGAGATGAACAGATTTATTTTTATTTGAAATGAGTTTATGTTATTTATTAAGTTAGAAAATAATAATAAATTCTTGCATTGTAGTTTCTACTTCAAAGCATTGTTATGATTAGCAACATCAACTAAAAATCCAGAATCAAATATTCTGTTGTTATCAAATAGTAGATTTCTTTCAACAAGTAGATCATTTTCCTATTTTAAAAATTATTAAGATTATTTTCATAGAACTCTGATTTTAATTTCAATATCTAGCGTAATCCTACCCCCTAGAAAGCCAGCGCATTTCACAATGAAGGAAAAGTTTATAATTCCAAAATCTAATGACTGGCGATTTCCTCTGAATGATTTTCCGTTGAATGTTTTTGCTCAAAATTGATTTACATGGTCGCGTATTTTGCCATAGGTAACATTGCATGTTACATATTTAAAGTTCTTCACCGTGTGGTTCTTGATATATAATGCATAAATATTTCAATACAGGATAATTTTAAAATGTTGAAGTAAAACTTTAACATTTGTGACGGATCTGTACGGCACTTTATCACTAATACTCTTAGGCGTCTTTGGGGATTGTAAATTCGCGTATATTTCCAACCAACTCTAAATGGAGAAACCGGGATATACAAATAAGTCAAAGTATTTAAGGAGCGTGTTGTAAGTTAGCAATAGAGGCTATTACGCCAAAAAATAGGTTGACAGTTTTAAGAAGATTCAAGTTGATTGTGCGATTATCTCGCACAATCAACTTGAATCTCTGATTATTAGGCAGCTGATCTCGCTGATTATTAGGTAGCGATCTACAATTGAAAAGTTTGATCCGCTGGAAAGTGAGGAAGTAAAAGGCAGGTGAGATTTAAATTTAGATTATCAGATCATAAGAGTAAATATATAAGAAAGTTAGTGGAAGTTAATGAATGCTAGTAATTCAAATTGCGTGTATCTCTCGGTCCTCTTATTCCGGTAATCCCGTTCGATATTGAGTTTAATATTTGATAAGTATCATATTTCGTGATTTAATTTAATAGTAAGGGTCAATGACATTGACGTAGACATTTTGATAAATCTTTGTAATTAGATGGTTGATAATTGATTCAAGTGAATAAGTATAATTTGTTATTGTAAAAATGTCGTCTGGTCGTTCTTTGCCTCAATTCAATCTTGGTGTCGAGGATGGAATCTAGGGGGATTCCCACGCATTAGCTTTATTTAGTCACAAACTTTTAACAGGGCTCTATAAGTACACATACTGCATATGTTTGTTTAATCTGATTTTAGATTTTCTAGGAATGATTTTACTTTTTCAAATATGTCTTACTCTCTTACTTCTCCATCCAATTGTTCTAAATTGGTAAGTTTTTCAAAGGTATTTGAACAATAATCAAATTTCTTTATAAAAATGCTTAAGCGTCCCGTACTACATATGACTGTTAATTCGTCCAAAACTAGAGAAAGTAAAGTTAGAAAATATTTAAGTCTCCTAGTTGCTGGGATATATCCTTAGAGAGTTTTTCGACTCGTCTTTTAACTTTCTGCCTTGATATAGCAATTTCATTCACTTTTCTTTCAATACCTTTGTTATCAAGATGGCGTGCAAATATTTGGAGACAAGGCTTAAGAATTTCTTCTCCGCCAGAAAAGGATTTTTTTTCTTTCCGCTAATGCCAAAGCAATTTCATTGAGCACTTCTGCCATCTCCAAGTTTCCACACACACTCAGCTTTCTTTAATACATTTAGTTTGCTTTATTCTATTCTTTCCTAGTCGTATATTCTCACGTCGAAGCTTCATTTTTCCTTCTATATTGGTCAGATGCTGTGCTTTCTATTGTATATTAAGGTATTATTTTTTGTTATATGAAAGATTAACTTCACAAACAATGTTTAATGGTTTGTCTGATAGACATGGTACACAAACTCGTTTCCATACTGTTCAATGAATTCGTGCTTATTATCACTTTCTACGCTTCTAATGTTATATGAAAGATAAAAAGAATGTAAATAAATCATAGAAAAATAAAAAAAAGTCTAAATGCTGGAAAAGAACAAACATATCACAAACATATACGTCGTTTAATTAAATAGGGTATACGAGATATGTGACGACAAAGGCTGTTATCCACTACGTACATAGCATCACACAGAACATTAGTTGCAAACAAAACAAACAAGTTTAGTTACCAAATCACATGAAGTTAGTGCTGCAAGCTATAACTGAACTGAAAGTACTCTTATGTTGAAAAGATAAATTTGCCGATGGCATCTGCTCCAAAAGATTAAAAACTAAGCATGTGCTGGAAGATCCAATGTGCTCCAAGTTGTACAGGACTGTCGAAGACCAAGCGCATCAATTAAAACTACAATTTGATAAATTGTTCTTACCCAGAGAGGTAATACATATAGTTTTAATTCTGTTAATATCACACTAAACCCTCTGCTTATTATTTCGAGTTATGTGCACATGACGAATGAAGTTATAATATTTATCTGCTATATCACTGTTACAAGTTTTACCATTCTAAGGAAGAACCCATTATCGTGCAGTTAGCCCACGTTACTCCGCGCGATGGCTTCAGGCGAATCAATATTTGTGAACAAACATCTTTACTAGAACACTGATTGTCACAAAGCTTACGATCTTCAGCAGTCATTATCTCGTACGATGTGTCTTAAGTGAAACCAGAATTCGAACTCAGCTCATGATCATAGATTTCGATTGATTTGTTTGTGGAAAATCGATTAATTAACGAAGTGACAGAGTTCCAGCAGTGCGTGCGTGTGCGTGTGCGTGCGTGCGTGTGCGTGAAGAATTTTATCTCTCTATATAAAAAAAATTTCAAACATTCAGAATGACTCTTTGTAATTATTTCATTATTTTTTTTCTTAATTATATAAATGGTATTGCTCCAGTTCTCTTCACTTTAGGTACTATTAAAAACGCAAAAAGTAGAAATGAAAGTGGGTACTTAAAGAATCATTTCATGCGTTAGAAAACTCGAATTAAACCTAGATTGCATGTTTTAATGCCCCAAAAGTTAAATATTAACTCAGAACAGTAATGCTTCAGCTAATTCATGCGTATTTTTAAGCCAAAAGATTGTTATTACCGTTTAAGAGATATGAGACGCATAATTACGGAAATTTTCGGAGGAAAATTACCTAAATAGTGCTCAAATCTCGAAAAATATCCAAAGATTCATCTGAATTAAATGCATATTTCTCAAGAGAATTAATTCCTTTAAATTACAGTATAAGCAAAAATAACATGAAAACTTTAATTAATCATTCCAAATTAGTTCTTGAAGGAGGATACTAATTATAATACATGTTTGCCTTATTACGAAGTACGCATATAATTGTAATGAGCTTTTTAATGTTTTAAAAAGCCCATTATAAGCGCATCTGACGCAGGATGTTCAAAGTTGTGTAGTCTTTAAATTAAAATGCTAATTACTCTGCTAACTAATTGTTTTTAAAAGTAATATTTTATTTAAATACATTTGTACTATTTTTATTTAAGCAGGAACACACACAAACAGCCTACCTTAGCTACTTAGATATTTTAAACTGGAGAAAATAAACTAATTTTTTTCAAATAGTACTATTTAAATTGATGAACTAACTTGACAAAAAGGAACTAAATATTTAATATAACATAATTTAAGATTTCGGAAAAAGTATCTAAAAACTGCTAAAAAAATTATTACGTAAATTCTATTAAGTACGAGACTTATCAGGAATTTCGTGCTTATTTAGCTAGTTTTAAAATCTAATAAAAAAAATTTTCGTTACAAAATTTTCTCATTGAATGGATTTATCCCCCCCTCCATCTCAGAGAGAATATAAAAATCTCGAGCACAAAATCATTTTCTTTTTGAGGGGTTTTTTCACTGTGCTTATATAGTATGGCTTCAGTTTTTTTATTCCTCCAAAAAAATCATAACATTAATCACCAAAATAAAAAAAATAAACAACAGTGATACCTCAATGATTTCAAAACATCTTTGGAAAACGAAGTTTTTCCTTCAAAAATATTGCCTTCGTTAAATTTATTAATCCATTTACGCTTTCACAATTTGTTAAAAGATTTTATAATGCATGCATTATTTTTACAATTTGTTATTAACAATATGAAACTCATTTTACAATTTGTTATTAACAATATGAAACTCATTATAAATCAATTAATATAATTGAAAAGTAAAATTATTACAATAAATTATTGAAAACACATAGTTACCACTCACATGACGATTAAATATAATAATTCGCAAAAATAGAGCTTTTAAGTTTTATATGGTTCATGAAAAAATTTATATGGATGCAAATACGTAAGTGAAGTTTTAAAATGGGTAAAAGTGAGTTTTTATATATTAGCACTGTACGAAGTTTTTATGGGAAAACTTTAATGTATATATTAGTGAATATATAAGTAGATATATTATTGTATATATATATTTTAATAATTGTTTTTATTTTACTAACATTTTAATTTAGCAAGCAGTTTAAATCACTATCTGGGAACACTTTTGTAGTTTTAACGAAAAATATTCCTAAGAAAAACACAAAGAATCATATTTACAATGAAATACGTTTAACACAAAAACGCGTAAGATGAAATATCGGTTAACACGAAATAATGCAACGATCCCAGCAAACTGCTATTCATTTTCGTGCACTTTTTCTCTTAACACAAATGGAAATTGCTTAGCACGAAAAGATCTAGAAAGAGTATATTGAAGTTGAAATTAAGGTATCCGACTACGTTCAGAAACGTGATTTTGAAAAAGCGCATAAATGGATAATTTTCATGATATTTAGAGTCACTCAGATTATAATGCATGCATAAAATTGTTTTAAGGACATTTTGACAAAGAAATTATTTAAATATAATATTTTGCCAAAAAATTAACTTAGAATAATCTTTTTTCCAAATGTCCTCCTTTTGTGAAAAATGGTTCTGTCATAATATTTTGCCTGTATATAGCTCAGACCTCTCTACAGAGGCTCAACTAGAATTTTTGAAAATTTCACATTATTTTCAGAGTTACCACCAATTGAAATAATTATTGGCGCTTTTTTCTTAAAATTGCTCCCCTCTGTTGTCGTAAAATACGAATAAACCCACTTCTAAGTTATATATTTCAAAAATTCTAGTTGAGCCTCTGTAGAAAGGCAAAATATTATTTCAATAGAAGCATTTTTCACAAAAGGAGAATATTTGGAAAAAAGATTATTCTAAGTCAATTTTTTTTACCAAAATATTGTATTTAAATAAATTTATTTTGTCAAAATGTCCTTAAAGCAATTTTATGCATATATTCTAATCTAAGTGACACTAAATATCATGAAAATTATCTATTTATGCGCTTTTGAAAATCACGGTTCCGAACATAGTCGGATACCTTAATGAAACTAATCGAACACTTAGTGTTGCAGTAGATTATAGTAATGCGAGTACTATACCAATTAGGGCAGACAAAGACATTTTGGAGTTTATTCAAAGCTCAAATAATGCTGATGCAGATTCAGATGACGAAAATGAAATGAATTATAGAGATTCTGCTCCCACGTCATCCGAAATGAGTAACATCACGAAATGCTTAGTTATTTAGACGCACATTCCAATGATGAAATGAATAACAAAATAGACGATATTGAATCAATTGTTGACAATTTGTTGCTAAAAAAGATAATTCAAAGACAAATATCACATTATTTTCCAAAAACTCAATAAATGTTTTTTTTTTCAAAACCTTAAAAATTTTGTATCAAATTTCATTGTGAATGTTTTTGTTTCATTACATTTTATTAAAACATGCATGTATACATATCTATGTAAATAAAATGTACTCTAATAAACTTAGCTTTGTTGAATATAAGTTCTTTTTTTTTGAAATATACTTTTACACAGAATTCTTTTAACGCGAAAAATATTTTAGCCCCTTAGTTTCATGTTAAGTGATTTTCACTGTAAAATACTTTTTTATCACAGTTTCTATGATTAAATCTAGTTCTCATATCACGATTGGCTGCATACATTCTTATCGATGACTGACTGGTCCATTCGCAATAGTTTAACTAAAGAAATTCGACATCTATATGAATATCATTGGTGACAGTTTTCATATTTATGCATCCTTCATCTTGCACGATTCTGGCTTTTAATGGAATGTAGTACTATAACAATGTACGAGGGGTGATCTGAAAAAAAAAGGTTGCAAGTCGAATAAAGAAATATTTATTAACATTAGACAGAAAATAAAAAAGGGAATTAAGAGGCATATGTGTCTATAACATTTCATCATAATCACCAAGTCCATTTAGGAATTTATCAGAACAAAGATCTAAATTGTTTAAACCGTCTTGGTAGAAATCAGGTCCCTGTCCATTGAACCAGGTCTCGGCGGATGGTTTCACAGCACTGTCTTGGAATATCGCAGCACATCAGAAACGATATGCTGCACGCTACCATAGTTCACACCCATCGTTCCTTTTGAATCATTTCTCCAATTCGTGCAGTGCTGATTTCTGTCGTTGAAAAACTTGGCCGGCCGCTCCCTGTCATATTGTGACTTTCGACAACATGTCTACCTGAATGAAAAGGGTGGTGCAATTTAGTTCCATGTTGTCTACTCATTGCAGATGCGGACACATTTTTTGCCCATAAAAATGGAATCACGGCTCACACTTCCAAATGAAACCAATCTTCTAAGAGTCTTGCCATTTTAATCGTCCTGATTCATCAGGAAACTTACACTGCCTACCCGCAAACCAGCTGTATGACAAGTAGCGCCATTTGTCTCTACTCTTGGGAAACAAAATTTCTCCACGATTTGTAGTTTTCAAATGCTGACGCGTGTAACCTTTTTTTCTGATCATCCCTCGTACATAAAAAAGTTAACGTTACATTTCTTAACTTTTTTACTTCGTAAAAAATCCGTAATAAATTAATCTAATTTCTTTTTAATATTAGAAAAAAAGATTATGCTTATTTAATGGACTAAGATAACACACATATTAAGCATCCATAACTAAAATTTTAAAAAAAAATCATTTATATAAAATGGGCAGACGATATTCTAAATACATTAGCTTAACTCCATTGCAAGTACTTTTTTTCACTTCTGTAAACGAACTTTACAGCATAATATTTTTGATAGTAAATCTGTTATAAATTACTAATTTGAATATAATAAGAAGTGTAATTAATATATGGACGTGTCAAATATGCTTGATTGTTATTCTGGTAAATTTATATGTTAATTTTAATAACCATAAATTGAAGAAATAAAATAAAATTAGATTCAAGTAAATAAATAATGGAATTATTTAAGGAAATATGACGAGAAAAATTTCAGGCTATCATAAATCTTTTTTATAAATCATGCTTATGAAATATCTTATTTGCTATTCCTTGACAAAATATATTTGAATAGCGTCGCACAAGTATTACGTTATGTACTACTTGATGTCAATCACGTGTAGTATTAATGCTTCATTCAATGACAATAACATATGTGCTGGTACTTACACATCGCACATTATTTTATCATACACATCTCTTTAGATTTAGAGTTTGATTCTTAGCTTATCTGGTGGAATTTATATTTTATTATCACACCCATCAACTTGCAGAAACAAAAAATCATCCATTTTAATTTCATTTTTAGAAACTAGCTTGGATACATTTTATTATGATGATAAGTTAACTTTACAGATCATTGAACTTGGCTTATTTTTAAAAAAATAATTCACAGTTTCAAAATATTTATCTGAAATTTCAAAAGTTTGAAGTGTTGGATTGTTTACATAATAGCCTGAGAACTCATTGTTTTTCTAAAAAAATATCCTTTTGGCACTAACTCATTCATACTGTTTTATGTTTTGAAAGACATGATATGGAAAATCTGTCTGTGAATCTTTCTTTTCAACATTCAACATAGGTTATAATCAATAGATTTTAAGTTGTGTGTGTGCGCGCGTGCGTGTGTGTGTGAGTGTGCGCGCGTGCGTGTGTGTGTGAGTGTGTGCGTGCGTGCGTGTGTGGTGTGTGTACGTGAAAATTACACACCTTTTAGTATACATCTTTAAATGCAAAAATTATCTATACATACACACATATATAAAGAACTATTCATTGGTTTCAACGTTAAAACTTAAAACAACGAATCCAAAATATTATTTTCTTATTTATGAACACTCCAAATAAACTTCTAAAAATTATAAACTGATGGGAAATTGTTGTTTGAAATTCTGTAATTTTAATATTACTTCTGAGAACAAATATTTCAGTTACGCATAATTTAACACTAGCATTTAAAGTAATATATACCAACATAATGGTTTTTAAATGTCTCATTTTTGTGAATAAATTGTTTAAAATTCCATGTAGCGTATACTAAGAAAGTGACAAGTTTCACGAGTTTGGACAAAAATGTGTGATTTAGTTTTCTCATTATTTACTTAAATTGTACGCTTGTTCTGTCGGAAGCGTAAGATTAATACGAACTCTTAAGTAACTTCTTGGAACGGTACCATGTTTCTTAAGTAAACAATGCACCATTTAAAACATAAAATTATGTGTTTCTGTTTTTCTTTAAACATGGATTCGAAAATAAGATTTATATTTGTAGGTTTAGGCAACATAGATCTGCATGATATATTAAGAATTCGCTTAAATATGAGTGATGTCATTCTCTTAGCAAATTAAAGTAATTATGTCTTAAAGAGTCCCTTAGAAATTTAAATCGTAAATGAATGAAAGAACTAACTGAGATTAATGTATTGAAACATTTCACTAACAATGAAAAATGTAAATATGAGATACAAAAATTGTACAACGTTTAAAAAACGCACTATATATATAAATGCGTTACTTTTTTCATGTACTTATCAATTTCCAATGTTTTGCTTTGTCAACAAATTTTTAAAAAATTTTGAAGTTTCATACAGATACCAACTGGATATTGTGTATTTGGAAATCCATTATTCCTACAGTTTTAAGTTCTCTCTTTTTTGAACAAAACTTATTATGTTATGCTTATAGGGTGAATCAGATCATATAGATTTGAAAATGTTTTAACAGTTTTGATAGGAAAAAATAATTAGAAAAGCTGGTTTTTGGAATATTACACAAGAAGTGTTGAAAAATCTTGAGATAGCATTCAGAAAATATCCAGATGACAAAAGTATCGTGTTAGAAATGTATAAATGTGCACTGCACCATCAGGACGTCCATTAAGAGTTTCACGTAAAAGGTTTTCAGTCATGATTATGGTAGCGCGACAGTTATTAACAAGCTTTAAGAGACAGGCAGTCTGGACACATTGAAATACTATTTCATAAATTGTAAGGGAATGAGAACATGATAAGTATCTACGGAAGGAAAACGTTTTAAGATCTTTTTTGGAGGAATTGAGGAAAATGGAGAGTGGCAAAAAAGATCAATTTTTGAGCTCTATCAGTCATATAAAGAATCTGAAATTGTTAACTTCATAAAACTGCAACGAATTAAAAGATCAGGCCACGTTGTCAGAATGGACAAAGACTGCACCACTAAAAAAATCTCGAAGGCCCAACCAATTTGCACAAGAAGGAAGAGCAGGCCAAATCTTAGAGGGATTGACGGCTCAGAAAAGATCCTCTAGTTTTGCGAAAAAAGAATTGGAGAACACTAGCAGGAAGAAGGATGGCCTGAAAAATGTTTATTAAGAAGACCAAGGCCCACCCTGGGTTGTCGAACCACTGAGGAAGGAAGGAAGTGGTAAGAGAATCAAATCACTTCGTTTAGGTGAAATGAGTAGGCCGAATTTTTTTTCAAAGTATAAACTCAAACCACGGACAATACAGTGATCGACAGCATCCACTTGATGATGGTTGATCAGGCCACGTTGTCAGAATGGACAAAGACTGCACCACTAAAAAAATCTCGAAGGCCCAACCAATTTGCACAAGAAGGAAGAGCAGGCCAAATCTTAGAGGGATTGACGGCTCAGAAAAGATCCTCTAGTTTTGCGAAAAAAGAATTGGAGAACACTAGCAGGAAGAAGGATGGCCTGAAAAATGTTTATTAAGAAGACCAAGGCCCACCCTGGGTTGTCGAACCACTGAGGAAGGAAGGAAGTGGTAAGAGAATCAAATCACTTCGTTTAGGTGAAATGAGTAGGCCGAATTTTTTTTCAAAGTATAAACTCAAACCACGGACAATACAGTGATCGACAGCATCCACTTGATGATGGTTGATAACAAAAACGATTTGTGAAAAGTAGACAGTGTTACCAAGCAAGTAACACTGTCTAATATAACAGCAATAATCTCAATTTGGGACATAAGTCTCAACTAACAATAAAACAATGCCGGAAGCTTGGTGTTGATGAGATATAACAGCAGAAAACGAATGAAGTGTTGTTACTAACAACGTGCCATTGGACATAGTGCCTCGTCTGGGCTCGTGATGTCGATTTAGATCCTAGAAGACTTGATCATCGTTACTCTATCAAATGTATCATGGTTCCGGTTAATAATATTTAATAGTAAGGTTCACAAATGTATCGTAGACCCTACAAAGCCATGAACTCAAGTTAACAGCAAAGCGCTGTACAAACTGATGTATGCTCTCTAACTAGGTGGTCTATTTGTACGTGACATGGACTAGGTCATCTGGTTAAGGCAATGTTTCTCAAAGTGTAGGGCGCGCCCCCGTGGGAAATATCGAAAATTTAAAGATTTTTTTTAAAAAAAATAATTGGAAAGAGAAGTAAAACAAAATACTTTCTTCCATAATAAAAAAATACAGAACAACACTGATATAATTTATGTTTATTAACTGGCGTTTATCCGTCATCAAATAGCTATCTTAGATTACAAAACCAAATTAAAGAAAAAAAAACATTTTGTTTAATTTGTTGTTTTTCCTCCATGAGAGATTTTTTTTATTACGTTTTTACGTAAAATACTACTCGTTAATAGAAAAAAGAAAACCCAAACCATGAGAAATATTCTAAGATAAACAATTCATCACTGTAATTATTATTGAAATACTGTACATTAGTTGTAGAAAAAGAAAAGGAAGACATGATTCACTTTTCAGTCAGGCTGCATAATACATTTGCTGATCATTTGATTGACCTTCAAATTTACTGGTTACATTAGTTCCGTCCCATGTCTTATGTGTTTGTTTTTCGCTTATAGGAAAATTGTAAATAATAAAGAGTTTTAGGATATTTGGAAAATAATTGATTGATTTGAATGATTATTTGGCCAAGATTTATATTTTTATGAGTATTCAAACAAACATATAAAGCATAGTGAAAAACGTCATAATCCGTATTTTTTTCTGAATACATTTTTAACCCGGGAGCGGTGGCGCGGGACATCTGTTATCTCTATTGAAGGAAGTTGAAAGAATGCATATTATTCATGATTAAGAAACGTAATGAATATGAAACGAAAGGAAAATTTTCACATGCTTCCTAAAGAACTCCATCAGCTTAAAATATGAAGCCTAAGTGTAAACATGTTACATGTGCAAAATTTAATATACTTATCGTATTAATTTGTACGGTTTATAATTAAGATCGTATTGTAAATTTAGTGTCTCTCTCTTAAAGTGCATTTTTATTGCAGTAAATACATTATTGTTGTACAGGGGGGGCGACAAAAATTATGATTGAAAATTGGGTCGCTAGTATTGAAAGTTTGAGAAACACTGGGTTAAAGTATCCGACTACGTTCGGAACCGTGATTTTAAAAAGGCGCATACATGGATAGTTTTCATGATATTTAGTGTCACTTAGATTAGACTACATGTATAAAAAGGTTTTAAGGACATTTTGACAAACAAAAATTATTTAAATACAATATTTCGGCAAAAAATTAATTTAGAATAACCTTTTTTCAAAATGTTCTCCTTTAATGAAAAATGCTTCTATTATAATAATATTTTGCCTGTACATAGCTCAAACCTCTGTACAGAGGCTCAACTATGATTTTTGAAAAACTCCCATTATTTTCAGAGTTACAAGCATTTGAAATCATTATCGGCGTTTTTTTCTTAAAATTTTTCCCCTCGTTGTCGTAAAACATGGATCAACCCACTTCTAAGTTATATATTTCAAAGGTTCTAGTTGAGCCTCTGTACAGAAGTCTGAGCTATATATAGGCAAAATATTTTTATAATAGAAGCATTTTTCACAAAAGGAGAATATTTTGAAAATGGTTCTTTCTATGTACACTTTTTATCAAAATATTGTACTTAAATAATTTTTTATTGTAATACTATTCTTAAACCAATTTTATATACATTTTCTAATCTAAGTGACACTAAATATCATAAATATATTATACGCTTTTTCAAAATCACGGTTCCGAACGTAGTCGGATACCTTAAGATAAATGAATCATTGACTAGAAATGTTTATTATTCAAATACTTGGGGGCTGTTCATAGTCATTCATGTACTTAAACAATGATGAAATTTACCGGAATGACAATGTACCACATCACCGGGGTAAAATCTCTCGAAATTGGTTTGAGGAACATTTTTTTCAAAATTCTGACGACTGATTTGGCTCCCTAGGTTGTAAGTTGTAAATAGAGCATAATAAAATAGATATTTCATGCAAAAAATCTTACATTGAAGTAATTCAATAATATACGATTCAATTGAACTTTAACAAATCTAAAGTTCTTCATTTTAGTCTTCGGAAAATGCATCTCAATCAAAAATAAATTTCTCTAGAAATAGTATTGATAGTTCATTACTTTAGGTTACTAGTTTTGAAATATTACCATTCTTAGACTGCAATATTTATTGAAATTTGTTTAGAAATTTGGTTTAAAACACATTACTTTATTTTTTTAACTATGTTTTTTTTAATTTATTTTTTCTAAACGTTTCAATGTTTCGCATATCCAAAGAAAAAGTTCCACTAAAGTATATTAAAAAATTGAGAGACTATATTTATGTTCTATATGTCTTTATATATACAAATCGTATTTTTTCTGAGTGCTGAACAAAACTGCTTTAAAAGAAAAAATTATCTTCTTGAAATGAATTCCTAACACTTCTTTAAAAGCAGCTCTCCTTCTATATGAAAAAGAAGAAAATGTAAATATATAATCCATTCCTCCGCAAAGAAATCATTTATTTCGCACAAGTAAAAAAATTTATCTTAAATCCCTTAAACCCTTTCCTTTCCTTTGATACATTTGATTACACAATTCTCGAGTAGATATGCCAAAACACTTTCCGTTTTCAACATGCGCGATCGTGAGGCTAAAATGAAGCTCCACCTGGTACCTCATCACCGAAATATCTAGTTGTTTGATACAATGTACCAAGGCGAAACACCAGTTAACACAAGATTCTTTTTTTTTATTTTAAATTGGATTTACTGCATTTCAGTTTTAAAAAAGTATCACATTCTTTTCTAAAAAAAAAGACCTTCGATAACTTGTACGACATTTTATACACCGAGATAAAAATGTCCTCAAGGACATGGTACGTAGAATTTGAATGCACTCCGCATCTTTGTAATTTCAAAACATCTGTCCGTAGCCTGGAGCGTGTCAGTTTTCAGCAGTTCTCTGGGAAACAGAAAAGAGGCGCTCACTTGAGCGAAGTTTCTTAAAAGATCTTTTCCCTTCAGCGATAGCACTATGAAAAGAGGAGCGTAGTTTCTTGCTTCTTTTGAAACTTAATTTGCGAATCTCTGCTCCGAAATTCATTCTGCATCAAGAACCGTTGAGAGGGTTTCTGTCTATCTCTGCTCCCGAGTGTGGCTTTAATTTAAAACACACTTTTAAAAAAAGAAATAGTTAATGGTTTGGGATGAAATTTCCTGAATTAATTTAATGTCTCTGTAGCTTAAATATTTTTAAATAAGAAATGAGAAAATAGGGAATAAATATCAACTTTGTTTTTGCACGCGAGGAACAAGCACTAGTAATTTTTAAAATAAAATTAGGTTTTCATTTGTTAAATATTTTGCAAAGTAAAAACTGACATTTTTCATTCGCAAATTGGTAGCAGTTACAAAATTAGTTGAGAAATATTTTATATGGCTCATTTGTTTTGCATTTTATTTATTTAAAAAATAAACATTTTTAGGAGTTTATTTTTTATTTTTAAAAAAAAAGATCTAAAAAAAGACGAGGGTATCTTTTTCTTTACTTTTAAACATATTTCTTTTTTAAAAATTTATGACTGTAATATTTAATTCATAAATAAAAAAAATACATAAATATAAACTTTTTCGATTCTTTTCTTAAGGGAGCTTAAGGTATATATATATATTAAAAATATTAAAATAATTTTATTTATTTATTTAATTTTTTATGATATACATTTTTTAAATTTACGATCCCAAATCGGAACACACGTTCCAATAAAAAACTATTCCGAACAGGAACAGGAATGTTATAATATTAATATATTATGGTATTTTGATATAAGTACCGTATACACTTTTAAATGCATTAATTAAAAAGTCTTTAATTTGAAACTACAAACAGACACTTCAGTTTTATTGATTTGTATAGATAATATAGCTTTATTTTTAAATACTTTTTAAACTTTTTTTTTCTACTATGATATGATAAAAGAATACTAATTTTTTCTGTATATGTACCATCTACTAGATTGTGAACATTCTATATTGTGTTTGCTACTCCGGGTTCCACGGAATAAATTTAATACTCGTTAGAACAATGTTTTGCCCAACTAAAATAGTTTCTAACAGAAAAATACACCTTTTTGCATTTGTGGGAAAAACACATATTATGAAACAGAGGGAACAACTTATTGACATATATAAAAAGATTCAATGTTAACATCTACCATAAAATCCGGCGTATAACGCGCGCTTTTAATTCAAAAAATAAAATCAAAATTACAGAGTGCGCGTTATACATTACACCAAGTATGAAAACGATAACTTTTTAAAATAATAAAAAAAGAGATGGGCATAAAAAAAACATTTTACTTTTACATGCATCGAAATACTGTTTATTTAAAAGAAATGACTTGCCTTGTGAACTAAAAAAGTTGTAGTTCTGGAAGAAAACCATTTTCTCTAAAGTCTGTGAATAAATGACTGTGAATAATGAACCTCGAATGAATGACTTACAAAAATTTAAGAAAAATGTGTACTAATATTTCAGATTTCTTCGTAAGAAAAAGGATACGCGCGTTATACAGAGAATATACATAAAAATTAAAAAATTAAGCTGGAAAGTACAGATGCGCATTATACTCCGAAATTTACGGTATACTGAAGTGAGAACAACTCCTAAATTTTTGGTTACAAATTCCTGCAAAATACAAAGGTTTTTGTCTCACAACCATAAACATTTTAGTGATATTCAGAACAATATATTTAGGTTCTCAAAATGTTTCGCAATATAGGCAGCTGCCAAATCAAAATATAAAAACGAATTGCGCGCAGAATATGAAATGCAGCTTCAGATTACTTCAATAGACCTAGACTTAAATAGTTTGTGTAAAAAAAGGCAAGTACATATCCGAGTTACTAAATATAATGCATAGATAGGAGACGCTTGGATCACAGATTAATATTATAATTATAAGTAAAAAATACATTAAATTTTTGTATTAACAAACACAGTACTTTTTTTTTAATTTTCTTTACATAAAGCACCTTTTCAATGTTAATCTTCTTTGAAAATTCTTCTAAGTGTGTGGGGGGAGAGGAAAAAGAAAATATGGGATTGACCCCCAAACACCTTATAATTCTAAGGGTCACGTGAGTCAAAAAGTTTGAAGAACACTGGTGTGAGCAGTACCCTACCTTTCATCGAAGTTTGTCAAATTTTTAATGAGATACTCCGTAAATGAATTGCACCATTTTTCACAATCAAAAAATAATTTGATACAGATAGAAGCTCAAAAAAGAGAAAAAAAACCAGATAACCTGAAAATTTATTAGATGCAAACTTGAATGCACTTTCGTTTCAATGGTCTTAAAACTTATTTTTAAAACATTTGCAGCCATATGACTTAACACTTTCGATAATAGCAGAAAATAAATACCACCGATTTTGCTCATAAAAATTTCAAGGAAAAGGAGAAAAATTACTTATTTATGCAAGCATTTACATAGTTGGAAAAAATAACAATGACAAATGATACATAAGTTTTAGAAAATAGATTTCACTTTTTTTCTGTAGCATTGTCGATAGATAATAAATTATTTTGCTATAAAGTTTAGTTTATATATATGTAAGCTTTTTCCCAACATTCTGTATTGTTGAAAGTTGCTTTGAAACTATGGAATGACTATTTAAGATGGGTCAAAGCCCTCTAATAGCTGACTATTGCGGCGTTAATATTCACTCATTCCTGATGAATCTCATAATTTTAAATGAGGTAGATATTAAAGATCCTCTGGTCTTTAGCTGGACTCACACTCTTCTAATATACGCATTATGCCAAGATACTCAATACTCAAACTCAGAGCGCAACAGCTCATAAAGGGCCAAAGCCTACTGTCTTCATCCAATTATACGTAACCATTGGGCTCTAAAGGGCATGAGCAGATGTACCGATAAGGTGGTCAGTCTGAAGTGAGATCCCCAGTGTTTAAGTCCCCAAACAAGCTTGGTACTCTTTTATTGACCCACTTCAGTAGGGTGAAAAGGCTGAGTCGACCTTACCCAGCCCGAGAATGGAACGCGGACCTGTGGTGTGGAAACGCGATTCGCTACCACTCGACAACATGGCCTTCATGCCTAGAATAATAATTTTAATTTAGAGTAATAAAAATGTTTTTAAAAGTACTAGAAAAAACATGACTCTTTGAAAATAGAAAATTAGTAATACACTGCTGGCCACCGTAAATGCAGCACCCTGAAGAAAGCATGCAAATAACATGAAATTTACAACATGCATTAGCGGAGGTGAGATATGCAAATGATTAGAATTTCAGAAAGAGACACATCACGCGCGCCTGTGGCGCCACCTCAAAGCGTTATTTAAGGCTTGGAGATATCGACAGTTTCAAGTTCGGTAATTGTGTTTTTCTTGTGGTATTTTCGAAAAACGATCAGTTATGTCTCGTAAAAAACAGCGATAACCTTTTGATCAAGTATCCGAGTTCGACAGAGGAAGAATAGTGGCCTGCTGAGATTGTGGATTATCTTTCAGGAAAATCGGTTGTCGTGTTGGGTGAACCCAAACAACTGTAATGCGGGTATGTGACCGTTGGATGCAGAAGGGTACGACGGACCGACATGGTCTATCACACCACAGTGCACCACTTCACGTGAGGACAGACAAATTGTGAGCATGACAGTGACGGATCGCTCAGTCACGTCACGAACCATAGCACAGCATATTGAGTCTGTAACGCCTCATTCAGTGTCTGCGCCTACCATTCGACGCCGTTTGCAGCAGAGTGGTCTGTCCGCAAGACGTCCATTCCTTAGTCTACCCTTGACGCAGAACCACAGACGTCTTCATCGCCAATGGTGCGATGAAAGAAGGATATGGGCGGCAGAATGAAATGAAGTTTCTTTACTGACGAGTCACGCATCTATCTTCAACACCACGATGGACGGATTCTAATCTGGAGACACCGTAGAAAGGATGCTGAACAGCTGCGTTATGCACCGCCACACTGGTCTGCACTGGGTATTATGATATGGGGAGGTATTGGATATCACTCTCGCACTCCTCTAGTACGCATTGCCGGTACTTTAAACAGCCAGCGCTACATCTCCGAGGTGTTGGAGCCAATTGTCCTTCCTTACATTCAGTGCTTGGCCACAGCCATATTTCAACAGGATAATGCACTACCACACGTGGTACGCATTGTCCAAAGTTTCTTCGTCAGATTGAATTACTTCCCTGGCCGACTCGCTCTCCGGATCTTTCACCGATAGAAAGCATGTGGTTCATGGTTGCTCAATGATTGACTCAGATTACACCCCCAGCTGCCACACCTGATCAACTTTTGCAGCGTGTGGAAACTGCTTGGTCTGCTGTACCCCAAGAACATATCCAAAGTCTCTTTGAACCAATGCCGCGGCGTGTGGCAGCGGCGATCTCCAACAATGGCGGTTGGACTCTGGCTACTGATTAAATGTTTTGTGCTATCTCTTTCGTTGCATTTACGGTGCTGCGTTTACGGTGGCCAACAGTGTAATTTAAAAAGTAAATATGCCAAAAATTATTGAAAAGAAATACGTCGAATTATATTTTAAAGTATTTTAAATATTTTGAATATCTCTATCTTTTAAACATCAGTGCTTTTTTAATGCTTATATCTTAATTCAAAGCAAAATAAATGGGTAAAAGTGTTCTTTCCTCTGGTCTTCCTTTAAGCAAATAATTCGCAGGATCTTGAATTGAAGAATTCTGCTTTTGATGATAAATGCTGGCAGGTAAAGTTTTATATTAGAAAGCGTAGTGAGCACACTGTTATGAATTCATCTTTAATATAAATGTAAATGAATTCAAGAGAAGGCTTACAATTTTAGAATAACACAAAAGAAATTAGAAATTATTATTAAAATATTCTTAAAAATTCTTCTAGCTTTGGGAATCAGCAAGCTACAAGGCATGCAAGAAAAGCGAGAATTAGGGAAATTGCATACCCTTTATAGTTAAATTTAATGAATTTTTTTCGTGTTTGATGTATAATAGAATGCATTCGACAACTTTAGTATTAAAACCTACATTCTCTTTGAATAACACTTTAATGTGTAGAACATATTTAATTAATTTATTAATTATTTTCTAAAACTGAAATTTTTCACCTTTAACACATTCAAAAGAATATTATTCTAAAATAACTATTTTATAACATTTTACCAGAATAGAGATTATATTTAAAAATATTTTTAAACTACATATAAAATATTTAATCCACTTTATATCGATGGGATTGTATTCTAGGTTTAGCACATTCGAACTGATAATACTGATTGTTTTAAAATATTTTTTCAATACATAATTTTAAATTTCACATCCACATTTAAGTCACATTCGAATACGCAATTAAAAACTAGAATAATTTATTATTAATACATAAATATTTCAAATACACTAATTTTTATCAGGAAAAGTGTATAGTTAAGTATTTGGTATTAATTATTGCATTTTGAACAAGAAGATAATTGGCACAATAGAAATTTTAAAACATAATGAGTTAATGAGGACTATCCTCGAGGCAAGGTATCATTCTCTTCTAACTTTCACACCACGCTGTTTAGGGATGCTAAATGGCTATGGTATCCTAATGGTCATGGCCATCAACTCGGGGGGTGGCTTTGTCGAATCACGGATTCGTCTTGGGGCCGTTGAACACTCCATCCTCATGTAGAGGGGCTGATACACGTTAAATCTGTCATGGCTCAAAGTCTTCCATTGGTGTGGAAGTTTGGAAAGGTCGTGCTGGATCAGGTGTTCTCCTCGTCACTTGAGGGTTTCATAGAAGGTCCGTCGAAGATAGCCCTCGTGTAGCTCAGTAAGCACTCACTGTGGATATTAATAGTTTGACTGTTTATCAACATTGCATTTTGCAGCTGAATTATGGCTATTGGCACTGGAATTGGAATTTTCAGCCCCAATTAAGTGACTATAAATAATGAAAAATAATTGAAATCATTGTGAAGCTTCCACCATCCCTCACATAACAATCTGTTTGGATTAGGATTCGAAACTATGATTCAACTGGGCATGAACTTTCTTCTTTGACCTCTAGCCCCGGTATAATTAAATTAAATAATAATTAAATTAAATTATAATTATTTTAAAAACTGCGTGTTCGTGAATAAATAATGATGTCACAATATAAAGTATAAGGGTTGGCCAAATGAAAAGGGAACAAGTTGAATAAAAAGAATACATTTCAGGGAAATCAAAAGAAATTATCATGGGTGTGGTAATACAGATACCATAATTTCGGTAACAGGTATAGACCTGCTACCTAGAGAGAACGTGGGAGATTCTCGATGAAGTCCTGTCCAGCTTGCTTCACTTCATCGTCCAAATAGAAACGTAATGCTCTCTTAAGTGGTCTAAAGGCTTAGAAGTCGCAAGGAGACAAATCTGGACTGTGTTCTGGTTGTTCTAACATTTCCCAACAGATCTTTTAAAGTAGATTTGGTTTCACGGGAGACGTGTGGGAGGATATTGTCACGAAGATCCGATATCGTTTGCTGCTCTTCTCAAAAACTTTTATGCCAACTGTTTCAAAACGTTCGACCCGAACAGTTCTTGACATAAACTGATACTATTCGTTGGTAGATGTCCGTATTAAACTCACCTCCTGCAATCATAAACCATACTACCACGCGTTGTTCTGATCGTGACGCATCCCTATTTGGCACAACTTTATTTCCGATTTATTGCCTCTGCCACATACAGGTTTCAATGTTAAACATCGTATGCGGTGTATACTTCCTACCGTCCTTCGTATTACTGCTTGGTGGTTCTGCTATAGCTCTACCTAATCTGGCGTAATAACATACGTCCACTTTTCATTTGGACAACCCTTATAATAAGAAGGACGTGACGTACAATAATTTATACCTTTATTCACTTAATTTTAAAGATTAAGATTTCAAAGATTTAGAGGTAAATCGCAGCATCATTTCCGTCATCTAATAACGAATCAGATTTTTCGACCAATTAATTATTCATATGTCTCATCAAAAATGGGATGTTTCTTAGAATCTCATTTTCTTAAATATGTTATTTCCCAAATTTACAAATTTTTTTAGATAATGGGATCATGCAAAATAATTGTAAATATTAGAAAATTTAGATTCATTAAGATTAATTAATTTTGAAAAAGAATATGTTCATCTCGACTATGTATCTAATTTTTTCAAAGCTCTAAATTTCACACTTTTAATATTATTAATTATTGCTATTACTGTTCTTATATTTCATTGTAATGATATTAATAAATAAGTTATGTAATAAATTTTAAATAATTTTCATTTGATACATTTATTGGGTTTCCGGTAATAATGAAAATATGCATACTTACTATTTCCTGTTTAGACAGTTTTACGTAAAGGTTTACGAGTAATCATTTCATAGGAACGATCTACAATACTAAATAAGTCTTTGTACATACACACCCTTTTATACACAAAGAAAGCATTTTTATTCACATTGAAACTTTTTCCTTCGAAAAAATAGTTTATCGCTCTAAAGTAAATTCTTAAGGCGTATTTTAAAAGTCCACTATATTCTTAAAGAGAGAAAAAGGGGAGAAATGCAAATTTTCCATTTAACAAAAAAACAGCCATTTAACATCTTACGAATGAAGAATTATCGTAAATCTCTCAGCCTTCCCAAGTTTGCAAAAGCATTCGATTATTTTCCTCTGCGATTGGTTGTAAGCTATTCCATTTTCTCCAGTGTTCAGAATCTTTGGAATTTCGTACTCGGAGGAATTCTTATTCGTTCCCCTTCGCCAGTTATGTCTAGCTACTTGATAGAAAAAGGTTACCAGACATAGTTCATGCAAAGTTCTTCCTTTTTCAATCTAAACTGCATTTATCTTGTTTATAAAATTTATTTTTTAAATAATATAACTGTATTCTGTTCATGAATTTATCTACTCTTTAAGACAATCTATATCGCGCACGAATTTGTCCTCCAAGACATGCTACTCTAAAAATCCGAACGCACTTAGCGTCTTTGTAATTCCAAAACATCTGTTTGTAGTGCCTGGAGTGTTTCCATTTCCATTCTTCCGTGTAATTTACTGGAAAAAAGAGGAAGAAAAAGAGCTTACTTGAGCGAAATTTCTTCCTTTAGCCCGATTCAAATGAAAAATTTCTGTCTCTTGGTTCTAGTTCCTTTAGCAACTAATAGGAAAATGCCGACTCTAGACTTTCGAACTCGATTAATCAAGGCTATTTATCTTTACTTTTTTTGCACCCTCTTCTTGTTCCTTTAGAATTTTAAGATAAAAATTTTAAATTTTAAATTATAGTTAACGTTCCTCATAAAATTGAGCCTTAATCAAATAACAAGAAGAATACCTCAGCTAATAAATACTATTCCAACTTCATACCTAGGGATATTCAATTTTATTTAATTTTTAGTAACCTCAGAATTTCTCACAACAGACCTTAAACCCTTTATAATGCCGAGGTAAGTACACCTACCACCAACTTAATTAGTCCTTAAATTTCGATTGCAAGTTCTATGTTGAAATGCTGTCAGCTCAGCTAAAACTGCAACTGATAACTGGATTTTCAATCTTAAGCAGAAAGGACAACTTTAAAATTTTCTGAGCAGCAAAAATATTGTTCCAGATGACAACCGATAAAACTAAAAATGGTGACCATATACCAAAACTAGACCAAAAAATTTATAGATGTTACCATTTGTACTCTACTAACACACAGGAGAAGAGAATATGAATACGCTTATACAGCTTGTAAAGTTCTACTAAAATTTCAGGGAAAGTGATAAGCATAAATTCTTAAATTTTTGAATACAAAATGTATCTAATTTATAATTTTTTTATAGATTTTAGTATTTACAAATAATATTTTATAAGTATAATGGAATGCGATTTAAAAAAAATGCGTAAAACAACATTAAACATGATGTCCTACCATGAAATAACTCCCACTTGGTAGGTGGGAAATATACGTCCCGCCAAATAAATAGTCTTACAAATTCAATTAAATTTAAGTAAACAACTAAATACGAATTTCTTTACATAAATCAGACTAAATCCCAAAATTATTATATCACAACATTACTAGAAAAGAAATGGCATCATGCAGAATTAATTGAAGCAGGTGGTAATGGTAACCTAGTATTTATAGTAGGGATGGCGATCTGAGATCTATTAATCGAAAAACCGATTTCTCGGCCCCAAAAAATCGATTTTTTAAGTCAATTTGTAGCACTGAATCGATTTTTCATCCTAGAAAATCGACACTCGATTTTTTTTCCGTTTTGGTAAAACCCATAAGAAACGAAGAATTTAAACACTATTTATCGCAGGCAGTTGTGCACCTGAAGTATGTATGATCTTATACTTTACTGTCAAGAACAAAAAAACTCTATTTATCATCACGTTCACTCAATAGCCATGATCTATATGAGTATCGTGAAATCATATGTTCCTCATAAGCGCCTTTTTACGATTGTCGGCACCATCGTAAGTGATGAGCGGAACCACTTGAATCCCAGTAGTCTTGAGAGAATGTTGTTTTTAAAAAGATTAGATATTAAGCATCTCTCGAGAACTATATAAGATATATAATATATTTTCCAAACTTTTTAATGTAACAAATACACTTAAAAAATAAATGTCATCTTTTAAACCTGATACTTTGATAGGGTAGCAAAAAGTCATTGTAATTGTCGAATTCCCTGAACTAAAAAATCCCCTGATTTTACTGATAAAATATCGTTTATTATGGTATTTTTCTTATTTTTCATAAAATGGATTTATATTTACATCAGTGTTTCTCAAACTGTGGGGCGCGCCCCTCTGGGGGGCAAGCATATCGAAAATAAAAGATTTTATGACAATCCCCATGTCGTGTATTCATTGTGTTGAAATAAAGAAGCCTTTTCATTACTGGAACAAATACTATTTAATGTTCTCACGTTCCACAACACAAGGGGTCCCTTAAATAAAACAACACACATCCATTATAGTTACAGAAAATAGATTAAGGACTAAAAGGAGGGAAACAGACTATCCCTGACTCCACGTGTACACATCTTTCCCCGGTAGCGATCCAGGGCAGCAGAGCGGAGGAACCTAGTTCTCGCTTCTCAAAAGAACAGGTGGTGCCCCCTGGCTGCCACTAATCATCAAGGGAAGGCAGGGTTTAAATGTAGTTGTTACATTCTCCCCCTACACCGCCGAAGACCGTATCGGCAAGGGGGTGTACTAGCAGACATTATGGCATTCTCTCCGACAGTCCCTCTAGGAATCAATGGCTGTTTGCGTGGCCTTCCTCTTTTCTTGAGAGGTACTACAGGAGACTGGGTCTCTGTGCCATTGAGAAAGGGTGTTAAAGCTGATGTATGGTAGACACCTAAAGGTTCGTCAGGTTTGTCACAACTGGCTACTACAAAGGTAGTGGGAGATCTCTGGGATAACACAATGTACGGCCCGTCTCTCCTAGGCATGAGTTTTGCACTCCTGTTCTGACTCTCTTTACTTAATGGGTGAAGTTTTACCCATACCAGATCATTAACTTTATAGTTAGGACTTGGTCTGCGTGATTTATCTCCATATGTTTTTTGACGATCTTGACTCATCTCAATGTTTTCTTTAATTTATGACATGTATCCTTCAAAACGTTTTAAATAGGGTGTAAATTCAGGCACAAAATTATCGTTATGGATGACAGACCGCAGATCAGTATTTACTTGGTCCAAAGTTCGTAGTTCTCTGGCGAAGTTTAGGTATGCCACCGTGTGATCTGTTGACTCGTATTTTGAAGTATTCAGTGCAAACCTAAAATAGCTGGTAGCTTTTCAATCCATAATGTATGGTTGTTACCTACCATCATTGCCAAGCGAGGTTTCAAATCCCTATTTTTCCTTTCGACTGGATTTGCCTGTGGGTGATACACGGGAATGAGACTTTGATTGATATCCAAGACAAAACATAACTGTTGCATCACCGCACTCACGAATTGAGTCCCATTGTCACTTATTAGTCTACGGGCACTCCGTATCTTAGGAAGACTTCATTTAGAAGTGTCATGGCACATTCTTTAGCAGTAGCTTGCTTTAATGGGAATAACTCTACCCATTTTGTTGTGTAATCCTCCACTATGAAAATCCACTTCATACCTTCGGTCGTTTCTGGTAAGGGACCAAAAAGATCAATAGCTATGCTCTCAAATCGTTGAGCTGGAACAGGGGTCTGCAGAAGACCAGCAGGTTTCTGATTAGTGGCTTTGTATCTAATGCATTCTGAACAGCTCTTCACATAATCAGCAATAAATTTCCTCATACCAGTCCAGTAATATTTCGAGGAAATTCTGGAAAAGGTACCATCAGCACCGTAATGTGCAGCGGTGGGAGCATCATGGTGCAATTTTAATATCTTCTCTCTCTCATGAGTAGGGACAACTAGTTGAGCTTCTTCAACTTCAGCATGAGGTGATTACCGGTACAGTACTCCCTGATTCATCACGTACCCTCTCCCAGTCCAATTGGCAAAGCTTTCCCCGGTAGCGATCCAAGGTAGCAGAGCGGGGGAAAAGAGTTACCGCTTCTCAAAAGAACAGGTGGTGCCCCCTGGCTGCCACTAATCATCAAGGGAAGGCAGTGTTTAAATGTAGTTGTTACAATTTAAAAAATAATTAATATACTGGAATGAATTAAAACAAAATACTTTCAGACATAATAAAAAATGTACTTTTACTCTGATATAAGTTATAGGCGATATTAAACCATCAAAAAAACTTCTTCAATACTTAATTAGCTATCTTTGATCCTATAACCAAATTAAAAATATTTTATTTTATTTGCTGTAATCCCATGATGAGAGAGTTTTTACTGCGTTTTCTTTTTTAAAACTGACATTCTACTCTTTCAGAGAAAAAACAGATCCCAGATCCAGAATCGAAAAAATTTAGGAACTTAAAAAATTCATCACTGTCATTATTTTTGAAATACTGCGCATTATAGATGTAATTTGTTTGACCTTCTAAGTTATTGGTACAGTTAGTTATGACCCCTCTCTTATGTGTTTTTTCTCATTTAAGGAAGTTGTAAGTAATGTATTTCTCTGTTGCCCTTTTTTTCCCATGCAGAACGGTTTTATGATATTTGGAAAACCACGGTGAGCACTTTGATAGATTACTTGGCCAAGACTTAGACCAAGATGAGTATTTTCAAGCATATAAAGCATAACAATTGTTTTTAGCAGTGACATGCATATTATCATAAGGAATACAATTTTTACCCGGAAGTGGTCGCACGGGACACACAGATCACGAAACTGTTAATTCTGGCAAAACTGTTTATTTGTTACCAAAGAAAAATTGAAAAGTCCTTGAAAGTAGGTTAAGTAAACTTTATCTTAATTAAATTATTCACTGGAATAACGATTTGTATCGTGTACAATAAAATAATTATAAAAAAAAGGACTGGGGTGACTCAATAACCCCACTCGACCGTATCGAGTGCGCGCCTGCTCCCAGGTTAAAACATGTTGAAGTCTTTTTGCTTTAACTATTAAAAATACAATTATTCTTCATCGGAATTTTATATTATTGTTCATTATTTAACATCAATTATAAATGCTAATTCTGTGAGGCTTAAAATTAAAATTCGCTTAAAACTAATTATAATTTGAGCAATCATTTTTTTTAAAAAAAACATTTTATATACATTTTTGTAAACATTGTCGCTCACTTGGCTTTACTCTCCTTACAATACAGCTATTATATCAAGAATGTTTTATTTTCTTATAAATGAACTCCTGCAAAGAGCGGGTACTTCAGCCGGTATACTTTTAATGTATCAGTGCTGCACAGAGTATTTTGTAACTAATTAATTAATACCAAATTAAGAACAAGTTTAATAAGTATTAACGACTTCCATGGGCTTGTCTTGCAAAGCAAAGTTTTTATAAGGAATGCTTATGATTAGAAATTGGCCCTCTGAGTTAGTTTTTCTATATTTAGCAGATATCCATATTTTGTCTTCTAAGCAGTCACAGCATTTTGCAATATGTTCAATTTAAAAATTAGAGAAAGGAAAAATAACATAATAATTATCCTATTACTTAATTAATTTATTTTTTGCTTAAAAGTAGTATTCAAAATTTAATACTTATGTTATTAATTTGCATGGTTTATAATTAAGATCTCGTATTGTAGCTTTAGCGTCAAAGTGCATTATTATTGCATTTAGTGCATTATTAATGTATAAGGGGGGCGCGATAAAAATTGTGATTGAAAAGGGGGGTGCCAGTATTGAAGGTTTGGGAAGCACTGATTTACATTGTAAATGCAGACTTGAAAAAAAATCGATTTTTATTTAGAAATCGGTCTTTTAGACCTCGATTTTTTTGTGAATCGATTTATCAGGTTACGATTCGAATCGATTTAAAAATCGACCTTTTTCGGAAAAAATCACCATCCTTAATTTATAGCAATGAACTCGTATTCTGCATTATTTATGTCTTGAATTTGTGTACTATTGCAACAAAGACCTACATCTTAGGATAGCGGTTCTTAAATTTTCGATCACTGCTGCCCCCTTTTACGTATCAGCCTGATATCGCTTCTACCCTAAAATTATGAACACCCTTCTCTGACTCCCAACACAAGGCTGGGTGATTTAGTGGTTTCTCAATAGTCCTAAAACTGTTTTTGCTATTTATAGACCTTCTGAACATTTCCCCCCCTTAACCCTTTATCTACCGACGGTACTTATAAGTACCACTCACTTTAAAATTACATAGAATAACCATTTTTATGAATTCTTTGACTTAGCAATACTTAGTCAGAGTATTCGTACTGACTAAACAACACTCTGACTTGGCAATACTTAACAGGAATATTCTTTGAAATCCACTCTTCCAAGATATATGGCAGCACGGGCTCTCTACGATGAGTATTTTAGCGGGGAAGACGAAAAGTATTGGAGCAGAAGTTGCATTTTCAGTGGATTGCGAAGATTGTCATTTTTGTTCCGAAAAAATATAGTTAATGTCAAAATGTAAGTGCCTTATTTTTTTGTATCTTACTGAAAACCTTAGAAAACAATTTGACTATTTATTTTAAATGAACAGTGCGTATATAGTTAATTTTACAATTGAATATCTTTAATTAATTAATTAGCTCTAATCAATTAAATTTTCTAAAATTGAGTATTTTGTTTATGTATATCCCTTAATTTTCAATGTAGTTATCCAAAAAAAATATTGCATGAAAAAAGCTACAGTTAATCATAATGCGGTAGATAAAGAGTTAAGAAAACAGTAAACATCTAATAATATATGCATGTAAAATATTACAATATACTAGATTCAAATAAATAAATATTGTAGGCGCAAATAAATAAATAATGCAGGCGCAATTCGAATTATGAAATCAAGATGGATGCAATCGTTATTGTATTGACTCGCTATGAGAACTCAGTTCTTAATCTTTGCCCGTGTATTTATGCTATATATTTTTTGAAAAATTTACGATTTAGTAATGTAGTAGTAGATTTAGTAGCTGCAAAGATAAAATTTAGTAAAACTGAATTAATATTCTTGATTAAAATATATTTTCTAGCAAATATTTTTTATTGGTAATATAGTTTAGAATGACACATCTTTAAATTTTTTCACGAGGCCTTTCACAGTCAGTAAAAGAGGCAAATCTTGACATTAGATAAGAGACCTTCGTTGAGCTCCTAGAAAGGCACCGCGGAGACCCGGGGGACCAAGGACCACAGTTTAAAAACCACTGCTTTAAGGGATTGATACACGTTTAGTGTATCGGGAGTGAAAGTCAATTGAGGCAGTGTAGAAAGTTTGGAAAGTAAGATGCTAATTCTCAGATACGCAATTCTGGTCTCTAAACGGGGGATCAAAATTCCTAAGTTTTTCGCAAGTAGCATTTATGCTTATATAAAAAAACCATCGTTAAACAACAAATAATTAATACAAACATAGTTATACACCAAGAATTGAGTTTTTTTACTGGTCCTTTCAATGATCACGGCCCTATAACAAACTCTAGACTCGTTCTGAAACTGTAGGTGGCAACGCGGACTGATCCGAGGGACTGTGCCTGCGTGACTGCCACGCCAGGGGACATTCGATGATTACTTTCAGCGAGAGAGGTTGTTCAGCTTCACCAGTGAGCTTAGTGTGAATATTTGCAGACGGTTATTACCTCTCGACGAGAGTGGTTGCTTAGCTCCGACAGTGAGCTTAGTGTGGAATACTGTAAGAATACGGTAAGCTCCACCAGTGAGCTTTATGAAGAGATGATGCAGTGATTGTCTCTTGAAGACAAATCTGTGAGCTCTACCAGAGAGTTTTGCGTTAAAGTTTTTGCATCTGCCAGAGGCAAATATGTTTGATGCCGCACGGACCAATATTTTGCTTGATTTCTCTACAAGTGTTATCAAACTCGGAAGCTATTAATTTTTACTTAAATACGTACAAATTGTAAATGCTTTTATGTTGTGTGATCGTGATCGAATAAACCATTAAGACATCAATCAAGTATCATCCATTGACAAGGCTAGGGCATTACAGCGAAAAGAAGTTTGTGTTTAAAATTATTAGAGAGAAAATTAATCTCCTTAATCTAGTCCGAATAATAAGAGATTTCAGCCTTTTACTGTCGAAAAAAAGCTTAAAAATTAATTTCTTAAAATTGACTTATATTTTATTTACAACTTTACTAGTCTTTACAATTTAAGAACACAGTAAAGTGAAATTTTAAAAAGAGAGTCAGGATGTCATTATTTTACAACACCGATATAAATATGAATTTGAAAAAAAAGCAAACAAATGTACGAATTATTAAATTAATTCAATATTTATTTTTATTCAATACTTACATTCATTTACATTTAATTAAAAATATACTCAGCCAACCTTAGTATTATCAATTTTGAAATTGAAACCAAATTTAAATTGAATTTTAATATATATTTTTCTGGGTAAATGTTTAGAATTCAGTATTAAATATTAGTCATGATTGAAACCAAATTAAATTATTTTTTCTTTCAGAATAATTTTGTTTTTATTCATTACACATTAATAGGTCTCTGCCTAGAGTCCATTCTTCTCTCTAGGTTTTCATCTATTTTTAAAACTTAATCTCGTTTCTTATTATATTCTCATTTTTCACACATGGCTTTTTTTTTCATTCTCAAAAACTTCATTACGATTTTGTTTGGTTTAGTTTAAATCTAATTAAAATATCTCTAGATCAACATAAAAAGTAAAGGTGTTGGAAATCTCATTATTAAATTCTACGTATAATATTATTTTAAGAATTTTTTCCATTTCGTTGAATAAAGCCACTTTTCTATTTTAACTCTAACCAATGAGTAAAATCACTAATTTTTTGCTTCCAATTGATATTGCTTTAGTTTTTTTTATAACATTAGAGTTTTTATTTCCTTTTGAAAAATTTTTGAGGAAAAGGAAGTCTTAGAGTGAAAATGCAAAAAAAAAAATCCTACCTTATAAAAAAAATCAGAACTTTTTCAATTATTTATACTAAGGTCTTCTCTGTATAAAAATGGGTCATGTGATATGATTGTATATTACGAAATTCTTCCATTTGCATAGAAACAGAATAAAAAATGTAAGAAAAAATAAATCAAGACATATTTACATTTTGGATTATTAACAAATATTTTTACAGCCTATTTTCAGGCAATGGTTTTTGCAAGAATGGAAGACTAACCTGTAAATAAAAAACATTCAATGTGAGGGGATTTAAATCTTTATTAAATAAGCGTGTGACAAAGTCAAAAAGTTCTGCACTTACTAATAAAAAATTATTAACTTTGATAGCAGAAGTAAAAAGTGCTAAAACAAACAGCACAAAAAAGTACCACGTGACTGTTGGTTACTCCAATCTAGTGATATCCTTTAAGTTCAAGAAGAAAAGTTAATTGTGCCTGTAACAGATGCAAAACACGTTCTCTTTTCTCCTTTCTGTTCAACTAATGTTAGCAATATGAGCAATAATAAGTTATATCCCTTATTATTTATCAATTAATCATCCGCAATAGGGATAAAATGTATTCTTCGAGAGGTTCAGCTATTTAGGATCAATTAATTTATACAACTTTTAAATTGTTTATTTTTCATTTTCCTTAACGATCTATCATTAGTTGTTTTATAGAATAACTAGTTATTTCATAGAATAACTAGGTAAAGTATGGAATTTTTCATCAATTATATATACTATAATTGATAAATAAGAAAATATTGAGACCATGTCAACAAATAGTCTCAATAGGATATTTTTAAATTGATCCGTCCCAGATCTACACAATACTTATTAATAACGAGCTCCATGTAAATTTTGAATCAAATCCAAATAAAGAGGATAATATAAATCAATTGCTTAGTAACGTAACATTAATCACGTAATAGAGGTATTTCCATGAGTCCCATCATTAAGTATTTCTTAAATAACATTTTTGCACTTCTAATGCAAAATCTGAATTGTCACAACATTTCTGACTTAAAAGCCATGCAAATATGATGACTTAGATCTTTGACACATTTCACTCTTTCAACTTCTACATAACAGTCTTTGAAAGGAGATATTTAAACGATTATCTCATCCAGAGTTATTTCAATAAATAACGTATAAAATAGTACCCATATACCACACCGGGGTATACAGAAAGCAGTACATATAACAAAACAAAACAGGAAGTAAAAATAAAAAGTGGCAAAATTAAACACAAAGTAAAAGTTGTTGAAAATCAATGAATCTTCAAATAATGTGAACGAAACATTACTTTAAATATGATGTAAAAAAATTAGATACCATTGGAATATAAAAGCCCACTTACGCACAAGCAGATTATCTCTTAAACATTATTTACAGTGTATTATTTTAAGAAGATTTGGTACCCTTTGAAATACTTTCTTTCTTTATGTATTTAAAAATTATATTTCAACATTTTATATAATGTTTCTATTCAAGAAAATGATACGAGATGAAATTTTTCACATATTATTTATACAATTTTAAAATTTTAAATTTTTTGAAGAAAATTTGGAAAATTTTAAAATTCTACTCCTTTTATAATTATTAATTTTTCGACCTGAATTTTTCGTAATATTCTTATAGATGTTATAAACAACTTTAGGGATTGATTTTACAATAACTTAATTCTTTTTGAGAAAAAAATAAAATGCTGATATGCATACTAAAAATCAACGAAAAAGCCAATATCTCTTACATTTAAAAAAAAAATTCAGTTTACAGCAAAATGGATCCCTAATTTTGTTACATGCTTTATATGCAACACACAGGAAAAAAAGAAAGTGATTGGTAAATAATTGTGGAAGGAATAGCATTTTTAATGCACTAAAGTTTCGAAAAACACAAACTGAGAAAAACCACTTTAAAGTTTATAATTCTGAAAAAAAAAAAAATTATAATCAGCTTAAATAAACCTAAAATACCACTTTAAGATATTAGTTATATGTTTTTCTTCAAAATAATTGCATTTTCGTATTTTTTCAACCCATGCCTTTTTATAAATGATCCATTTTAAAAAGGTATTAATGGCACAAGAAAAGTCAAGAAAAATGTTGAAATTCTTTTTTTTTCTGTCATGACAGAAAGTTTAGTTTTTTTCTTCACATATATTGAAGTATTATATTTGTATGAAAAACATATTAGGAATAAGAACTGAAATTATGAAATTATTAATATAAATGCCTTAATTCTCAAAAATTTTACATGCACACATTTCCCAAAGAAAAATTACATTATTGTATTGCCTAGGAAATATTCTGCTTTATATATTACACATTCTTTTTTCATAGTTATTATTTCTCTTTATAAAATAAATATGTTTGTCATGACGCCTTTTTTTAGCTTTTTTTCTAAAAAGGGGGCGTGACCGAATTGCCTAATTTGTTTTCAAATGAAGTTTTATTCAACTTCTAACTTTCGAAATTACACAAATGATATATCAATCGAAAGATAACAATGCAAAGAATAAGATTAAATAAAAATTTTAAAAAAGCTTTATGTCGGTCATTTTTTGGGTACCACGTCCTCTTAAACGAAAAAGAATGAGATATTTGACAGTATTCTCACCACTAACACTACAATCACAAAGGACAAAAGTTGAGTCTGTTGATGCACATTTTAATGTTACCATGAACAAAAAGAAAATGAATGATTATAAAACGAGTCATCTATCAATTACTAGAAAATTACTCTTCCACTCAAGCTACCACGATAGTCTCTTGAGGAGGAAGACAGAGTTAACCCATTAACTGCCGATGAAAGCTACGAATCCCCCCCAGTGCCGCAGTTTTTCGCACAGGTGCGCGTTGTTTCGCGATTTATTGGAGGAAAAGAAGAAGCGAGTTCTTCAACTTTTAAAAATTGTTTACTTTCACTTTAAAAAATGAAAAAGATAAAATAATAAAATGAAAATACAAAATTTAATGTCTAGAATTACAAAATGTAATAAAAAAATATTACTTATCTTTCGTGCGATATATCCTTAAACATGGTCAGCACATAAATCAGCATCCCATTCAGTTCATTGATAGCGCACAAAGATATCCAATTGGTAGACTTATTCTTAAAAAAAGTTAAAAAGCTCCTATTGCATACGGTAGACGAAAATGAAAGCAAGTAAATTATAGAAAAGAGCACATTCAAACAAACAAAAACATGAAACACTGCTTAGCTATAAATTTCACCGTTCCTGCCCCCTTTCAAATTGTTTTGCTGCCTTTTCTCCGAAATAAGTAAGTTCCTTAGAAGCACTGTCAACAGGTGTCGTCCACGTCACTTGACCATGGTTCAAAATTACGTGGTCCGTTGCCAAAAGCCCTCGTGTAGCGGAACAGTTCGACGTTAATATTCATTCACTTACTCACTCAGAAGCACTGTCAATACCATTTTACTGTATTCCAAAACAGTGAGACTAGTTTTAAACAGACTAGCTCAACGCAAAATGTCCTCCTTTGAAAGGACGAGTATACACGTCCGGGGCACTAAAGGTTCCAGCTCAGCATGACATGTATACACGCGTGAGGCACTTAAAGGGTTAATATCTTATTCTTCTAATTCAGGTACTCTGAGCGAGATTAACTGGTATATTTCGGGTTGATTTAAAGTATTTTTAGAGATGCACGAGGATGATGATTTTTAATAAAGTTTGTAAAATGACTTTGTGTGTGTGCGCGCGCGCGCGTGTGTGTGAGAGAGAGAGAGAGTATAACTTTCATGTAATTAAAACAGCTTCTTTTACACAGCTCGATCAAAATTCGGAGAAATCAGAACTTGAAACTCCGAATCAACAAAAATATCCCCAGCACCCTTGACCATGAACCGCTAATTTTTGCATGGTTTTTGAAACAGTTTATTGAACTAATATCTTACTAAAATAGTACAATTACGTACTGGAGTCGAATTTCAAGGAGCTGAATATTGTTCAAGAGCATCGTCTGAGCTATTATTTCATTCTCCAAAGGTCAATTGAAGGTCCTGAGGGTTAGTTGAACATAAAATGAACAGTATGAACAGATCTAATTATTTTATATGATTTAATCTAGTTGCGTGCTCATAATACTCACTATTGTGGCTTTCTCCCATAGGCTAATGAGACTTAAAAAGTTGTTTTATTATCAAATCAAACTGTTTCTCGCATTGATGTCTCTTTAATGTCACAATTATCCCTAATTTTTGGTAAAGCTTAAACATATTGAATATTGCTTGAAGTTCTTATGTTATATGTGTATGAATGTCACTGTTGTTGTCGAAGGAGCGGTGCATCAATCACAATTCGCAAATGCGATACAGTTAGTTGACTTGAGATTGTAATGTAGTTCCTCAAAGTTACTTCAGGCCCCACCAGTGTATGGATTTTACTCCACGAAGAATCCACAATTTCACGGGATTTTGGAACTCATTGATAAATAACAAATATCTTCACAAATAAAAAATTTTATTCCTGAAACTGAAGTCCTTACCAATATTATAAACGCGAAAGTTTGCATGGATATTTGTTATTCTTTCACGCAAAAACAACTGAATGGATTTTAATGAAACTTTACAATAATATCGCTTATACATCAGAATAACACATAAGCTATAATTTATAAAGATATTGTGGGAAGTGTCCAAAATATAACGATAATTGTCAAGTAAGTAGGAAAAAATTCTGCCATCTGCAAGCAATTCTGGCGTGCTCTGGAAAAAAGCCCGCTAGAGCATATATCTATCTTTTATGCGTGAAGCAAAACATTCACTTTTTGGTTTGTCTACGCCAGGTGTTCGCTTCTAATTTATTACTTTGATCAATGTAATCCAGTGCTTCTCAAACTTTCAATACTGGCGCCCCCCTTTTCAATCACAATTTTTATCGCGCCCCCCCTTATACATTAATAATGTACTGAATGCAATAATAATGCACTTTGACGCTAAAGCAACAATCTTTATTATAAACTGTACAAATTCATGACAAAAGTATTAAATTTCGTACATGTTACTTTTGAGTTAAAAAAAAATTAAGTGATAGGATAATTATATTATGTTATTTTCCTTTCTCTAATTTTTAAATTGGAACATATTGCAAAATGCGGTGGTTGCTTACAAGACAAAATATAGATATAAGCTAAATGTAGAAAAAGAACTCAGAGGGTCAATTTCTAATCATAAGCATTCCTTTGAAAAACTTTGCTCTGTAAGACAAGCCCAAGGAAGTACCGACTGAAGTACCCGCTCTTGGCACGAGTTCATTTATAAGAAAATAAAACATTATTGATATAATCGCTTAATTGTAAGGAGAATAAAGCCAAGTGTGCGACAATGTTTACAAGAATGTAAACTGATTTTCTTAAAATGATTGCTCAAATTATAATTAAGTTTTAAACGAACTGTAATTCTAAGTCTCAAAGAATTAGCATTTAGAATTGATGTTGAATAATGAACAATAAAAAAAATTCCGATGAAGAATAATTGTATTTTATTTTTAATATTTAAAAAGTGAAAAGACTTCAACATGTTTTAACCCTGGAGCAGGCGCGCACTCGATACTATTGGTCGAGCGATGTTATTTGAGTCACCCCAATCCTTTTTTATAATAATTTTTATAGTACACAATAAATATCGTAATTCCAGTGAATAATTTCATAAAGAGAAAATATACTCACCTACTTTTAAAGACACAGAAAACATTTCGGAAAAAAGTTATCACACTGGGAACTCAGACAAAACAAGTACCTAAAGATCGTAAAAAAAACGTCTGTCACTCCCAAAAAAGAGGGAGATATGTGACAAATATATTTTAGTTCACGTTAAGATTGTCAAACAGGAGGATAGTGTCAGGGCCATTGGTAACAATTAAACAATTTTGCCAGAATTACCGATTTCGTGCACTGTGTGCTCGACGTGACCGCTCCCGGATTAAAAGTGTATTTATTACGATATGAATGTTCTAAAAAAATTATGTAAAACGTTTTTCATTATGCTTGGCTTAGTAATCCTTCAAACTTCCCTAAATGAAAAAACAAATACATAATAGCAGGGTCGTAACTAACCGTACAAGTAAGCTCGAAGGTCAAACCGCAGCAAATACATTCTGCTGCCTACAGCTGATGGCAATAATATATAACAGTGATGAAATTTTTATCTTCATAAAATGTTTTTTGATTATGGCTCTGGATTTTGTCTTTCCTCTAAAAGAGTAGCATTTTTATTTTGAAAAGGAAACGTAATAAAAAAATCTCTCATCATGGGATTACAGCAAATCGAATAAAACGTTTTTTATTTAGTTATAGTATCAAAGATAGCTAAAAAATGAGGTTTTGAAATAAAAGCTTTTTTTTTCGATCATGTAAAATCGCAGATATATATATATATATATATATATATATATATATATATATATTATTTCCGTGTAAATGTGTATATTTTTTATTATGTCAGAAATTTTTTGATTTTTTTTTTTCTTAATTCTAGTAAATAAATTTTTTGAAACTTTTATTTTCGATATTCTCGCGCCCCCTTGTAGGTGTATCGCGCCCCCCAGGGGGCGCGCCCCACAGTTTGAGAAACACTGATGTAATCCATACTTTTTTATTTCAGAATAAAACTAAATTTTGAAGGGAGAGATTGTTTCAAATCTATCTTTATTTGAATAGCTACTATTGATTTTTTTCATGTGTAAGCCACTATCGCCAAAATAGTGACCCATACATGCAATAAATATTAATAATTTATTTCTATGCACGTTTTTTTATGATTTTATTATGCACATTTGGTTGTGACAAATTGATTTTTTTCCAAATTAAATACTTTTATCGCTTCTGGTACTTAAAGTAGATAAACTTTGTCTTTCACGCTACATCATTTGGACAAATTTGCATAATTTGTTTGTGGTTAGTGTAGTTAATTGTAACACTATAACTTTGATTGAATAGGCAGATATTGCATTTTTGAGCATAAAAATAATAACTACTGTATTGTATTTTTTGGAGTGAGTGAGTGAATATTAACGTGGCACTGTTCAGCGACACGAGGGCTTTTGACGATGGACCACGTAATTTTGAACCATGGTCAAGTGACGTGGACGACATCTGAACTGGCACCACCTCTCCTAAGTAGAATACCACACCAACGGAAAGACGTTTGAGCTCTCAACGGATTTAACGTGCATCGCACCCCTATACCGCTGGTCTTCAGTGGTACTGGGCTCGAACTCGTGACAAGGTCAGCGTCGATCCAATAGCTTGACCATTCGGTTACCGCAGCCACTGTATTTTTTGGAAGTGTAAAAAAAGTATCTACTAAGAATTATGCCACAAAAACGTAAGTCTAACTTTTCCCAAATCTCTAATAAAGTTCGAGCTATGAAAGTAGCTAGACATTTGCCAACTTGACTCTATCACCAACATTTCGCTATGTTTTTCATTTAATCGCCGTTATAACTTAAGAAACGGCGTTGCTTGCGAATATTACAATTTTAACATAAAACAAATACAACAGAAAGTAATATTAATGTATTACACTTTCAGATATAAATTATTTACACTACTTTAAGAGTTCATTACGCAAAACTTTTAACAATGTGTTACTTTTGCTGAGCAGAGATCAGCTTAGGAAGGTATTTTCAAAAATCGACCCTCAAGAGAGTTACGGGCAGTTATAAATAAAAAAATATTATTTTATCAGCTATTAAATCTACAGACTTAAAATTTAACAAACGTGTTTTTTTCCTCCTTTCTTTTTTTATTTTGTTCAGCTGAGATATGCAAAAAGCTTTTTTTGTTTAATTTGTAATTCCCGTAAAAAATTAACTCATTAAAAACTTCTTTATCACTCACTCTTTATTGTTTAATTTTTCAGTTCAAACCATACGAATATAACGGGTATACCAGTTAGTACTTTATAATTTTCAGAAATAAATCCCTTTTTGAAGCAAAAAAAATTTGATTAGACAAGAATATTTACTTAATAAATGAAATTTTCGGTCTTTGCATTTTACCAGTTAGCTCTTGACAAATAAATTCTTATATTCCTATGTGTCGAAATAAGATGTCAACTAGTGGAAGATTTCACAATTATGAAAGTGTATAGCGCTGACCCAAATAACAAACTTTTAGAAGTTCGTCTTTAATTTACATGTAAATGAAGTCAAGGGTAAGTTTAAAATTCTGAAACCGAACAAAAGAAGCAAAGAATTTTTTTAAGAATGTTCTTAAGAATTCTTACGTTTCATAAAGCTAACAAACAGTGACCAAAGCGATAGAATATGCGCTGAGAATTTTATTTTCAAGCTGTGATTTCTGAGATTAACCAAACATTATTTTTAATAGTGAAATTGATTTTCAGTTGTATTTTCCAGTGCACACAAAATTTTGTTAAAATAGGACATCTGAAATTTAAACCAAATTTTTTGTTATTAAAAGACTATTAAAATTCTCCACACTTGTCAAGTTTTTGAAATTTTAGTATCTTCACCATTTTCATCGCTTTTAAATGAAACGGCTATGGTATTACTCGCTCTAACTCAATTACATCGGCTTTGTTAATTTCGCAAATGTAGAATATTTAATACTTATAAAAATATGCATGAATGTTAAATTTCAAGCTAAGATCCTAACTCAGCTTGTTCATAAAATTTTTAAAGTTTATTGAATATTGCTTACATATTAACGCTCTTATAATAGCACCCTGAGAAATTAATTCTGTCTCGAGTTTCATCTGGAGTTTTCATAATCCAGAAAAAAAATTTACATTTAACTAGAAAACATTTATATTTCACATATATATATATATATAAAAGAAATAAGTATTATTTATCAAAAACAAGAAATAATAGATAAAGAACATAACAAGAAATAGCATTATAAAAATATAAAAGCAGAACATGAAGAACAAAATTATAGAGAAATAAAAGAACTACAAAAAAGCAGAACCTAGCGAGTCAGAAAGCAATTTCGGACTTAGGACCGAATAAGTGGGGTTAAACTAGTTTAAAGGCGCCAACCTTCCCCCTTTGCAACTCGGTAGGAAAATCAAATAAAATAAAATAAACAAAACTTCAGAGTATGGATAACTCAGAGAGCATGATAAAACCAATCACTACTATTATGTAACAAACTCTCCTAAAACTCTTAATGCAGAAAAATCACAAAATCACAAAATAATTATGTAAGAAAAGTAGAAAAATGCTAAAACAATTACATAAGAAAAGTATCATTCAAAAATTAATTTAACAAAATTTCTTTACTCACAAAGCTTTTACGAAGAGAAACAAGCATCTTGCCATTAATGAAAGTCAATTATTCACTAAGTTAAAAAATTCGAAAATACATAACCACATCTTTTGAGCTGACTTTTAAACCAGCCAGAAAAGACAAGTATAAAATGACGACAATCAAATATGGTAAAATTTGAATTGGTTGATTGTCAAAAATGTATATTTGCTAGGCTCTAATTTGGTTGGTTGTCAACGATGTGTAAGATGTTCAAGATGTGTGTGGAAAAAATGTAAACTGTGATATGAGTGTTATGATATAATCTTCACAGCAAGACCACTAACATGCTGACTTTGAAAACCTATTGTTGTGTGGTGGATTTGGAATTCGAAGTAGCAAGCCGGTTAATGTATTTGTGATGAATATAAGATCTCAAGAAATTAAAAGGGTATTCATGATCTAAACAACATTGAAAAAATTTTTTAAACAACATTGAAAAATTTTTTTATATTATTGTATTTATCTATTTTGTGGGTAGTTAAGTTATCATTTCTAAAGAAAAAATTCAAAATGATATTTCTGTAAATTGATATATGTAAATTACTGTTCCATACGGGAATTTTAATTATATGGAACTTAAACGAATCTCTTTTGTCAAAAATGTTACTGACTACATTATTGTTAATAAGATGCAAGTCTAAATTCAAGAATTCCACCCTATTAGAGTTGAAGTTAGTTTTAAGGAGCTTGAGATAATCAGGGTAGAATGTAATATTTGGTTTGTATTCACTATTTTTACCAAAAATTATTGTATCATCTATATAACGATAAATTAAGTAAGAATCATTTACAACATGATCTATTTCAAAAAAATGTAAATATAGGTTCGCTAAACAATTACTAGCTAGACCACCTGAGGTAATCCTTTGATCTGTTTATAAAGTTTCTGATCAAATGTAATGAAATTTTCTTTTAATACGAGGTTAACAAGAATATCACATTTTTCTTTTTCATTGAAGTATATAATTCATATTTATCATAAATTAACTGTAGGACCTTAATCATATCGTCAATATCTGTAGAATTAAAAGGTCCTCGAAATCAAAACCATGCATAGAAAAAATCATCATATCCTTAGTAACTCTAGCAATCTCTAAGCTATTTTTAATAATTGCCGTGTTTTGTAAATTATCAATTAGATTTTGAAGAAGAGATTATAAGATCTTCCCAGACTTCGTGATATATGTATTGTATCCATTAGTGATACTACGGAATTTTATAGGGCTTTTTTATGAAATTTTGGTGTTAAAAAATACTTGGATATTTAATATTATTTAGATGAATATTCAGTCTTTTGTTAAAAGACGATTATCATCTTCTCTATTATTGTGAATTGATTTTTGAAATGAATTATTATTTAAAATGTGGTTACTTAATATTTTTACAGTAAAATATTTACAAATTATGGCATAATTAGCAGAGACCTTATCAACATATGTAATAACGAAGTCATTTTGGATATTTACTATTGATGATTTAAGATCTTTATACATAATTTCATTTTCAACAGTAAAATCTAATTCCCGAATTTCTGTTGCTACATAAGATCTAAATTGATTGAATGCTTCAATCGGCATTCCGTATTTAATTGCCATTTTAAGGTAGAATTTATCTAAATCTTTTATGATTTGTTTCATAACGTTAGATTTATTTTTTGTGATCATCAGTCTAAAACCGGTACCTTTTTCCATAAAATTTCTTAACAAATCATCTTTCACGATGCTAAGGTCTCCTGTGACAACGTGCTGATGATAATCATCAATATAGTCTCGATATAGATTATATATATATATATATATATATATATATATATATATATATATATATATATATATATATATGAATGTAATAATTTATCATTTTAATTTTCTCTGGAAGGTAGGATTTTATTTAATTCAAATAATGAGGTGTTCAGCCCTCCAAGATTTCACGTAATAAATAGTTATTAGTTTACTCACCTAACGTGTGAAATATCCTGTTAACTACAACTTTATCTTTAAAGAAAACTGCCTTGTACATGCTTTTCAAAACCAAATGAAGCAATGTGTTGCACTATCCAATTGTTCTGACCAATCGCATAAGTAGTTAATGAAAATCACAGGATTATAAAAACTTCCGGTTGAGGAAGCTATAAAAGTTCAGATCTCCGGAAAGAACAAAGCACGCTTTAGTGTATTGTCCAAATGTCTACGTGTATTTGTTTCTTTGTGTTGTCGCAGTAAAAAATAAAGGGACAATTAAAATATCTTAGGAATTCTCATCATTTCTTCAACGACTACAGCAAGGTAAAATTAAAACAGAAAAATGTTAAATAATTCCCGCGAAATCGCTTCATATACATACTTTATCTCCACCGACATTTTTTAAAAATATTTTGGAAAGCAAGTAGCATTTTTTATTTGCTCAATTTCAGTCTCTTACGTGAGTTATCAATAAACATTAATGAAGGTTAGTTTCTTTTTTTCAAGGTGTAACAACATTTTAAATTAAATATAAGTTACAATAAGTTTACAGATTATTTTCAAGCAACTGATATCTCTTTCAACGAGTGTTAAAGGTCAGACTAAAATTTCAAAAACAATTTTTTTGAAAATTTCTTGAATAAATATGGTTTTAAATTCATCGGTAATATTCTATTATTAAAAATTATTCAATTATACTTAAACTCATAATATGATACGCTTCAGTTGTATTTCAATCCATTCATTTATATTTTTATTCGTTATACCAATGTTTAATATTCGATATGTAAATGATAAAAAGTCGTCTAAAATTAAATTCAACGTTAAGAATTGACATCTTAAGGTATCCGACTACGTTCGGAACCATGATTATAAAAAAGCGCATGAATGGATAATTTTCAAGATATTTAGTGCCACTTAGATTAGAGTGCAAGTATAAAATTGTTTTAAGGACATTTTGACAAAAAATAATTATTTAAATACAATATTTCACAAAAAAATTAACTTAGAATAACTTTTTTTCAAAAAGTTCTTCTTTTGTGAAAAATGCTTCTATTTTAATAATATTTTGCCTGTATATAGCTCAGACCACTGTACAGAGGCTCAACTATGATTTTTAAAAATTCACATTATTTTCAGAGTTACAACCCATTGAAATAATTATTGGCGTTTTTTCTTAAAATTTCTCCCCTCTGTTGTCATAAAACATGGATAAACCCACTTCTAAGTTATATATTTCAAAAATTCTAGTTGAGCCTCTGTACAAAGGTCGGAGCTATATATAGGCAAAATATTATTATTATAAAAGCGTTTTTCACAAAAGGAGTATATTTTAAAAATTGGTCATTCTGTGTTCATTTTTTGTCAAAATATTGAAGTTAAGTAACTTTTTGGTCAAAATATCTTTAAAACAATTTTATACATGCATTGTAATCTAAGTGACACTAAATACCAGAAATATTATCCCTTTACACGCTTTTGCAAAATCACGGGTCCGAACGTAGTCGGATACCTTAAAACAAGTCTTAACATCGAATAATATATTGTATAATAAATGTTAATACTAAAACTATATTTTATATTATAGTGAATTCTTTTATGTGTAAATATGTTCAGAGTATGTATTTTATCCTTCAATGTTAGCACTTTGCAAAAAACTGAAGAAAAAAAATTGTAAGGATGTTTTTAGTTTTATAAATTTCATGATAAGCCTAAATAGTTACCTAAACAATGGTGGCAGTTCATTCTGAACAAGGAAAAAACTAGCTGCCTGAACAAAAAGGGGTGTAAGCTTTTTCAATATATAAATTCTGCTTTCAGAAACCTAATTTAAATGCAGAAACATTTTCACCCAAACGAACTTCTGAACTGCACTTCAACTTCAACTTTCTAAGGGTAAAAAAATACAAAGCTTCTTCTGCGTTTTAAAAAAACCCAACTGTTTGACGTTTCACAAATAAAAAAATATTTTTAATCGTTTAAAGAGAAACTACTTTTTAAAAAACTATTTATTTACTATCTTTTCTCACACATCGGAGATTCTTTCTTCAAATATTTCAAAATACCTCTGCATAGAAAAAGAAATTAAATTTTTTTCTATAGATCTATCTACTTCAGATAAAGATTGCTACGAAATGCAACATTTAACAAAAATTACACATATGAAGCTGAATTTAAGTGCTTTTTTTAAATGGGAAATAAATTATTAAATTTTAATGTTAAAAGTTATCTCTCCTAATATCTATCTTCTCTATAATAGCGATTGATTTTTTTATCCACTTACGGTAAGCTTTCACTTCTGAAAAATATTTCTCTTATTCCTTTTTATAATTGAAAAAATGTTATTATATACATCTAAACTCTGTGTCCTCTAAGCTTAATTCATTTTCATTTTAAATTCATTTGATATAGAAAATTGTTCACAGTTTATTAACTTTCAAAATACCATTGTGTTTGAGATACGATAATCATAGTTTAATTTTTAAAACCAATGCATTCTCTTTTTTTTGAAATTTTTTACTATAAGCAAGTTTAGTCCTTGAATATATTTTCTTTATTTAGAATAGCAAACATGTCTGCTAAATAAGGTGAAATTCACAACTATATATATATATATATATTTCATTATATAATTGGAGAATATATAGTCAGGACTTGACTCATTTAAAAATAATCTGAACTTCGAATGTATAAGCAGGGTTCTTCGGCATCAGTATAATTTTCTATACAATGAAGAAAAAAAAATCATATTTTTTTTCTTGATTTTATGAAATATATTATTTTTACAGTACCATTTTTAAAACATTCTTTAATTCATTCTCTATTCGTTTTATTGCTACCATGCAATATTTCAAATATACGACGTTATAATTAAACTTCATTTGTTTTCTTTTTTTCTTTTGTATGCTTATTAAAATAAAAAAGTGGAAATCGGCTCTTATCTGCAAACAATATACGATTCCAATAAAATGATAATTTATGTTGATTTCATAATTAGTGCTGAAATGTTCAACAATTTTGGAACGCCAACAATATATGCTAAGTCTTGCTTAATGGAAAATGTTTTCAAATAGGGGAATGCTACTCATATTCTTTCATCCTTTCTAAAAGATTGTGACATATACTCTTGCAAACGTTAAATATTGTTTGGTACTTATGTATTAGATACACCACAGCCAAATTGTCACCACGTGAATCGCGCCATTTTCCATCAAAATCTGAGTGATTTTTTATCCATATAAAACACGTTGGAATCTCTGTTTTTTCGATATCATGGCGTGATTCATGTAGATCCAGTTTCAATTTGGTGATGCTAATACGTATGTATCCATTATTTATAATGCAAAAATAAAATGCACAGTGGACGGAAAATAAATTTAATATAAACAAAGCAAGTATGAAACAGAATTTAAAGCCAAAGAATAAGCTAACCAATCTCAATAAAAACGCTTATCGATAATTAACTAAAAGTCTTAAGAGAAAATTTCATTGCTAAAATTTTAAAGGAAAAAATAACACTCGGTTCTTTGAATAATGGCATTATAATTTCATTTTATAATCAATAGTTAAAACTTCCTCGCATTTATGAAAATGTTATTAGGATAAAATACTAAAAAAACGCAAATTCATTTCTGATAAATTCTCAATAGTTTTTAAGTTGTATATGTCTTTGGACAACGTCGAATAAACAAACATTTAATTTATTCTAATTTTGATTATTAGAAATTAAAATTAATTGTTTCGCATTCCTGCAACTAGCTTATTCGATACAGCTACAGCTAATACAATGCTACTTCATGCAATTATCCAATTATATTCAATCTTTGACAGAGCTTTTACCGAATAATTTGTTCCAAGATGCCTTCTTACATTATTTTTGACGTAAATATGAATTGCGCTGTAAAAAAAGTCCTCAAAATTGTAGATTTTTCTAAATAAATTTTAAATAATTGTTAAATATGCATAAAAATATTGATAACTCTACTGTTTACTAATTTATTTAATACGGAAGAATAATAGTTAAATTAAAAATAACTATAATAACTGAGAACTATATTTGGGCATGTTAAAGATCAAGGATGTTGGCGTACTAGATATAATTTCGAGCTATACAGGCTTTACAAAGAACCTCAAGTTACTCACAAGTCATCCGAAGTAACAGATTGAGATGGCTCGGCCACATCAGGAGAAGCCCTGAAAACAACCAGACCAGAGTTTACACATTTAAGAATCCTATGGGATCTCGAACAAGAGGAAGACCACCAACAAGGTGGATATAGATGATGTTGAAAATGACTTAAAAATTCTAAATATTAAAAACTGGCAGAGAGTTGCTGCGTATCGTTGGAATTGGAAGAAGCGAGCTGTGGAGGCAGCCAAGACCTGTAACAGGTTGTTACGCTTATAAAGAAGAAGAAAAATAAATTTTAAATTATTTTCTCAGAGATAGTATATTTTTAAAACTAATGGAGCAATATCCAATATAAATTAAACAAGTAACCAATTCAAAATATTAAATTAACATTGTTTCACTATAAAAACTTTCTACGTTTAATAAATTCAAACATATTTATCACACATCACATTAATATTTATCATAACAATTTAACTTCAAATATTCAGTCAATTTTTTTAAAATTTACATTTTATATACTTTAATGTGCTCATAATTTTCTGCATTTTCACTTACTTGTTTTAAAACTTCTTACACTTCATTGGTATTTTGCTTCAAAATCATTCAATCCTGCGATAATCCATAGCGGAAGAAAAATGAACAAACGGTATCTATGAAATGTACTCCAAATATATTTTTCAGCTTAAAGCAAAATATTTTTCCACTAGATTTTGAAGAATATTTATAAACACAATTTCTGCTACAAATGAATTTCAAATTTTCTTCTTTCCTTAAAAATACAAGATCATCGTTTCGTGTAACGATAAATCTTTTACCTTTTAGGAGTTAATAGTTATCGTAAGTATCTTTATATGTAGCAATATTTGCTGTTGCATTCAATAGTTGACTTCATTCGTTTTCTTTACATTCAAAGATTAATGAAAAGGCAAAACTGAGAAACATTTTCATTGTTCTTTTAAATAATATATCTAACTGCTTGATGAAACATAATTATGAAACAGTGTTTTGCACGAAATTCCTTCGTTCACATTTTAAATGAGAAAGGCATTACCTATTGCGACCTGATAAAACACCATTTAGAAAGATTTATCTAAGAACTTTGATCCTGTTACACATCGCTGTATTGACGGAGTATTTTATATTCTGACCCTAACATTCCCACAAGGGCTTCTTGCTCTTTATATTTGTACAATTCTAAGACATATGTACATAGCCTGAAGCGTGTCGTCTCCAGCCCTTCGTGCGATTATTTGATAAACAAATGGATGAACAAATTTATTTGAGAAAAGTTTCTCAATAAAATTCTTTCTTTAGTGTGGATCTCTGAGACGTAGGTTGCATTTAAAAGACCGTCTTTTTCTCAAATTGGGAATTCTGAATGTCTTTTTAACACGCTTTTATAAGTTTCACTTGTATGTAACGGTATCTTTGTACTCGATTTTTACCCACTTTAAAAGGTCAGATTAATTCGAAATTTTGCACACTTGTCAAGGACCAATGACAATACAATAATTTCATAATTTTGTTCCATTGTCCTGAACAGGGAAAATCAGGAATAGCGATTTCAAGATTTGGCGACTAATTCCATATACCATTGCCGAATTTGGCGACTAATTTTGTATACCATTTCCAGATTTGGTGACTAAAAGACGAAAACGTTTTTTTGCGTCAGCAACTTCTTATCATAATATAACAGTCTTTCTGAAAATGGAATAAAAAAAAGATTTGTGCATGTGAAAAAAAAATTGTTCTAACTCAGGGATGGACGAATTTTTTCGGTTTTGGGCCAAATATTTAAAAAAAGTGTATGAGTGAATGATAGTTAAAAAAAACTAAAAATACATGCTTTTACTGTAGAGCGAACTAAAAACATGAAAAATCTATTACAGTTTTAAAAAACTAAAAAACACGCTTTTATGGGTTTTTTAATCGAACTAAAAAATAAAAAATAATTCTTAATATAAGAGTAAGAAAAGAAAATTAATGTCAATGGGGTAAAAGCGGGGGGTATGCTTTGTACTAAATTTTTACACTAACTCGGCATTTCGGAATAGAACTGGTAAGAAATATAACAATTCATGTAGAGCACCCCACGCTTTTACCCCAATGACTTTAATTTTCTCGTAAATCATTTTATTCTTACATTATTAAGAATTACTTTTTTTACATTTTAGTTCGATTAATCAGAAAAGCGCTTCCTTTAAGTTTTTTAAACAATAATTTATTTTTTGTGAGCTATTGTGAACCTTTTTGAAGAGTTTTTAAATATTGAGAACTCTTTTAAAGATATTTAACTGTTTAATAGTTTATTGTGAAATTTAAGGAAAATGAATTTAATATCAATGATTTTCAAATCTGATCTCCATTAAAAGGTTTTAGAGAATAGAAAAGCTCTTTTTGAGGTCATTTGTCGTTTTGATTTAAGTGGGTTACTTAAATAAAATATATGTTAATTAGTGAAAAAAATTGTATGCGAGTTTGTTTTTTGATGCAACCTTATTTATATTTTCGAAATAATGAGTGTTTTCATTCTAATTAAATAAATAGCACATTATTTCGAGTGAACTTATCTATTTTTGTAATTTGAATTATACGAAATATTTCACAATCCGAAAAATATCCTGTAAATTTCTAAATTTTGAGATATACCGTTTTTATTCGAATTCAAACAGTGATCGATTCTAAGCCGCATTCGAAATTCTGGACACGATTTCGTGAAAAAATAAAAAAATAGTGTAAAATATTTTATCGATATCCGATATTTACGAAATTTTAAAACATTAAAAAGAGAACTTATGAAAAGTGAATATTTAGTTTATTTTACCAGAATTGAAACTTTTAAATACATACATGTGAACAGGTAATTACTAAAAACGGCAACATATGTTGAATTTTTAACATCCAACAAATTTTCCCGCCCTCAATTCTAAGTTGTGCCCAATTTTCGCTAACATTAACATCAGGGGAGAAGGTTTGGCTTAGATTCGAAATAAGTATAGTATGTCTTGTTCACACAACTTTAAGGCTGTTTTTGGCTAATGTTAAAGAGCAGGACCCAATCTTGCTTTCAGAAGACATAGTAATAAATATTTATCCAAAAAATTCTGAAGCAAAGTGGCTTTCTTGATTTAAAAATTCTAGTTCTAAAAATTAGCTTATTTTATATTGTATTCTTATCTTCTTTTCCTGGCTAATACCTATTGGTGGCCCAATTGTTGGGTTTTATTATCCTCAATCAATAAAATGTACCATGATTTTGTATTCAACTTCAAAACAGTGAATCCCTGGAAATATTTATGAAAATAATTTTAAATTATATTGTAAATTGTGTTAAGTGGAAAAGTGACTCACACGGACAACCAGATTATTTTGAATCAATAAATCTGTAATTTTGACTGCCTTAGAAACATTAGAAAGTATTTTGCAGGGCTTTTAAATTTCAAATTTAATACAGAATTTTATTACTTGATTCTTACTCTTTAAACAGGAAGATATGGTATTTCATAAAATGATTACATCATTCACTTCCTTAAACATCTGTTTCTATTTGAGATGTCATCGTAAAAACGTTACGTACCTAATTAAATTAAAAACTTGCTATATCATACAATGATTACACATTTCTAAAAACACAAAACAGTAAAACACCTTGAAAAAGTTGTTGATGTCAAATAAGACCATAAATCGGAATGTTTCCATGTACGATTGAGAAAAACTACTTCATGACAATTGTAGTAATTTATTTATTTTCTCTCTCCTTTTTAACGTGTCTTCGTATTCGTGAATTATAGTTTTGTAAATTTCCTTTGCATTAGAAAACTATGTAAATATGTACAAACCGTTTCTTATGAATCAATATTTATCTTTTGTTTTGAAATTATGAAATCATGCTTTATAAGTTATGACATGCAAATCAAAATAATTTAGTCATTTTAAAATCAACAACCCTTAAAAAATATCAGAGATAAAATGTTGTTATTTTTATTTTGGTTAATCGTTCTCAGCATGTCGGCTGGGTGACATGGTTGGTTTGCCACTGGCCTTCTGTACCCAAGGTCGCGGGTTCGACCCCGGTCCAAGTCGGTGGATTTTTATAATGCAGAAAATCGACAGCGGTCATGTCGTATGATTATACGGCATGTAAAAGATCCCTAGGAAAAATTAAATCCTTGTACAGGTTCGCATCGTCAGGCCCCAGGTGCCTCCCTCTTGGGAGGAAACTGGGCGTCAAAATTACCTGCGGTGATTGGTATCCACCTATATGGCGCCGCACTAAAAAGAGACACCAGCTTTCAGTGAATTCACTTGGTAGATTGACAAACTCTGTTAATTACTGTTCATAATCTGCCATTAGAAAAAAATGTTCTCAGCGTTGAAGTAAAGGAACAAAGTATATATATATATATATATATATGTTACTGTTTAAGTGTGAAACCTGTTGTTTCATAGAATAATTATTTCATGAAATAATTAGACAAGTAAGTTAAAGTATATAATATTAGTGAATTCTGCGCTTTAACTAGGTATTCTATAGAATAACGATTACCTGATCGCGTTAAAGTATGAAATACGACCTATGGTTCGAGTTTTAAAGCAGAAACTCAAAAGTCCTCGAAAAGATGGCTAATTTAAAAAAAAATTAATTTAAACACTTTAAAAACTCAAAATGGAGGAGAGGAAAAAGGATTATTTCAATGTAAAATTATATGTGCAGAAAGCTCATGGAGATATCTATCGAATCACACACAGGCAGGTACGGATGAACAAGGTGGCCTAGGATTCGAGATATAAAGGAAATAGCCCTGTAGGGGAAGGGGGAGGTCGATTTCTCGTATACCTCGCGATATGACATAAAAATATAGAACCTTCAAATATCAAGACCCTATATCTCAATTCCAAAGGAGGGCAAATTTTTTACCCAATCCCGTAGGAATAGCATGGTAACATGATATTTTATTGCTGGAACCCCCTACCAAAAGAGGGCGAAGTGGAGAAATGGATGGGTCTTGACAAAAGGAGCCTGTGGTTCAACCCTCAAAACAGGGACTCAAATACATTCCAAGATATTACAGATTTAAAAAAAAGTTTAAAACGTTGAAATAAAATACAGGGAATGACCCTATGAGCAAGAAATTTGATGGGAATATACAATGAACACAGAGGGATTGAATGAGTCAGGTTCGAGTGGACTGAAAGGCTCAGGTGTCGAGCTATTGGAAAATGCGGTCTAGTGTCTTGGTCTTGTCCTTGTACTTCCTAACCAAACAGGTAGTACTATCGATCCCCCAAATATCCCCAAATCATCAAACAAATTACACCATAGGATTAACACGGGTATTGATATTTTAGTATGTAAGACCTCCCCTACCCAAAGCAGGTCATCATTAGTAAAGAAACTATGAAGAGGGGAGGGGACAGGCCAGAGGTTACACATGTAAAATAAATATAAAATAACTCTGAAATTTTTTATGTTTCCCTTTAACGGTCCATCATTAGTTATTTCATGGAATAACTAGTTGTTGCTTAAAACAACTAGGTAAAGTATAAAATGTTTCATCTATTATATACTTAAACTGGCTTGTCTCTAGTTATTTTCTGAAATACCTAGTTATTCTATGAAGTAACTGAGTTATACACTTTAACGGTAACCTATACACGAAAAATACTAGTATTTGTATATACAAGGGGGAAAGTCAAAAAGTAAAGGGACTTTTGCGAAATCTCTTTTCAACGCAAGATACAACTTCTAGTATCCAGCGTTGAAGGAGGAATAGTCGGCAACACTTCCATACAACGCGTCACTAGTCTTTCCTCGCAGTCTTCGGGGTGTAGCAGACAGTTCAACAAGGCAACTCCATTGTCGATCTGCATCAAGGTAGAAATAGGAACAATGATTCGCTTTTTGTTTGCGGAAGGTATGAAACCTGCAGAAATTATTCACCATAAGCAAACGCAGTATGGTGAAAGCTTTTAATTGCGAAGCAAGATTTATGAATGATTAGAGCGCTTTAAACAGGAAAGAACTTCTTTATATGACGACGGAAGATCGGGCAGTCGAATGACGCCAAACGCTGATTACAATGTACAAGTTGTTGATGGAATACTGGTGGAAGGGATAGGTCTTATCCAACGCAGATAACACACCTTCAGCAAACAAAAAGCGAACCCTCCTTTTTTTTTCTCAGTGCAGATTGACAATAGAGTTACCCTGTTGAACGTTCTGCCACTATCCAACGACTGTGAGAGAATACGAGTGACATATTTTATAGAAATGTTGCGGACTACCCTTCAATCAACGCTGAGTAATAGTGCTGATGCCAAACCTTGGAAAGAGAAATTACAAAATTTCCTTTAAAGTTTAACGCTCCTTCATAAATTCCATAGGAATAGAAATCAGAATAATGAGTCACTAGCAATCAATTAAATACAAGCTGAAACTATCCAAATAAGACGTACTGCACCGTTTGGTAACACACAGTGGGGTGAGAAGAAATATTTTCCCCTCTCAAATATCAAAGAATTCTCAATTTTTCTAACAGTCGGTACTTAATGAGAACGTTAAGGAAATTAACCGGAGAGTTTTCTATTAAGGTATCCGACTAGGTTCAGAACCGTGATTTTGCAAAAGCACATAAATGGATAATTTTCATGATATTTAGTGTCACTTATATTAGAATAAATGCATAAAATTGTTTTAAGAACATTTTGACAAAAAATATTTATTTAAATATAATATTTTGGCAAAAAATTAACTTCGAGTAATCTTTTTTCAAAATGTTCTCCTTTTGTGAAAAATGCTTCTATTATAATAATATTTTGCCTGTATATCAGTGTTTCTCAAACTGTGGGGCGCGCCCCTCTTGGAGGGGGCGTGACAACCCTACAAGGGGGCTCGAGCATATCGAAAAGTCGAATATAAAATATTTAAAAGTTATCAACTTACTAAAAGAAAAGCAAAACAAAATATAATCAGACATAATAAAAAAATACACAGTGACTCTGATATACTATACTTAAAGGTGTATCAGAATGGCAGAATATATTTGATACTAAATATCGATATTAAGAGAAGAAGATGTTTAATATTTTTTCCATGAGCTTATCATATACAAAATTGCATAAAAAAATTAATACTTTATAATTTTACGGTTTATAATTAAGGTCGTATTGTACCTTTATAGCGTCAAAGTATTATACATTATTACTGCATTGAATACATTGTTATTGTAGGGGGGGCGCGAGGAAAATTATGATTGAAAACTGGGTTGCGAATATCGAAAGTTTGAGAAGCACTGCTGTATATAGCTTAGACCTCTCTACAGAAGCTCAGCTAGAATTTTTGAAATATTTAACATATAAGTGGGTTTATTGATATTTTGCGACAACAGAGGGGAGCAATTTTAAGAACAAAACGCCAATAATTATTTCAATTGGTGGTAACTCTGAAAATAATGTGAATTTTTCAAACTTTCTTGTTGAGCCTCTGTAGAGAGGTCTGAGCTATATACAGTAAAATATTATTATAATAGAATCATTTTTCACAGAAGGAGAACATTTGGTAAAAAGATTATTTTAAGTTAATTTTTTACCAAAATATTATATTTAAATAATTTTTTTTGTCAAAATGTCCTTAAAACAATTTTATGCATGTATTCTAATCTGAGTGACACTAAATATCATGAAAATTATCCATTTATGCGCTTTTTAAAATCACGGTTTCGAACGTAGTCGGATACCTTAAGGGGTTCTTTAGAAATTTTACTTGGGTAAAGAAGGCGCTTTGTCTTTCTGTGATAAAATGGCATGCCATGAAAATTAAGTTGAAATTTTATTTCTATGTTTATGTAAATGGAAATAAACACATGATATATATTTTTTTTATCTTATTGGACTAAATAATTCATGCACAGTGTTTCAGAAACATATAAAGGTATTAGACGATAATTTATCTCATTTCATTATCAGTGTTACTGTTTGTTACTGTCAGTCTTTTATAGTAACTTTAAATTACTCTTCGATATTGATGATTTTAGCGTTTATGATATTTAAATTACTTATTTATAACAGCTAAAAAGATTCATTTGATAAGAGCACTTTATAAATATAATACGGGAAGAGATGTGGCATCTTGCGAGTAGAAGAAAAAAAATTCTTAGTTAAAAATCTAAGTTTGTATCTAGAATTTTAGTGGGTTTTAAATAATCATTTTTCATTCAATCATCTTGTTATTAGTATTCTTTAAAGAAATGGGGTTCACATCAAAGTGCATTGATGTATGTAATTTTTGTTTTCAAATATTTTGCACTTAAAGAGGTTGTTCTAATCTTTTAGGAGGTGTTGTTGTGGAATTAAGCAAAAAAAATATTCGAAAGGACCTTTTGTATAATGAAATACGCTGAGATCACTTCCTATTCAAATGACAAAATACGCAAATTGCGTCCCCTTTAATGAAAGAACTAAAAATAAATTCCTATCAGTGTCTTGGTTATATAATGAATTCATGTTATTCTACTTTGGAAGGCATTATTACAAACAATTTATAAGAAGGAAGTCATCAAGATTTAGCTACAAGGTTTGTTGCATTAATACTTCAGAAAAATTGAATCTTAATTTCATGCATACCAAGGAAGAAATCCTAATTTTAATAAGCAATATGAAGTAGAAATAGGCAAAGGAGATCGCATTAAATATTGAATCGAAATCGTGTTTATATGGTAAAAATTGATCATTTTTGTGCTGAAAATTCATAATTCATTGTATATTTCATGTCATAAACTCACAATTGTTTTTTAAGTGTTTGCATAATAACTCAGTAAAGGGGGAAATGCATTTTTATGTATGGCATTCATTAAATAGTCAAGCTAATAAAATGGTTATTGCATTAAATATTTAATGTATTAAATAGTAAAGAATTATTTACATGTCATCAATTGTATACCTTTTCATCAACATTCCAAAAGGAAACTAAATTTGAAGGGAAAAAAATTAATTTCACTTTTCCCTAGTTAAAAAGGAAAATAGTTTTGATTTTCACAAACAATTTAATTCCTTTGAATGACTACACTCAGATGTCAAAGCAATACTTCGTATGATTGAAAAAGTAAAAACCTTTTCCATTAAAAAAATGAAAATATTTCTTCATTTTTATGAAAATAGAAAATAGGCCCTTAAAAGGAATCTTAGCCAAAATATTATGCTTATTTTTACAAAAATTAGATTTTTAAAATTTATCATCAACCATTTGCATAAGAGAAACTAAATAATTTCGATAAAAAGGCAAGTTCTGAGATACATCAACTACCCAATGTTTTATATCCCTTTAAACGGCGTTATAACTGCTACTGTACGAATGATATACCTCATATCACTAAGTTTATGATTTATACCCATGTTTTATGTGTTGCTTTATGTTAGGTCTATAAATTTTACACCGATCCTAAAAACTAAGCAGCTAAAATAAAGTTCAACATTTATCAAACTTTTAGGCACATCAATCGTTATTGTGGACATAAAATAAAGGGCGCTCGAGGCAACTAAAGTAATTTTCATATCATAAGGGAAGTTGAGAAAAACGTTTTATAGTCGAGTTTTTCTTGTTTGGAAAACTACCACATTCAAAACTTTAAACAATTCTATTTTTTTTAGGTTAAATGTATCTATTAGAGTAATATGAAAGTGAATTCAAAATTTACGCAATATTCACTCAATATCAGTTTATTTTGTGATAATTCAACTGAATAAAGGGTATTTGATATTAGTATAGTATTCATAACTTGAATTTAGATTCAATACAAGATTTTTTATTCACACCAAGTGGAAAAGAATTTCCACTTCCAAAACTATACTTTTACTTACTAATAATATTCCTTAAATTACTTTAGAAACTTTGCTTAATACATTCTTCTTTTAGAAAGTAACATAAATGCCTTAATTTGCACAGTAAATGAAAAATAAATCCTTATATCTTCTTTTTATCATCAATTGAAAGTTTATTTTTTGAAAATTATTTCTTGATTTTAAAAAATTACCGTAAAATCCGGCGTATAACGCCACTTTTAGCCCCAAAAATACGATCGAAAATTACGGGCACGCGTTATCCGCCGAGTATGAAAATGAGAGTTTTAAAACTAAAAAGAAGATGGGCATAAGAAAAAAGAATTCAACATAGATCGAAACACTGTTTATTTAAAAGAAATCACATTCCTTAGGAACTTAAGGGGTTATAAATCTAGAAGTATACTATTTTTTTCTAAATCTTGGAATAATACCTCGAATAAATGACTTCCAAATGTAAGGGCATTGCCCATGTATATTTCCGGTTTCTTCGTCAAAAAGGGGGAGCACGTTATGCGGCGAATATACATAAAAATTAAAAATTGCTGCTCGAAAGTATGGGTGCCTATTACACGCCGGATTTTACGGTAAATATGAAAACCAACAAAACATTTTTAAGTTTCAAAAGATATTTTTATTACTATGCATCGCATAAGTAACGCTAGTTTATTAATATTACTAAACATACATTGAATAAAGTTTGTATTTAATAATTTCACTTCACAATTAAAATCTTCCCGTAAAAACTTTTGAAACAGAGTATAAAGTTTATATTATCAACTGGACAAAAAAAATTATTCAGGTATAAATTCAAGAAGCTTAAAAAAAACATAGGATTTTTCTCGTACCTTCCAACTTTTTAACAGCAGCATGATTTGAAAAGTTTAGTATAATATTTTGCATGCATAAAATCTTTTCTTACTCATGCCGAATATATTTGATGTAATGTAGACTGATTATTCGACCGATTTTATCTGCAATTTTTCTTATGTCATGGAGCCTGCAACTTCATAACTAAAATGTGGCCCTTAAGATTTGTCTGTTTCATCAAACAGAATACCACTCCTGTTGTCGAAAATAAATATTCCCCATTTTCAAAAATGAATGTAAAAGTCTCATGAAAGAAATATTAGTCATCCGAACACATTTATACACATAAAAACACAAATATATATAACAACCTTACTTATTAATGTTTTAAATGCCAGTTTTGTATATTTTCTCTATATCTCAATTACAAATACCCCTTTTGTAAATGGCCAATTTCATTTCATTTCCGATGTTTAAAGTATTACACCCTTCGTTTTGACAGATCTATTTTAGTACTTACACTAGCATCATTACTCAGCGGCTGCCTGGTTCAAAGCATTTTCTTTAAAGCACGTTAGCTATACCTAAAAAATTGCTATTTCCCTTCATTTGATTATAAATTCTAAGTTATTCTCCCCATTGAAATTTCTTGAGAAAAAGCAAGGATTTTTGTCTCATTTTTTGGATTATTCTTAAGGGTACAAGGACATGCTCGAAAGAGAAAAAATTCCAAATTTAAGACTCTTTGTTTATGAGACATATATCTTAAAAAATTTCCTATACAGCTTAGATTTTTTGTGACCTTAATAAAGATATTTTAGTCAATCTATGGAAATATAAAAAATATTTTATTCAAAAAAGTTTTTTTTCTGTTTAATTTATGTTGGACATAATTTTTGAGATCTCATAATACATGTTTATGTTTAGGTACCATTTTTTTTAAAATAGTATCCCTTAAATATTAAAATATTTTTTGCACATATACCCTTCCCGTTTCTAAGACGACTACTTGGAATCCATTGCAAGATTAGCAGTTAGTAATTACATATCGAGATATTCAATATCAGGGTGGACAGAATGCAGACTAAGTCTTTTACTAAGACTATAGAATTCTACGAGAACTAACTTTAAATGAAAGTGATTTATTTTTTAATGTATTTTAAATTAATTGATAATAAATGCATCATTTGATATTAATAAATTTGTTGGTATTATTAGTTTGTTTTAAATGAGTAAGTTTTTTTTATTGTAATTATGTAGGTAAGAGTATATTTTGTATTTATTATTGTTAGAAAACAAATATTGTTGAGTTTTTTTTTTTGTAACTTACTACACCTACGGCACTGGGTGAACTGCAAAACCTTAAGAAAATTAGAAGTAGACCACACCATGGAAAAGTCTGCCCACCCCTGCTCAAGTAGAAGCCATTTGCAAGATTTCATATTGCCTTCAGGAATGATGTTATAAGCGTCCATGCGTGAGGGTGTCGTAACACACCCCACCATGATCCAAAGATCAACAAACAATTGTGACGGGCTCACGCGTCTTTTCTTTAACATGTCCTTTGAGTTCTTTGGGCCAGAATTAATCGCAACTTTTCCAACCAAATCCAAGAAGTGAAGTGTGAATGAATGATGCAAATTAACAAGCTTTTAAATATCGGAACTTAGAGTAAACGGAATGGCAATGTATGGCAATTTGTGATAGTGGATGGAAATTGGCAAGTAGTTGATGTCCATTAGAGGAATCGTGGTTCAAGTCTGAATGAGCCTTACGTGACTGTGATTAGAAGTTATAAATGATCGAATACATTTAATTCAAGTTGCACACCAGTTCATATAAGTAAAGTCAAGATTGAGCATAAGTTATTACAGAGTGATTCTCCAAGCTGTAATAAGGTAAGATTGACTATTTAATATTAGAATCAGTGATTAGGCGGTTCAGTTATTGAAAGTGGTCTGAATTAGATTAACTCTTATTAGCTAAATATATATATTGTGTGTTGCGTATTTTGCCATCGTAGATTCTCTCATATTAACTATTATTATTTAATTTGTTAAAGGTTTAAATTGAATATCTTAATAAAGTCATATTAAGATAGTATTCCTTCTAGTTCTTTCGTCAATTCTACACCTCTAGCTCACGCTGATACTTCGAGAGATGTTCTCCCACGGGGAGGAACATCACACAATAAACCATTTACCATTGACACTCAATAAATTAAAGTCCAAAATGAAGACACTGGTCATAGAGAATCAATATATAATTGTCAGTGAACTGGTAAACTAGATAGAAAATAAGCATTGGATTAAACATTCAAATTTGAATGAGGGATTGAGAATGAAAACACTGACCTCAACATTCGTACCAAATCTGTTAACGAACACCCTCCATTCTTCTGAACAGATTCTGATTTTTTTTCGCCAAAAACAGCATTTGCGTGATTCATTTGGCGAAGAGCCAATGTCAGAAATTTGCCATATTTTACAATACTGTTATATAAATACTAAACCATAATTTAAAAAATACTCCAGTTATGATTATTCTTTTAGTATACTCTCAAGAAAATATTATGGGAAAAAGTGGTACCAAGTTTCAGAGATATTTAATGGTAATATTTTGAGCAAACATTTTTGAAAATTCCAAAATATACGAAATAATTTATTTTGAGAAAAATGCATTTTCAACACTATTTATCACAATTTTTCTTTACATTTACACAATCACTTATTTAAAATTTCCTTTCTATAACTTATACTTTCTGCTTGGCTCATTTTTTAAAAGCCCTCGTGTAGCTGAACAGTGCGACGTTAATATTCAATCAATCAATCAATTGGCTCATTTTTAATAATTTTTTTCATTTTAGCTAATCTATTTATTTTCTAGCAACTTTTACTACTGACAAAGAATGTCATTTAAACTCTGTCACTCAAATTTCATCAAGTGTAGCAAATCCTTTCAATGTTAATACATCAGTAGTCACAACAAAATACTTCACACAATGTATCTAACAATCACTAAAATCGCTTGCATTTTAAAATCATATTCATGGCTAACCCACCTAGAGGGTTAAACTACACTAACTTTTCTTCCAAACCACACAGAACAAAATAATAACGATATTATATTAATTAAAACTCCCAAGTTAGAAATATATTTTTTTTATTATTTTCTGGAACAGCTGTAGATTATAAAGAATTAATTAACGTTTATTCACTCATAGTTGGAATATTTAAATTGGTACTCATTTTTTCGTTCTCGGAAAATGAAATTTTACTACGGTACCTATTTCTTTTGAAATGACGTTTACAGGAATAAATTTATTTTTTCTATTTGCCATAATTACAAAAAATAATAATAATACCTAATAATTCCCTTATATTCTATCAAATTCAAGCTGACAACTATTGTTTCGCAACCAAACAAGAAGATTTTTTTTCAAGTCAAGTTGAGCGTAAAAATTCAAAGCAAAAATTGCCAGATTTACTTTTCAAATACTCTCAAAATGCGTAATTATTTTTAATATTAATCAAAAACTTTGTTAAAATTGTATATTTTTAAGAAAATATGATATTTAAATCTCTTGTTTGACGAGTTTAACAGGATTTAGATGCTAAATTCTGGCTACTTAAATGCCCACTTCCGAGTTTTCGCGTTTTACTATCTTTGCTTTTAATATCTTGGCTTCTAACCAACCTAGAAACAAAAAAGAGCAGTTTTATTAAGCTTAATATATAAATGCTTCTTTCAATAAATTAAAAATCAAAAATGTGATTTCTTGCAAAAATTGACCATTTTAACGAATTCGTATACCTTAAGCTCCTTACTCCCATGGCATGGTTCCATATAATTTTCGGCAATTCCCGAAGTTGAAAATGTAACTGAAATGTACCTTATTTAAATCCAGAGACGAAAATATGCAAAGCAACAAACAACGTGAAAAGCACACACTCTAAATAATCTCTTTTGCAGTTCTTTTTTTTCTTCTTATAATGACGGGATCCCAAGGAAAATGTATACATCCCCAAGAGGACTACTTTGAAGGAGATTAGAGCATAAATAGTCTGTATGAATAATAGTTTTTTTTTTTGCTATCTGATAAATGATCATTGTATCAAATCATTTGTATCCAAATGAAGCTCAAACCAATGTTAATCAAAATTGTAGGCACAGGTTCCTTTTCGTTGGCACAAATATAGAAATACAGTAGACCAACTGTTTTTAAACTTTGGATCGTTCCCCCCCTTTATGCATCTGTCTGACATCATGGACCCCCAAATTTTTTGTACCCCCTGACTTCCAACACATAATTGAGTGATTTAAAAAAATTTCCCAATAATTCTAATATTAATATTTATACAGACCTTTTTAACGCTTTTCTTTTCTTTGAGAAAACAGTAAACATTTCATTATACATGTATACAAGAATATTACAAAATACTATTTTCAAATAAATAAATAATGTAGGCGCAGATGAATAAATAATACATGCGCAATTTGATTCGAAAATTGAGATGGAGGTAGCCGTTATAGTAATGGAGCGTTATGTGAATTCTGTTCTAAATCTTTGCACATATGTGTTTCTACTAAATGTTTTTTTTAAATATTACATTTTAGTAATTACTATGTAGTTGTAAGCAATAAAAAACTAAATTAATATTCTTGATCGAAATACAGATTCTAGTAGAGGTTTTCTATTGGGGGGCAGTTTAGAATTATAGTCTGGATGACACATCTTTCAAATTTTCCACGAGATCTTTCAGAGTCAGTAAACGGGGGAAATATTAACATTAGATAAAATACCTTCGTGGACCCCCTACAAAGACGCTGTGGACCCTGGGGTACACACCCCTTAGATCACCTTAGAACTACTGCCGTATAGACCAATTTTGCTAAAGCAAAAGACATCACTAAATACTGTCATCATTTCCACACATGTGTTCCCGCGCATGCTCCGTTAATATAAGTCCATCCACAAGTAAATCGGCAAAGCAATTAAAAGATTTAAGTACTATATTTAAGAAAAATACACACACATACTTGAAATAAACTAAAAATCTGATAATAACTACAATATCTAAATAGCTAAAACGCCGTAATTGCCTTAAACTTGAGACAGATGAGTCTTTATTATGTCGGCGCTATCACTCAAGTATGAATTTAAATGATATCATGCTAAATTATTAGCAATGTTATTATTTTCAAAAATCCCTATTAAGATTATTGCGTTTGAACATACACGGGAATAGTTTTCCATTATTGCAGAATATTGCGGCATTTGGCGACATTTTTCAATTAGGAGGAATTGGTCGAAGGTATAACACGTAAGTACCAAAAACACAAATTGTTCTTAATGTTTAAATATTCTTACTTCTCTTTTTTCACTTTAAAACGGATAACTTCATTATACCGGTTTTTGAAAAAAATATAGTAATAAGTATTACTTTCTAAAATATAATAATATCTTACGTTCCACATTATAAAATTCAAAGAATAGTCAATTGAGTAATAAAACTGATTCAATTACAAGATTTAAATTAAATTAATACATTTCAAATTTAAAAGAGTATAAGTTGCTACTCTTTTTGAAATGTTATTAAGATAACTCGCGGACGTTGAAATGCTTCAAATTTTGCAGCTTTTAATTTTACTTTTAAAAAATATAGGGCACTTTGCTGCATCCAAAAATTGATTATTTATGATAATTCGATGAATAGAACGCTAGAAAATTGAATTTTAAAGTTGTAAACAAATATGATGTATATAACTATGATTCTCAGGTATGCTTTCTTCAAAATCTATTTTGTGTATGATATGTATTTAAAAATATTAATTTTCCTATACGAGGAATGTAATTTTTCTGTATTATATTAGTAAACTGAATGAGATTTCTACTTGTTTGTGCAAAAAGTAAAAAAAATTTAAATAGTCACAAAATTTTTAAATAAAATTTTATTTTTTTAAAAATGTTGTGTCTAGTTTTTCATTTATAAATACTCATCGTAGCTCTTAAATTATAAATCAAGGGGATGTAGTACAAAGTGTATCTAGTGGGTTATCCTAAATTAATTAAGCGGCTTGTAGAATGGAAATTTCTCTGTTCCTAACTGCTTATTGGTAACATTTGAGTACTCATGAATAACTCATTATGTTTATAACTGTTGTTTTACTTTAAAATAAATGAATATTTATAAGTATGAGAACAAAAACAGAGCTTATTTTGTTATAATTTTAAAAACAAAGTTCGACATTAACTAGACATCAAATTAACTCTTTAAATTCATCAGAGACATTTCCTGTGTGTATTTTTATGACAACAGTTAAAATATGTACAAGGAATGCTGTAATATCTTGTAATGATGATGTTCAAAATGAAGTAAAAATACTAAAAATTACAAACATAAATCTCCGGTATTTTTAACGGAAGATTTTGTGAATCGTATTGGTGAAGTAGGGAAAGAGTAAATAAAAAGAATTCTAAATAATTTAGAATTTAATATTTACAATTTAAAAAACTGAAAAATCATGCTAAATAATCCAATTAATTACGATATGTTTTTATATTGTATTAAAAAATATTGTTTTACAAACCATAGAAAAACTATATTTATTTGCAGTTTTCTTAAAATGCATTTTTGGTGATTCCGGTACACTTTTCTCAACTCCTATTTTACCTATAGCGCCGATATTTTGCATGCTATAAAATCTACAAATTTTTAATAAAGTGAATAAAATTTATTTCAAATAAACAACAACAAATTTTAGATATAGCATAATTTTTGCATAAAATTTAAAGGGAATTTTAATCACAAAATGCGAAAATTGTTTACGTTTTCATCATTTTTTTTTAAAATGTAGGTATTCATTATATTAGGACTGTAAAACAAACACTCTGCAAAAGTTTAAAGCTATATATGCAGTGTATTTCATGCAAAATGTACCTAAATGCAAGAACATGAATCAAAAATAAAAGAAAAGCTGATTATTAATTGCTCAAACAGATTTATTTTTAATTTAAAACGGGAATTTTTTACATTAATATACAGATAGTTCAGTATAAAAATATTACTTTTATTTCCTTAAATTTAAGTGAGAACCATTTAAATTTGGTGAAAAAAAAGTTCATTTTTACTTGTCGCAGATGTCCCAGTTACCTTAAAAACATCATTTTCATAAATTTTGAAATAATGCTGTATATTATAGAAACACTACTTCTAACGACCTATTTGATGAGCTTCAGACAGAATGTACCGCTACTAAAATATTGCTTGTTCACATTTAATTCAGGAAACAAAATTTAACAATGGCTCCATTTGCGAAAACAAGAGCTGCTACTACTTTCTATTAAATGAAACACGTTACTTTACTGCCTTGTTCTAAACACTGCTTTGAGGTGTCTCTGAGGAAACTTTCGAATGAAAGCAGCCACGTAGCCCATTTGCTATAATTACAGCTAAAACTAAATGCCATTTTCTAGATCTCAGTCTAAGCTGAGGTCATCTGACGTGTGTAACCATGTGTAGGAAAAGTCATAGATTCTGCAGAGGAGAAAATTAATTGAAATTTTGGTTGAGTTTTAGTTCCTCTGGATCGAATATCAGATGTCTTCATTTTTGTTATGTTATATAATTTACTGTATATGCTGTTCAGAAGAATTAAATGGCCTTAATATTTTTTTCAAACTCTATTAACAGATTCTTAAAACATATATCATCGTTAAAAGTTTAAAAGGAATTTGAACTATTATACTTATATATTTTATTTATAGTTAGCCTGAATGACATAGTTAATTGATTTCTACAAAAGAATGAATTTTTGTGTGGATCGAGTTTCAATGATTTATAGACTTTAGTTGAAAATATTTGTAATGGATTTTTTTTTTTCAAATTTCACTCGAATCTAATTATTAGTTCCAAAGATAACCGAAAGAAACCAATAAAGAGAAATTTATTGAATCACTTCATGCAAATGAATTGTTTGCAAAACATCCAAAAAATGCTGTTTCAATTATATATATATATATATATATATATATATATATATATATATATATATATATATATATATATATATATATATATATATATATATATGTAATCATTCAACAAACTTTTTCAAAAAATTTAAATTTTATTATTTTTTTTTATTTTAACTTATACTTATTACAATAAGAAGTTTTTTTTTGTGTTATAACATCTTTAGTTGATTTATTTAATATTTTGGGTTATAAGGTAAACCATATCTCTCACAATTTTTTTGCCTCATGGTAAATAGAAAAATAAAAAAGCAAATTAATATTATGTCCCTTAAAGCCGCACAAGTAATTTTAAATTTGAATATAACCGAAAGAATTTTATAAAACGTTTGTAAAACTGCCCACCTTCTACTAAAAATAATTCCATCGGAATTGTACTTATGGGTTTATTTTAAAAGGAATACAAATATATAAACACATTACTTGCGATATACTCTATATTGTGACCCAATTTTCAGTCATCATTTTCATCGCGTCCCTCTTCATACAATAATAATGTATTGAATTCTATAATAATATACTTTGACGTAAAGCTGCAATACGACTTTAATTATAAGCTGTAAAAATTATCAAGATAAGTATATAATTTTATGACATGCCCATAGGGTGACTGGTAATTATTAAACTTGTTCTTAACTTAGTGCTGTTAAATTAATTATGAAACACATTGTGCAGCACTGATACATTTATAAGTGTGTTATTTCAATGTAAATGCTTATTTTATTTCTTATTACTTCAAGATGTATTTTGTTTTGCTTCCTTTCAGTAAATCAATAATTTTTTTTTTAAATAATAATCTTTTATTTTCGTCTTTTCGATATACTCGCCCCCCTTGTAGGGTTATCACTCCCCCTTAGGGGGCGCGCCCCACAGTTTGAGAAGCACTGCATTACTATATAAAGATTCATTTATTTTTAAATGCATTTAAAATTAAGGTTTTTTATAGAAATATTAACCTGTAAATTGTTCTACATTTAAAATTTAAGAATAATAGCTAGCTATTAATATAAACATAACCATCTCTAAAAAAAATTTTTTAACTTGTATTGGTAATTGTTTAAACACTCATTTAACATTTTTGTGTGTGTGTGATTATCTCTTTTCAAATCTATATACTCAGACACTTTTGAACAAACTATAGAAGTAAGTTTAATTTTAAGGAGGTTTCAGTTATAGAACAAACAAAGCTTCATTTTTAATGAGAAAATTATTTTTATCTATGTTAATTGTCAAATAATTTATACGGTTTTTGTTTAAATTCCGTTTAGTCATTAAAAATTTTAATGATTTTGCTGAGTTTTATGATTGTGTAATTACTAAAATCGTTAAGAGTACCAGATTTTTCTCCACTTTGGGGAATTCTGAAAAACACACATTTGTGTGTGAGTTATTTAGATAATTACATTTCAGATATTGATTATTGTGTGGCAGAATACAGGTTATGAAACATATGGCTTTTGCAAAATCGCTATACCTTAATATTTAAAATTTATATCTTGTAATCGAATTGCGTAAGACATTAAGATATATCTTATAAAGGATATATTTTTCAAATATAACTACGGTAGCTGAAACTAATTTCAAATAATGAATAATTTAAATGCTATTTTTGTCAAATGCAATTTAAGTTTCAAACATTAATAAATCATTCAATTATTAAATAAAAAATCAAAATATTCTAATTTAAAATAGCGTATACCTTATAAATATAGAATATTTTACTGTTCCCTTTAGAGTCAACAAATAAAAATATTTTTTTGTTTCTGCTTTCATTTCAATTACATCTCAATTCAAATATTTGTAAATATTCTTAGATCATCAGTGAGAACCAAATCTGAAAAGACTTCTTATATTATATTGATTTTGCTGACTTTTATTTCACCAGAATTTAACTAGCCCATTCATAAATTTACATCAGCTTTATCATTGGTTAAAAACGATATACGCGGTATCTTTGAATGAAATTATATATACACTTTTGATATCGATGTTATGTGTATATTTTTATTAATTTATCTACTTGGACAAAATAATAAAATGATGAACTTAAATATTCTTCAATATGCATCATGAAATTTTAATTACATTAAATGCTTATGCCTTTTTACCATCTTCATTATTAACTTTAAATTTGTGAAAGGAATTATAATTGGAGTATCTAATTACAAATTCTCATACGCTATACCAAGATTAGCTATTCAAAAGTACTTCTTTACTTTAAAAATAAAAATAAATAAATAAAATATCTTACATTTATTCATCGAAGTATAGATAAGAGCGGATACCCCAAAAGTATCTCATTTGAACCACACCGGGAACTATCCATACCAGGAAGGAAGAGCTTATGATCTTCTCTGTTTCTTTATTCTACTTCCAGAAGAAATCCATTCACGAGAACTGATACATATTTTTTTGCTATGTTTTTACAAATGTTACATTTTTACTAATGTTAGGCATATTAGCGAGTTAAGATTAAAAAGAAAAATAATATGACCAGTTACTATTTCATCAAAAGTATATGGAATTAAAAATCCTTTTTTTGATATACCACAACACTGTTTGAATGAGAGTTAAAATCTGACTGTGGATAAAAACACAGATCAAGATTCTAAGGACATGAAAGAAAGCTCAAGGCCATTTAAATTAAATGTTCAATAACCTTCATTATATTGAATGACCTAATCTCTTTTTTTTAATAGCACAAAAAATTTAAATCCTTTATTGAACTTCCTATGTAATATCTGCTTTTATTTTTAGATATTTATCTAACAAAAAATAAAGGTCTGGTCTTCGTTGTAAAGAATTTAAGAAGTTTAGGAATCAGTAGAGTACCAGAAATTCACGCAGTACAAAATAAGAATTCAATAGTTATTTTTATTTAACATATATTAATTGATAATTTCTTACTTAAAAAGTTCAATAGATATGGGATTCAGACAAGTTCATAGAATAAGAGCTAATTTTAAAGTGAGAAAAAAAACAGTTCTCGTAGAATTTAATGTATTCTTGAGTAATTGTTTCAGTTTCAAGAGTGGTAGATGATATTTTCATCATATACTTAAAAAAAGGGAATTCCTACCATTTACCTTCCTTCTCAATTGCAGTTATTGTTTAATAACACGTTATACAGTAAATAAAAAATGAGATTCATTTCGTTTCTATGAATTTTTGCCTAAACAAATTCAGAGAATGACCATAAGCCTGCAGAAAAAAAGCAAAATCAATAGAAAGAAATAAAAGTGCACTAAATTAAGAACTGGAGAAACAAATCTCACAAATATAAGCAACTTGAGTTCATACACACAATATGGTGGTTCTATTACTTAATTCATAACACATTACACTCATTTTGTAATTTTAATGTAGTAATACTACTTAACATATTTATTATTTTGTTTTTTATGAGTAAATGTAACATTTTAACAAAAATAAATAATTCTTGTAGAGAATCTAGACCAGAGGTTGGCAACCCACGGTGCGCGTGCCAGATGTGGTACTCTATACACCTCTCAACGAAAGAGCCAGCAGAACTTTTGAATTTTGGAAAGGCTTTACTATATAATTAAATATATGTTCAGTGGTATGAAAACAGTAGTACCTGCAAGTACTTCCTAAATTTTAAAACGCTTGCAAATACATCGACCATAGACAAAGATGGAGCGCAAACCTACGCTAAAGCTCCCCCCTCCCCCCTGCAAAGTCGGGTTTTGGGCTCCAAGCCGGACCTTACAAATGATACGTACTTGGTGTCAATCAGGCTTTGGGCAATCTAGAATCTCGATCCAACTCCATGTTGAGGGGGTGTACGTTGCACCATTGAATATATACAGTGTCTACCAATAAGTATCTGAACACCTATTCAAATGAGGATATCTGTGGTCCTGATTTACTACATGCCGTCTGTACTTAAATACTGTGTATGAAACAGAATTAGCATTAGTCTTATACAAGATGTCACGAAATTCAAACCTGTCTAACTTCAAAAAGGGTGTAATTTTTGGTGTATATCAGAAACGTGTGTTGTGAGTTAAACATTTCAAAAACAACGGTTGCTTTTTTTTGATAAAAAGTGGAAGCTCAGTGGTGATTGTCGGAATGTGCTTCGGCTCGGAAGACCTACGAAACTAAGAGATAGAGACCCACGAGCGTTGTTTAAAGAAATTTGAAAAAACTGCACCAAACTGATGGCCCACATACTACAGGAGATCCGACAAGCGTCCGGGACTGTTGGATTGATAAATACAATCAACAAGGAAGCTTTTTTGCTTGGCTTCCATGGCATTACTGCCACTCAAAAGCCTTTGATTAAAAAAATCCAACCATGTTGCTCGGTTGAAGTGATGCAAGGCACTTCGAAATTGGATCGCAGATGAAGGCTCTCTGGAATTATGAATCAAGGTTCAATATTTACCAGTTGGATGGCAGAGTCTAGGTTTGGCGTATGCCTGGAGAATGTCTTTTGCCAGAAAGCATTGTGCCTACAGTAAAGTTTGACAAAATTAAAATTATATTCTGGAATTTTGTGTGTCTGTGTGTGATATGGTATGAAACGACCCTTAATTCCAATTCTAGGTACCATTAATGCTGACTCCTCTTGCACAATTCTAGACATCCATGCGCTTCTTACGCTGTAGAGATTTTACTGGTTGGATCATTGTTACTTTCAGGATGACAAGGCTGCACATGTCATATGGCCTTTTCCACCAGGGTTTTATGAAATAAAAATAGGATGAACCGACTGCACACTGGCCTTCATAGAATCCGGAATTTAATCGTACAAAAAAACCTTTTGAACAAATTGGTTCACTGAATTAAGATGTGCAGCAACCGTCCAAAATCGGTGAAAGAATTTACATATCTTATATTGCTCCTTGATGCGCATTGAATGAGCTCTGCTAGGAGCACCTGTGTTTCCCTTTGAATATGTTTCTGATGAACGCGAAAACATATGATGTTCAGGTGGAAAAATTGGAGTGTATTGGGTATATCCAAAAGTGTATGAGTACATTTCTTTTGGATCTTAAAAGCAAAAATAGAGAAAAAGAAAGTTAAGTGATAGAAAAAGCTTGAGTGGTCGTAACCGATTCATCGACACTTTAATATAAAAAATTCAAAGATATTATAGTATGACTACTAGGAATAATATCAATAATATGGGTACACATCATATATGTGGGTATAATTCATGGCGCAAGTTTCAAAGGCAGAAACTGAATGTAACGAAAAGCACTATGATCATAAACACATGCACACGTGCTATATGCCATAATGAATTGAATGAAACCAATTTTTTTTCCCTCGATGTATGCCGGGTATTGATTCTATGTTAACCTCTGAAAATTCTTCGTTTTCAACGATTTGTAGGAGATTCAGAACCCATAATCCAAAATTTGAGGTTCTAATCGAGTCACGTTTATTAATTTTTCATCATATGATTAGTGATTCCAAAATCTACATTTGTGGAATTAAAAACTCTAAAGTTTCTGACCACGGGCTATAGCACGTAGTTCAATCTTCAATGACTCTATAACCTAGTGACGTAGCAAAATTTTGGATGACTTAAAACATTGTGATATCTCAAATACGCGAGATTATGATCAATATTCTCCAAAATCAAAAAAAAATATTAAATGATTGTAAAACTGGATCCGACTCTATTCTCGGGATTTATACGTTGGGCGCCATTGTGAAGGTCTCAAACCTCACTTTGAGAACTAGTAATTATGCGTCATAAAAGAACCAGTAGCCATTTTTATAAATAACTTTCTAAAAATAGAATCAAATATATTAACAGTTAATAATACTAATTTTAAAAATAATATTCTTTAAAACATTAATTAATGATCTATATTTTGTTAAATAATGATCACGCAGAAATTACCACGATAAGAGATCCCAAATTATATTTAATAATGTTCTTATTGAACATTTAACTTTAATCTGACTCTTTAAAACTTGAGTGAGACTTTAAATTCAAAATAATAATTACCACTCGCTCAATTCAAGGTTAATTTATCTTCAACAACAATATTTCAAATTTTCTACTTTGTTAACTTTACTATTTCGTTTGTTAAATACTGTTAATTGTCCTGGTTATTGATGCCACCAGAAGGTGACCGGCGTCAAACCTGACCGGCAAAGGCCAGTTCGAGGCCCACGAAATTCATCATGGCAAAGGGCTAAGTGACGCCTGTCGTTAGCCGTAGCTTTGAGCACCATAAAAGTGACAGTACGATTTAGCTCGTTTCCACCCCGATTTGAGGGAGGACACCGGGGTGCTCAGCGGCCTCCCACCTCTCTACCGCTTCCACCAACCACACGAGAGGACTTGCAGCTCGACGGCTATTTAGAGTATCCCCAAACCGCAAAGGCACTATACATTTACAAACATCCTGTCTTCTCCGGGATTCGAACCCAGTTCCTACGGCACCGCAAATTTTTACTTTAAAGCCTGTTTTCTCTTTTTCTTCAAAGCTATTTATTATATAATCCTCAAATTTTCAGTCAGCATACTTTTAGCATGTTTACACATTTTAATGGAGAAAATTAAATATATTTTGCAAATTCTTTTTAGATAACTCTTTTTTAAACTAAATTTTAAGGGAAAAAATTGGGCATTTTTTAAAAAAATTCACATTACTTTATTTTTAACTAAGAGACAAATCCCTTCTTTAAAGGTTTATTGCTTATACACATAATCCACTGTAAAAATATTATCCGTGAGAAGTAAGTAGTTTCAGAGAAAACGGAACATAAACTTACGCAATTTAACATAGACTCCTATGGAAGTGCCGGAACCCTCTTAATATGTGGTATATAACTGATTTAAATATTCACATGATCTGGGTGGGTAGATGGATGTAATGCCCAAGGCTCCCGTTAGGCGGGTAGCTAGTTAAAATTATTAAACAGTGGTTCTGAAGGACTGGACCATAGATAAATAAAAGCTAATAAAGATTAAATTGCTGGGAATTATTTCACACTCACACTATATATATACAGAGAGAGGAAGATTGATATATAGATATAGATATAGCAGTTGGAAAAGGAAAAACAAGCTTACTAACTGTTCAGTTATGAAATTAAACATGTGTTTCATTTCCACTTCCCTTTTGAAAGCTTAATATGTATTGGATTTCATTTTTAATTTGAGAATAATACTCTAATATTTAATCGAGATACATCAAAAGTAGTTTTCAAAATTGTTATTAGATATTTTTCAAGAGTTTATACACTTTACCTTATTCTACTTCCTGCAAAACATCTATCTCTTAATGCGTTTCATTTTTCACTGTATCTTCTATTATGAATTATTTCAGTTCTGTTATGTCTGTTATGCAAATCGAGCAAATCAGGAAGGAATAAAATTGTACATTTCCGTATCATTTTTACCTCTGATGCGAAACTATATTCAAATCTCGTAGAATAATTTATGTAAATCGGCTTTCGACGTGAGAACATTCTTTTGTTCCCCGATTGTAAAAGAAATTCAATTATTTTACTTTCTTTCAGTATCTGTAGACTGGCAGTAAAATCCATTCCAACGAAGTTTATTAAATATTCACTATCCCAAGACGTGATTTCTACTTCTAAAAATTTTGGTGGATCCATGGATTGACAAGAGTTAATAAAGTCTCACCCAATATCGACTTCCAGAGTGACGAATTTCTTTTGAGTTCGAATAAAGATTAATTTAACAAGTGAGAATATTTCACAAACTGGATATAATTTTAGCAACTGACCCTATTAGGGTAAATTTATCTTTTTAATGTATGTCGGAGAAATAAGTAGGTTTCTCATTTTTGAAAGATCATTTGTCTTTGAGATTACAGATAATTTCAGGTTTTTGAAAGTGTTTGGAAATATATATAAATCGGGTTTCATTGACTATTATTAAAGTTCCATTGTAATGTATGGGAAAATTCAATATTTAATTTTCTTGTAATGGTTCTGCATGTGCTATAATTATTTCGAAACTTTTTAGTATTGAATGAAACTACTTACAATACTTCACAGTTCAGTAAATTAGATTGTGTTTCTAATGGGTTATGATTTTTATTTTAATGGCTTCTCATATTTGGGTCTCTTATCAGCTTTTATATCTGGGGTTAATAAAATAAAAAATTAACTATTAGAGAAATAGCAGCATTAAGAGAATATGACAGTATACAGATAGTTATACGAATTAGTAAGTACAAAAATAGAATAAATGAAAATGCATATAATTAACTACAATATTTTGTAATTGAAATACGATCCTCACCATACAAAAACTTAAAATAAAATTGCAATGGTATTTGTAGTACGAAAAATGGAGCGATGAGAAGGTACTAAGAAAGACTGAAACAACTAATAAAAAAACCCAAGCAAAGTACACATTTTGATGTTTCACAAATTTTCATCAGTCGGCTCCAGTGGTTTAGAGATAGCATGTCCTCTTCGTAAACTTAAGGCTAAGGGTTCGACCCCAGCTGAATTCGATAATTTTTTGGATGCAAAAACCATAGGCACGCATGTTATATGATTATGTGACATGTAAAAGATCTCTTGAGTATCAATATGGCTCTGGTACTCTCGGCAATATTAAACATCCGACGAGAGAGCTTTAATTAAAAAATTAATTCAAGAGCGTCCACAAATTTAGTAGCGAGGCCGCCACTAGATGGCGCCATTATGAAATGGATCCACGTTGGAGGATTTTCCGTGTCTGCAAAGGCTTAGTTGCTAAAATGCAGTGTCATTAGGAAAAAACAAATTTTCATCACATTGCTTACCGTCTGGTGCACTTTTGCAGCAACATCAGCAGGAACGGAGAACAGATATCAATCGCATGTATAACCAATTTATTCGATCGCATGTATAACCAATTTATTCGAATCGGCGTAACAAACGTGTTTCCCATTACACATGCCTCGTTTTGATTAATGATTTTTAAGTAGACAAAAGCAATGCTTCTGCAGCACTTTGTCCACTCAAGTAATATAGTTTTACTACTCTACCGCGCTATTTTTATTCTACCATCAGAAGCATGCTATTCTACTCCGAAGGCAAAGCCCCTATCACCGAATTAAACCCAATTCAAATCATTGAGCTTTTTCGTATGAGTAGGCAAATGAAGTCAGCATGACATTATTGCACGTCAGATCTGGAAGTCTACATATTTAGAGATTGTTACCCTAACAAAAAAGCAATTTGTGGATTTGGGTGAACGTTACAGTTGTTGTTTTCAAAGTTTTTGTCTCTGCGCTTAGTGGCTCCCTTTTTTCTAAATCTACTATTCTAACTCAATTCTATGTTTGTAATATTGTGGATTATATTTTAATGACAAAAAGGGAGTATTGCAATTCGAAATTTTTATTATTTTTGTCACTACTACTATAACTGTGAAAGCTATAATGTAAATGTGTTTTTGCATCATTCTTGATCGCATACCTCACTGTTTCTCAAACTGTGGGGCAGAACTCAGGGGGGACTCAAGGGGTCCTTTACAGCCCAACGTGGGGAGTACAAGTACATCGAAAATAAAAATTACTTCAAAAAATTATAAATTTACTTAAAGGAAGTATGTGACGCATCTATACGTGACCTTCGAACTAATCTTTGGGGATATCAATTCGTGTTATTCACAACCAGCCCTTCGGAAGAAGACAATTGTGATATGCAAATTAACTTACAATAAATAGGTGAGGTTTTCTAGCTTGAGCGAGAGAAGGAACGGAGATGTACTCTAGACAGGTGAGATTGATATTAAAGGTATAAGATTTGAATTATAGAGCTTTCATTATTATTAGAAGGAAACCTTAAAGTGACGAATGTTCACTAAGATTGAATTAAGATTAGATTAAATCAGATAATGAATTAGATCCTGAATTTTAAAAATAGGATCCAGTTTGTTAGTCGACTAATCGCTTACGTGTTACAGTCGTTGTTCCACTTTCACGATTTTCATTGAGACATTCTCTTAATATTATTAGTTGAAATTGTGTCTGTTCTTAGTGTTGAAATAAATAGATTAGAGATTTTAATCATGGCGCGTGTTTCTTTCCTTCCCCCACACATCTAGGTGCTCGCGAGAGAGGCGCGGGCCTCCTACACGCAAAACGAAATGTGTACATTCTGACATAATTATTGGCGCTGCGATCGTCACCCCCACCTCGCTCACCCACTCTTGCACATTCTCTTGCAAGGAAGACACTGCACAAAGCAGTCGCAATAAATGTATATGCCTTAAAACTAGCATTTTTAATTAAATACAGTACCAGTCGCATTAAAAATAATAAAAAGAAAATACACATTTAAACTGATACATTATACTTATAAATGTATCAGTATTCCAAAATGTATTTAGTAATTAATTTATCAGTACTAAATTTAAAAAAGTTTTAATAATTACTTGTGACTCTTCCAAGGGCTAGTCTTGCAAAGAAAAGTTTTTCAAAGGATGCTTCAATAAAGGGTGTTTTTTTTAGAGGTATAGAACTTTAAATTGCAATAAAAAAATGATGTATTATTCGATTGACATGAATTTGTTTTTATTCGAAAGATAATCTTGTGGCATTACATTTTAAATATGATTTCTGGCATAGGACTGCCACGGCTGGTACGGCTGTAGTCCAATCTGGACGTCCAATTTTCGATGACTTTTTCCAACATTTGTGGCCGTATATCGGCAATAACACGGCGATGTTGTCTTCCAAATGGTCAAGCGTTTGTGGCTTATCGACATAGACCAATGACTTTACATAGCCCCACAGAAAATAGTCTAGCGGTGTTAAATCACAAGATCTTAGAGGCCAATTCAAAGGTCCAAAACGTGAAACTAGGCGGTCACCAAACGTGTCTTTCAATAAATCGATTGTGGCACGAGCTGTGTGACATGTTGCGCCGTCTTGTTGGAACCACAGCTCCTGGACATCATGATTGTTCAATTCAGGAATGAAAAAGTTAGCAATCATGGCTCTATACCGATCACCATTGACTGTAACGTTGTGGCCTTCATCGTTTTTGAAGAGGTACGGTCCAATGATTCCACCAGCCCATAAAGCGCACCAAACAGTCAGTTTTTCTGGATTTAACGGTGTTTCGACATACACTTGTGGATTAGCTTCACTCCAAATGCGGCACTTTTGTTTGTTGACGTAGCCATTCAACCAGAAGTGCGCTTCGTCGCTAAACAAAATTCGCTTATGAAAATCGACCAAAATTGTGCAATTTTCGAAATAAAATTGCACAATTTGAAAGCGTTGTTCAGGCGTGAGTCTATTCATGATGAATTGCCAAACCAAACTGAGAATAAATCACTTGACAGCTGTTAAATCGGTCGCCATCTTGGAAAGTAATGCCAACTTAAACTTCTATACCTGGAAAAAAAACACTCTGTGTTGGATATTGATACTCTAAGGTTCTTTTTCGATGTTTATCCGAGATCTATATTTTGTCTTTAAAGCATCCACAACAGACAAAATTCGTTTTCACAAAGGTAATATGCACGAAATGTAGGATTAAATTTTATAAGTGGATGATTAAGGAAATAAATATTTAATTTAATTAGAAATTATTTTGTAATATGTCCAATTTAAAAATTAGTAAGGAAAAGTAACACTTAAAACATGTCATACTTAAAAGTAACATACACAAAATTTAATACTTATCTTGATAATCTGTACTGTTTTTAAATAACTGTATAACTTCTGTATGTATTGTAACTTTAGCGTCAAAGTACATATTATTACTTTCAATAGATTACTATTGTAAAGGGAAGATACAATGAGAATTATGATTGAAAATTGGGTCTCAAGAATTGAAAGTTTGTGAGAATCACTGCACTAAATTCCTTCCAGAAGAGAAACTTAAGTTAATACAAAGAAAAAAATTACTTTACGCAAGTTGCCTGCAGCTGGTGCGCGATCTGACGATATAGCTCTTGTGAGTCTAATGCTCTACCAATCAAGATATGATGTCCATCATAGACGTGAACTATTTTTGCTACAATATAATGCATTTCTAAACATATATCCAAAGTGAAATTCTGAGACTATATAATAGACTCAATAGAAATTTCTGAAAAAAATCCACGAGAAAATTGTATACGTACTACATCCAGAATAAAAATGGAACTTTTTGTGTCAGAAACGATTAAAAAGAGAATGAATGTGATTCTAATTATTGAAATCCACGTGTAAAAATACTTTCCTGCAAACAGTCTCAAACTGTTCTTAAAGACTAGATTGATCGAAGTATTCCGTCATTATTGTTCTGAAATTATTGTAATAAACCGCGCTGATTATTCCCATTTTCAAAATAAGAGAAATTGTTTGTGTGGATTTATCATTTAAAAAAATATATATCTGTAATAATTAAGAAAATATTCTAATTTTTTTTACTTTGAATACTTGCAATTGATTTAACCCTTTATCTATCGACGGTACTTACACCACTCATTTTAAAATTACATAGAATAACCATTTTTAGCAACATTCTGACGATACTTAGTAGGAATATTCTTTTAAATCCACTCTTCCAAAATATATGGCAGCACGGATGGTATGATGAGTATTTTAGCGGGGAAGACGAATAATTTTAGAGCAGAAATTACGTTTCCAGCAGACATTTTGATCGTATTGCGAAGATTGTCATTTTTGTTCCGAAAAAGTAATTAATGTCAAAATTTAAGTGTCTTATTTTTTTTGTATCTTAATGAAGACCTTAGTAAACGATCTGACTATTTATTTCAAGTGAACAGTATATATAATTAATTTTACAGTTGAATATCTTTAATTAATTAATTAGCTCTAACGGATTAAATTTCCTAAAGTTGAGTATTTTGTTTATGTACATCCTTTAATTTTCAATGTAGTGATCCAAAAAAATATTGCATGAAAAAAAAACTACAGTAAATCATAATGCGGTAGATAAAGGGTTAATGTAATAATGATCGATATTAAGTTAAAATATTTAGAATTTTAAGTATAAAGACATGAATTAATTTTTTTCACGAAGCCATAATATCAGCTATTAATCGCTTATTAAATTTTCACGTCTTTCGATACATGTGAAGCTAAAAATCTTAAAAATTTTCCTTAGAACTTTCTGTAACAGCTTCAAACTATATCAAACAGTAATATGCAAAATTTTTCTAGTAGAAGCAAATTAATAGTTAATTAAAGATGATACTAAAAAAAGAATTGCAGTAATTTAATAATGAAGTGTGACAGAATATTTTTATAAATTTTAGTATTATTTCCAAAATTCTACATTTTTACAGAAAAGTTTTGTTAAGCCTTATAAAAAAGAGAAAAAAATGAGCATGATATATAATTTCTCTCATTTTAAAAGAAAATATTTTAAAATCTACTTTTAAAAATTGCAATTGATTTTAAGTAAGATTAATCGTTCATAAATAATAAAAAATTATTTAGAATTTAAAATTACGTAAATAAAGTTTTATCTTGCAATGTAGTTTGGCACATGCCAAAGATCCTTTCTTTTTGTAAATTATCTCAACTTATTTTTCACATATGAAAGCTCATTTTTTAGTTATAAAGCATTATCTTTCCTTTTAGTTTAAGTGTTCGTTGTCAGGTATCACATATTTTTTTGCGTCAAAACTTCGGATATTCAATAACTTCCTACAATAATAAGATAAATTAAAAAGCCTAGACCTTAGAATTTTTTTTTCTAATGGATGAAAAGATCATTTTAAAAATAAGAAATAAAACAATTATATGTTAAATAACAGACCTCCTTTCTTGCCATATCTTTGAAATAGAATATTATAAAATTGCTATACAAATCGTGGGAAAATTTAGTGTAAAACACTTGCATTCATATTCACAGAGTTTTATCTATTTTTTGTGTGTCTATGAATAAATTTGAACACTTTGATTTTAAAACAGTGAGTAAATGTATAGGTTGAAATACAGGTCTTAAAAAAATTTAAAGCCAGGAAAATTTTATATCTAAGTTGAACATCCATTATAAAAGCCTTATACTCAGATACTGGTGATCAAAAGCAAAATAGTTAACATTTTGTCGAATTTGAAACACTGAGTAGTATATATATTAAAACAATTAAGTTAGAATTCCTACTTAGGTCAACAGAGAAAAACTTTATTTTTGTTACTTTTTGTAAAGGCAATTACAATTAATACATATATGACAGAATAACGATATTAAGTGGCAAAGCAGAGAACGATTTACCATTTTCCTTTCTAGGTATGGTGTTGGACTATGATTTTTGTTTGTTACTATTTATTCGTTCGCAAATCACCTCAGAAATTAAGCCATCCCAAGTATGATTGGAAGCCACGACTTTTGGATTAGAAGTCCAACGCGCTATCCATTGCGCTGCAGGGGTACAAGGATCGCTTTTTCTTTTTTAATGTATGGTGTTCGACTATTATTTTTGTTTTTTACTATTTATTCATTAATAAAATTAAATTAATGAATTACTATTTTAAAATACTGTATGAACATCAAGTGGTATTTGTTACAAGTTTAAAAATAATGTATTTGAACTTAAATGAGTGAATAGAAAGTATTTTATTAACGTTGAAAACTTGAACAAGATTATATATATATATATATATATAGTATAATAAAATAAAAGTGAAGAATAACTTGAACCCACAGTACTAAAGAAGTAAGAAATTGGAATTCAGCAAACACAACAAATATATATATAGAGAGAGAGAGAGAGATTGTGAACTAATAGTAGGAATTGACAAACGAATACCTCCAAACATAAATGAAATACTTAGTATCGACGAAATAATTTTACACGTACGTGCAAGCTGGGAATTTACAGGAAAATGCCTTGTAAGAGCCTAATTACCACGCTTCTTTCGTTTGCACACCTCGATAACTTTATTCGTGTTCTTTCAATATGTGATGAAATTCTAAACTAAGTAGCAAAGCAGCCACCAACCTTTTCGCCAATGAAACGAGATGCAAAATAATTTTTGGTCAATTCGTGACTCTTAGATAGAATGTTTGACTCATGGGAAATAGTTTAATGAGACCACATATGTACAGAGAAGGCTTGGACATGATCGTCTAGGGGCCACGATGACCACTGAAGATCTATATTGCTTCAATACAGCGAAATACAACCGGAGTGCAAAGCTTTTTAGCTGTGTCTTGAATTTCATACGGTCATAGTAATCCAAGTTTTAAGGGTTACTGCTTCCAGAAGGCTGTATTAACGATTTCAGTTTTCAAGAATATCTGTTATTTGTGTTCCTGTTACTCTTACGCAAAAAAGAGCTCATTTAATTCGGTGATGAAACAAAAGGATTAGAGCATAAACTTTTGGATATTAGCTATATTCTCTGTTGAGTTGAAATTCAACCTAACACCGATTCGCGTTGTACCTTCATGCAGAAAAACCAGGTTCCCTTTCCATGATTTCCAATATCTGAGAAAAGCACACTGAAGAAACAAAATTTTGTTGTTGTTGCACGTTCCTCCTAGAATACATATGAAAGACGAAAGATAGATGAACAAAAACATACAATACAATCACAGAAAAATATAGACTTTATTACAAACGTTGATCCTGGCATAGAACCGAAGGGAAGCGCTGCTTTCCATTCGAGATGGAAATTCATTTCAGGCGAAAATCTGACTTCTTTTCCCAAACATACTTCACTGTCTTTTTCGGGATTGTAACCCGAGCCCACACTCGGTTTCAAGCCGAGTGTCATAACCACCATTCTGGCTTGTCGGCCGAAGTTTGATGGTCACTGTATAAGTATCATGTCGGATGGGCACACAGACTTCAATATTTTTGACTGTAGCTTGGGCGCTGCTGTGAAGTTCATGGATTAAATCTCTATCTAAGTTCTATTTAAGAGAAAATAAATCTTCTTCTAAAATGGAGCTGTAAAAGAGCTCGATTACTGTGAATCTCTTGATAGTTGTTGTTTCGTGACCAATGGAGCTCTGACAGTTACATAACTATTGAAAGATCAGCCCGACCTTGTTTTAGTTATATGATAAACATTTTATAAGTAAATAAAACTAAATCGGAAATGTCTAAGGTAAGATCGACGCATGAATTAATTGAGAGAAATTCGCCTTTTTTCCCGATATTGCTACTTATACTTCAAAAAACTTATAGCAGGATATCCTGGATGTATAAAACAATAATATTATTAGTACTTTATATCAGAATTCTTGCCTTTTCGAATAAGAATTTAAAAATATATCAAGCTATATTTCTCTTTCGTGTCTCTTCTTTGTTAGAGATGTACTATGAATATCGTACCCTCTTAAATATTTGTGAGTTTCAAGCAGAAGAATGTTCACAACAAAAATGACTGAAACCGTTTAATTTTTAGGGAAGTAAGTCTAAAATAAAATCTACAAGCTGCTAAATTGTAATTTTCTAAGAAGACTTCTGAAAAAGAAGACTTGTGTGAAGAGTTCTGTGTGAGCTTCTTGTAATTCGAAGTTATGTGTAATTTTTCACAGAACATGCGATGATTGAGACAACGTCCAATTTAAAAATTGTTTGTCGTGTATGATAAATATTTGTGTGTGTGTGTATTTTTTTTTGTGATAAAATATTTTTTTCTTTGAAGTTTAACTTTTAGGTGTTTTTTTCTTGGGCTTCTTTATTGTCTTCTCCTAGAATAAACATTCATACAAGTATTTAATATTTTTTTAAGGAAAATAAAAATTCAAAGCAAGATATAACTAACAGTACCTAACTATAGGTACAAGGACTTCCTCTCTTCACTTTCCCATTCGTTTACCTTAACCACACTTCCCATTGGTTGAAAGCAATCAGTTTTGATCTATAGGTGAATATATAAGCAATCTCTCCTACTGTTAATCGTGCTCCAAATCCCTCCGCGAACTCTCTACAGATCCCAATCTCTCTTTCTGAATCCCTAGGGTAACCTTACGTGAGGAGGACCGTTTTCACTCGATGTCCAATCATATCAAATGAGTCTGGACTAGTGCTTCCTTATTTCTCTTTATCAATCTCAGTCTCCTGCGTGAGGAGTTGTATAATAAATATTGATTGAGAGAGAGAGAGAGATATTCGTTAGTCATGAAGTTTATTTATAAAGACAATGTTTTTGTGTTGGCCTCGCGAAGAGTTTAAAACCTTCTGTTTTGGATTTATTGCATTTTTAAATATATTTTCCCTTATGAGAAGCAATTCAAGTAATAATTTTATATTAGAATGTATTGTATTTTGAAAAATTAAGAAACAAAGCGAATTCTTAAATTAGTTCTAGAAGGGAAATTGCATAAATGAAAAAGACAAATTTCTCTATTTTTTAAATATACACTGCTAGCCACCGTAAATTCAACACCAAGAAAGACAAGAGATAGCAAAACAAAATTTATTTTGTAGATAACATGTTGACCAAGTATCAAATGATTAAATTTATAGACTTCTGTGAAGTGTGGTACTTGACAGAATCACTAGCCAGAGTAGCAGCCATTGTTGGAGATCACCGCTGTCACACGCCTCGGCATTGATTCAAAAAGATTTTGGATGTGTTCTTGGGGTACAGCAGACCAAGCAGCTTCCACATGTTGCCAAATTTGATCTGGTGAGGCATTTAGGGGTGCAATCTGGGTCAATCGTTTAGAAACCATGGACCACGTGTTTTCTATCGGCGAAAGATCTGGAGAGCGAGCCGGCCAGGGTAGCAATTCAATCTGGTGATTGTCGAAGAACCTTTTTACAATGCGGGCCACGTGTGGTCACGCATTATCCTGTTGAAATATGCCTGTGGTTAAGCCCTGAAGGTAAGGAAGGACAACTGGCTCCAACACCTCGGAGATGTAGAGTTGGCTATTTAATGTACCGGCTATGCATACTAGAGGAGTGTGAGAGTGATATCGAATACCCCTTCATACCATAATACCCGGGGCAGGACCAATTTGGCGGTGCACAACGCCACTGTTCAGCATCCTTTCTCCACGGTGTCTCCAGACATCGTGATGTTGCAGACAGATGCGTGACTCGTCAGTAAAGACAACTTCATTCCATTCTGCCTCCCACGTCCTTCTTTTCTCGCACCATTGGTGGCGGAGACGTCTGTGGTTCTGCGTCAAGGGTAGACCAAGCAATGGACGTCTTGCGGACAGACCACTCTGCTGTAAACGACGTCGAATGGTACGCGCAGACACTGAATGATGCATTACAGACTCAATGTGCTGTGCTATGGTTCGTGATGTGACTGAGCAATCCGTCACTGCCATGTGCAATATTTGCATGTTCTCACGTGAAGTGATGCACTGAGGTGCATGCGATCGACCACGTCGTTCCATCGTAACCTCCTGAATCCAACGGTCACATATCCGCATTACAGATGTTTGATTTAGTCCAACACGACTACCAATTTCCCTGAAAGATATTCCACAATCTCGGTAGGCCACTATCTTTTCACTGTCGAACTCGGATACTTGATCAAAAGCTGATCGCTGTTTTCTACGAGACATAACTGATTGTTTTTTTGAAAAAACCACAAGAAAAACACAATTGCTGAACTTGAAATCTCCAAGCCTTAAGTAGCGCTTTGTGGTGGCGCCAGAGGCGCATGTGATGTGTGTATAGAATGAAATTCTTATCATTTGCATATCTCACCACCACTAATGCATGTTGTAAATTTCATGTTATTTGTATGCTTCCTTCAGGGTGTTGCATTTACGGTGGCCAATAGTGTATATTCGTTGCAAAATGAAAATTTGAGAAGAATCGGTATTAACGATAGAAAGTATAACTAGGATAGCAAATTGTTTCAAACCACATTTTTCAAATGCTTACCGATATATGTCTCACTTACTGTTATATACGTCTTAATTATCTCAGTTATGTCAATAATCTTGTAATTGCGTTATTAAACTTTCAAAGAGTACTATTTTCTCATTACAGGTTGAGTTAATGTAATCTTCATTTAAAATATGAATTTTGGGAAGTCACTTAATGAGTTTTTAATATATAAATTTAACTTACCCATCATTTATATTATATATTTAGGAGTTATTGAAAAGGTAGTTATATAGTAGCGTATAATAAATTAAATAATAATTTTTAAAATTACTAAAATTGAACTTAAAAAAATAGGCAGTGTTATTAGACAGGTGATTATTTTTTTTAAAAAGTAGTTATGAAAAGTGCAGCATAATCAATCACGTTAAAAATGAACACAGTTTAAAAAATATCGATATAAAACGATATATAATATACGATATAATTATAGGACTAAAGCTTTTTTTAATTCAATGAAATTAACAAGCTTCCTTGTAAAGAGTAGTTGTTTTTTATAATAATTCATTCAGATTTTACCTTTCTAAAAGGATTTTTCATACAAGTCTTAAAACTTTAATTATGGTATAACATTTTTAATGCAATTGCATAAAATTATGTTTTTGAATGTCTGATTTGACTATTTTAATAATTCCATTGCACTCATGTTTCATCCCAGGTATATTAAGATGAATTCATTTACAATTGTCTAGAAAATTTGTCTTGATCTATATAAGCCAGATATTTATTCTTTCAACCTTATACTTTCTTCATTTAAAAAAAATTATATATATTTTACTCAGATTTTTATTTACAAATTCTTTTTATTAACGTTTTGTCAAATAATTTTTTCCAAGTTTAAATAAAATGAAACCGGAAAAATTTATCTTAACAATAACAATCTATTCGTAACTTGTTTTATTAAAATAAGCTCAATTAAAATGATATTTTGATGCTCTTAAATCAACTAGACTAATTTTTTTCAGCTTATTTCAAGTGAAGCTACATTCGCATTATTTTGTCATTTCATTGATTTGATTTTGTAATTTTTTTCATTGTTCTGTTCTTATAACATCATTGTTTTGATTATACACTGTCTTGGTTTTGTTACTTAATAGCTTGATTTGATATGTACTAGGTTGATTTAGTAACCGAATTGTTTAATAATGTAATATTTTTTGTTTCGTAAGCTTTATTTTATTTATTCTTCATTTTATTTGTAACTTCTGTAAGCACCGCGAGATACGTGTGGCGCATGGGAACTGTTCTCTCTCTCTCTCTCTCTGTCTGTCTTTAAAAAAAATTTATTACTCTCAAGGAAACGTGATTTAATCATTTCCTATGATTCTATCATAAATTTCAAATTGATATTATTTTATTATTTATTACTATGCTCATGAGTTTGTTCAAAATTGCTTTACAAATCATTTTATTGGTTTCAAAATGTTTCAATATTAATCAATATTTTTATCATTTCTGTTATTCGATATATAATGATAGGAATATACCAGGATAACATAAGACATATTTAGAACATCATTATTGGACATCATTATTGGAAATATAAAATAAATCACATCTTAGCACAAACTTTCAATGGCTCAAATTAAGAATATGACGTAATCGCTCAGATAAAACAAAAAGCCATGGCATCAGCATCTATTGCATAACAGTATAAAAATAAACTGAGCAGTCATGATCGAACATTTTATCGATGGTAGTGAATATAATACTGTCATTGATCTTAAGTGTGTATTGAATTATTAATAAATGTAAAAGCTTTCAAACGTATTTGCCAGCTTTTGCTTTGACTTATTGGAATTTATTTACGCAGATTCCACGAGATATCACTACATTTTGCTATGATAATACTTTCAAGCATCAAAAATAATATATATATATATATATAAATAATACAAATGTTGTATTAAATGTTGATTTGTATTAGAGGTTACCCAAATTTTTTGTCTCATAGACCCCTTGCCATGTTTTTAGGTTTGGGGTAGACCCGCTTCTTAATAATTATTGAATTTTTGCAAATTTGTCAACTTAAATATCTTTTTGACAGTTAGTACTACTACTTAGAAAGAACTAAATTTCTAATTGTAAAGAAGTGTGGTGTTTAAAATTTAAAAAGCTTATGTTAATTAATTAAATTAAAAGTTATTTAATACGTAAAATAACTAAATAACAAACAAATGATTTTAATGAGAGGGGGGTTGAATTTGACGCTACAATAACAAATTTTCATCATTTGGTATCCATCTTGTCAGGCTTAACCTTAAATCTTATCTGTTAGTAGTGTTCAATTTCTTTAATTTTTTTTTTTTTTGGAGATTGGCAACGACGCTGAACTCCTTCTCAGTAGGAAAAGCAATTAAAAACTTCCTCGCCTTATTTTATAATTCGAGACAAATAACAGGTTTGCCTTTCTAAAGCCAAAACTGCTGACATCCATTTCTAAACTTTAAGATATTCGTTAATGTGTATTATGTTACGATCAGTTCCTATTGTAATGTGACGGCTAAAAGGGTTTATGTTTTAATGAAATTTATGCTGCCACTTTGTAAGTGCAAATTAATCTCATTAAATTTAGTGAATAAATCCAGTACATAGGTAAAATTTGGTTTCCACCAGATAATTTTTTTAAATTAAAATCAGGTTCTGATTTAATGAGAGCCAGTATAATAGATCCCCATTTACACCTCATGAACCCCTAAATTATTTTTTTTGCTGACGTGGACCCTTTGCATGTCGTCATAGACCACTTTGGGAATCACTGATTTATATTATACATAATGTTTTTTAGAATTTCATCTGTTATTTCTTGTTGTAATTATTCAAGAATTTATCCGAGATGTGACTCTAAGTCAAAATTTTAGCTACAAAATCGAGATTTAACAGCATTAACATATTTACTTTATTTTTACTAAGGTATCCGACTACTTGCGAGAACTTTTTTTAAAAAAATGGAGCTAGGGAGATTTTTTTGCGGTTCTTAGATTTATTTATCACATTTTAAGAAAAAAAAGTTAAAATTAAGAAAAGAAAAATAAATTATTACTACTAAAATAGGAAAAAATGGATAAAAATTGTCAAAAAGTTACGCAAACGGGGCCCGCTTTATACAAATAGTAAATGAACCAATTCTCAGTTTTTCAATTTTGATGGATTACTTTGCTATTCCTTTTTAAAATAACTTTCAGTGTAAGAAATATTTTAAGTTTTACAAAAACTAGAGTACTCTATCTCACCTATTATATGAATTTACTTGAAAAAAAACAGTGATTGCATTCCCATAGAGACCTGTAAATTTTGTAATAAAGAAGTGATTGATAAATCTGAAAGTTAAAACACTTCTACTATTTTATACACAAAATACACACAAAAAATTTCAGTAAATTATTTTCAAAACTTTTTGAGCAATCACTGTCCCCTTTTGAGCTTTTCGAAAAAACACATTTCGAGTAAAACGAATTTTAAAGTTTGGCATCTTGTTTAAAGTAGTGGCATCTGCTTTTACTAAAACACTTGTAGTTTTTGTTCTTGTGAATGGAAAATAAAACACTTGGAATTCTTATAAAGCTAATAAGATGGCCTATAAAATAAAATCATAAAAAAAAAATTGTCAATGTTTTTAAAAAATCATGCTTTTAGAGTAGTCGGATGCCTTAATAATGTATTTATGCATGCACATACACACACACACACATATATATATATATATATATATATATATATATATATATATATATATATATATATAGGGGATGGCAAACCTTTATGGGTCAACGTGCGATTTTTTTCTAAAGAAGTGTTTAATGAGGTATAGACATGCCGTCAAATAAAATTTGATTTGTGCTTATTGGGAAAATAATGAAACTAAGCACTGACAACTTAAAACTTTTTGTTTACTACGAAAAAATACCTTTTGCACTGAATAGTTGTAAATATTTTAGTTATACGTGTAATTCAAATTACAAAGTAACAATTACTGTGTGACTTCTAATGTCCTTCTCAATTATTTATATTAGGTTTATAAGATGTTATTTTTAGCAAAATGCATAATGAATTGGAGTTATCTGCCAAACGGTTTTTAAGCCATTAATTAGTTTTGCTGTGGCTCACTTTTTTGACAAGAGGATTTGTGATTCGTTTTAAAATGACGTTTTACCTATGATGTTCTGCATACCACTGTTCCAGAACATAAAACACACACTGCTTTGTCACCTTTACCAAAAAGGTCATATTTCTAGGTTCTCCAAGTTTGAAGTTCTCTGTTACACTTACTGTCTTGCACTTTTTGTTCTTCTGCTAAACTAGCCATGTTAAATAACAGTTAAAAATCGTAAATACAACACAAATAAACTTTAAAATACAATTGTGTCAACGACATTGACTATGCTATGCATTGACAAATTTTACATCATAAGCTATTATACCCCACGACATAACTAAGGCAAGACAATAACAAACGAGTGTGCTGCCCACCACACTGCGAGCGATCACTCGAGTTTGTTCGTAAGACTTCATAGTGAACTTTGTTATTTTTAAATAAAATGTAAACCATTTTGATCGCTGATGTGCCCAAAATATTGCGTCGCGTGCCGTTGATGGCATGCGTGACACTTGTTTGTAATCCCTGATATATATGTTTTCCCACGAAAAATTTACATTATGATTAGCGGTGATTAAGTGATCGTGGCTGAAAAATTGGAGAAGCTTGTTCGTGATCACATAATTTATTTGAGCATTCATCTCATACAGTGCTAAAATACAAGAGAGGGAATTATTCAAAAACCAAGTTTTTATGTACAGGGAAGAACAGGTAAAACGCATCGTGAAAAATACAGTCACGTGTCTAGGCGAAGAGAATAACTAATTATGTATAGGAATGACATCATTGCTTAGGGAATATTTATCCGTATTACCAAGTCGCATGGAAATCCTAAATAATTTTATATTTCTTGGAATCGGTAGTAAATCTTTCAGAAATTCAAGGTCTAAAGAATCAGTATTAAATACAAACAAATAAATGGCAATGTTCTAGTTCCTTTTCTCATGTCTAGACATTAAATAGACGCAATGATGTACATTATTTGATTAAATTGTGACTTGTACGAACAATAGACAATGACTTTGGATTAAAATAACTTTTTGAGAAAAATATGTTTAAAAAAACACTTTTAATGAAGTTTTATACGCATATTCATGAGAAAAACAATTGGAAAATGAAAAGACTTACAGTATATTTTCTGATATTTACTATAGATTTTATCAATTTTTATATTCTCCTGTTCTAATGGAAGAATTCATGTAAATATGAACGCAGATTGCTTGTATCAATAATTTATTTTAGATCTTAATACTACTTTTTTGTTTAACTTTATGGTTACTGTCTTATTAATTACTGCCGTTTCCTCATAAATATTTATCACAAGCAGAAATGTTTTCATTTGGTAAATAGTGATTGGAATGATTATTGAGTTTGTTGTGTGTTTGGATTACAACATTCTGAGATATTAATAAATATTTTGTGTGTTAATTATTTTTAATGAAATGATTCGTGACAATTTGTTGCTTTCATGAATTAATAAAAAATGAGTAGCTAAGAATATAATAATTATTCATAAATTTAAAAATCAGAAACCATAAATTAATATACTGTAACAAAAAACAAAAATGTTACTTAACTTGAAGTAAATATTTAAGTATCAATTATAATACTAGCTATATATAGAATGGATGAATAAAGAAAATGGAACAAACTGTAAAAAAAACGCTATTATATTGCAATAAAATGCATAAACTTACTTTCTGAAAAAAAAAAATTAAATGCTTGGGATATGCTTGATCCCTAATAATTGATTCATTGTTAACATCAGAATACAATAATCTCATCAATAATTCATTGGTAACATCAGAATACAATAATTTCATCAATAATTCATTGGTAACATCAGAATACAATAATTTCATCACTAATTCATTGTGAAAATCAGAATACAATAATTTCATCAGTAATTCATCAGAATAAAAATTAATTTCTTTTGCAATAGTAAGAAATTCTTTTGAAAAACATTTAAAACAAATTAAAATTTTTAGTTAGTAAATAGATGAAACGTCAGCTTTTTAAGAACAACTTATTTTTAAATCCTTTATTTTGCAACAAATCTTAAATTATAGAACAGAATATGAAAATGGAACTCAATAAATACGTGTTCTTTCGGAGGCATGGGTTCACTGAATACTGTATTTACTGAGAACCTGGGACACTTTCTGTACTAATTTTTTCTATTACTTTTTTTTCCTTTTAAATCTGGAAAATTAATATGTAACTAATTTAACTATCCGTTTAAAATGAATTTACTAAATAAAAAATGCTACTAGTTTCAATTTTTTACATATGAGGGCTTCTAAAACAACTTATCGACTGAATATTCTGAAACCGGATACTATAAAACATAAATTTAAAAATATTTCTCTTCGATATCCCATGATAACAAAAATATAAAAACTGTTCATTTAAAAAAAATTATATATTATTGCTAACACATGACAGGTTTTTGATATACCATTTCAAATTCCTGACCATTCTGAAGTTTGAGCTTGCCATTTAAATATTCTTAAATGATTGTAATGGCTGTAACTTCCAAAGGATAACAACTGATTTGAGGAGTTATCTGTTTGAAATTGCTATATTTTTAAATTTTTTGTTCTTGATTATATTTATTTCTTGCTCAGATTTACATTTGAATTACTATTTAAGTAGTAAGAATCTATGAAATCCATTTGTTAAACAACTAACTATTTTCGTTTTTAATTCTTACGCGATTCCGGTATTTTAACTGACTTACTTTATTAAAATTAAGAATTATCCATGAGATGGTTGTAGACTGTTCTGAATTTTACTGTTATCTTATCTCATAAAGAATTCAGCTACACAGTTTTAAATAAATTTGGGAAACATATTTGCTTGTTGTATACACATCTAACATCATTAACTTTTCAAAAACTCAAATATTCAATAACATATTCTTAAATTAATATGCATTTTCAGGGATTTAATCAGTTCGTATGAATTTCATGAATATTTTTGTTACTTTTTGTTTCTGCCAAAGTTTATGTTTGTTCTTCGTGCGGATATGAAAAATGTGTGTTTTAAAATTAAAAGGAACATATCTTTTTTCACCTTCATATTTTCATTGCAGTTTCAACTAACATATAAAAACCATTTTCCTTCCTTCCCCAATGATTCTACAGCCCAGGGTGGGCCTTGGCCTTTATCAAGAAGCCTTTTCCAGGCCAGCCTTCTTCCTGCTAGTGTTCTCCAATTTAGTTTAGATTTTTATCGAGACCATCAATCCATCTAAGATTTCGCCTGCCCTTTCTTCGTCTGTCAACTGGTTGGCATTGAAGACTTTTTTAGTGGTGCGATCTTCATCCATTCTGACAACGTGACCTGCCCATTTAATTCGTTGTATTTTGATGAAGTTAACTATGTCAGATTCTTTATATAATTGATAGAGCTCGAAATTTGATCTTCTTCGCCACGTTTCCTTTTTCTGATTTCTTCCAAAACAAATCTCTTAAAATCTTCCTTTTGTAGATATTTATCATGTTCTCATCGGTTCGAGACATGGACCAAGTTTCACATGTATAAGTTAATATTGATCTTTAAAGACTTTTATACAATAGAATCTTTTGTGTCCGTGTGTTTTTCTTTTGATTAAATTCGATTTCATAAGTTTTCATATTCCATTAAGACATCTATTAGCCATAGTAAAAACATCATTTTATCAAATTAAATATTAAAATAAAAAAAAAGTTCAATGTAAATGGTGATACATATTTTTCGAAGACAAACTTCAATCAATGTAAAATATTGCAAGAAATAATCCCAAGAAATATTACAACATTTTAATTTCTTTTACATTTAAAAAATTTTTTTACTTCTTTAAATAGGTTTTTAAGAATAATTATTTAAGACAAAAAGACTAAACAAAGAACCATTTCCACTGTGGGAGTTTCAAATCATTTTCTCTAACCTGCCTTCATGATACTACAGTAATACATTGAGTACCTAATTCAAATTTCTTCCATGCCAATGGTTATTCTATGGGTAAACGTGACGAAATAGTATTTCACCGCAAACTGCACCCTCCTTTTGAATTAGGAACATACTTCCAAGTTGAGTTGTGTGCTGCTGCAACCAACAATTGATCCAGCCGCAGTTGCGAGAGTTTGAATTTGCTAAATAGGAAGGTAATCTACGATAAGTTATAAACCGAGCACCGCGATTTCAATGCAAATTTACGGTTGCGTTCGGTTATTGTGTACACATGTTGTCTAATTTTAGATCTGAAATAGCATTTTTCAAAAGTTAGAGAAATCTCTACTGGAATATTTATTAAAATCGAGGATATATATCTCTGAAGGTATAGGCATTTTAAAGTATGAATTTTTATATCACTTTAAGATAATTTTAAGAAGGAAATACTATATTTAAAATTTATGAAGAATTGATATATTTCCGTGAGATGGAAATTTAAGATTTTGAAATAGCGCTGTACATGGCATACGCTTATAGTTAAAAATCAGAGCTTATTTTATTATGGACATTTTATGTATGAAAAAAGTGAAATTTTTAATAGTTTGACATGTAGAATTGTTTCACTATAACTATGACGGGTCTATCCAAGTTCTTTCAAATACTAATCCTCTTGGGAAATATTGGATCTTTAAAAATTATTATATTATAAATTCCCCCCCCCGAAGAAGAAGATGTGAATATGCAAATTAGGACTTGCATATAAAGTTTAAACTTTCAGGTTAGAAAGAGAGAGAGAGGTTAGACTGCCAATGGCTAGCAGTGATTGATTAAACGCGTAGTGCGGTGTGGATATTTCGTAGCTGATTATTGTAATATTAAAGTTAACAATTTGTCAATTAGGAATCAAATTAGATTAGAATATATTGCCTTGACGTGAGTGATTTGATTAAAGTCTTCTCGTATCTCGTCTACCTCGTTATTTCTTTCCATATTTAGTATTTGGGTGCATCTTTTAACTTGTTAAATTGAATTTGTGTTGTTGTTCTCATCTGAGAATAAATTAAAGTTATTTTGAATAAGGCTAATTTTCCTTTCGACCCTCCCACACTAATGGACATCGCGGGGCGACCATTACATAATCTACAACAATTTTAAGTAAAATTAAATATTTTATACGATATACATGCATGGAATATTATCTACTCCCTCTCTCTGGGATCAATAGAGCATGAAACAATATTCTACATTGAGCAACGCAGAAGAAATTTAAAAATCCGTTTTTCACTATTTCCACATATGTGTTGTAAAAGATGGGTTTTTGTAATGAAACAATTCAAGTTCCAATTCCTCATTTTATTTTTGAAAATATCTTATACTTTTCAGAAATATTTTTACAATTTATATTGTGCAGCAATTAAATCGTAAGATGCAAATGCGTATATATACACTGGTGTTCAAAATTAAGAGAATTTTTATATTTTGTCGGTTATTTCTAGAACTACAAAATCGATTTTAATAAAATTCGGTATGCATATAAAGCTGATATGAAAAAAAATACAATTCAACAGTTAAAATGTGCACGCGTGATCGTGCATACCACTCATCGAAGTCGGAAGGCATGAAAAAGCAGCAGTTGCAGAATATATCAAACAAAAAAAGGGGTTAATAGGGGTATGGTCCCTCTTTCAGATAAACAGACATCACACCGTGATTTTATACCGGATATAAGGTAATTTTTGTTCCTGTGGTAATTAATTCCATTCGTTCAACAATTTTTTTTAGGTCTGGGATGGTTCTCGGAGGGGGTTATGAGCTGCAATTTCCCTCCCCAGAGCGTCTCAGGCATGCTCTATATGAATGAGGTCTGGAGATCTAATAGGCCAATCCATTCGGTGAATATCCTCATTTTCCAGAAATTTACTGACCAAAGAAGCTCTATGGGCCTCGCGTTGTCAGCAATTAAAATAAAAACAGGGTCAACTACATCTGTGTAAAGTTCATCATAGGGCTCCAAGACCTCATCCCTGAGCCTCACAGCAGTCACACTACCTCTTCCAAAGACATGGAGGTGTGTACGTTCATTCAGCATGATCTCTGCCCAGACTATCAAACCTCCACTACCATAATGGTCGATATCTCGGAGATTGGAATACAGGTAACACGTCCTTGGTTCTCTCCATATATTCTCGATGTAGTTTCATTTTATCTTGTTTATTTGAAAGAGAGAACCATATCCTTGTTAACCATTTTTTTCGGGGTTACATTCGTCAACTTATGAGTTTCATATTTTCTAACTTCAATGAGTGTTACGCACGATCACGCTTGTATAATTTACTGTTGAATAGATTTTTTTGCATTATATCAGCCCTATATGGACTCCAAATTTTATTTAAATTTGCCCAGTGTAGTTCTAGAGATAATCCAAAAAATCTAAAAATTTCCTCAATTTTGAGCATCAGTGAATATAATTTACCTTTCGTTAAACTCTAATTGAGAGATTGAAATGACTTGAATATTATTGATAAAAAATATCATTGAGATTTTGGAAACTTAAATAGATATATGCTGCAGTATTATAAACATTTGTGACAGTGAACAACTTTTAAACTTACATAAAAGGGGGGGTTTAACTATATTTATATGGCTAGCCAATCTTCCCCCTTTCTGTATACAGTACTAAGCGAAATCCTATTAAATATAATGGGTTGAAGTTTCTAACTCAATTTTAAAATAAAAGGATCACTCCCTTAAAAATGCATACGAAAACGTTAAGATCCTGTATGAATCAAAGGGCGATATAAATCTGTTATTGTCAGATTCATTGTTCCAAATACATAATCAAAGCTAGAAAAATTATAATTGAATTCTAGAATTAGCAATAAGTATAAAAAAACCTCCCAGGTTTATATATATTTATTACTTGGAGTTCAGAATATTTATCTGGACCTTGTTACCATAAACTAACGAAATATTTTATATTCAGATATATTTGTGGAATATATTTTGATTTATTTTCTCATATGTAAATTAACTTGTCAAATAAAATTAAAAAGAAAGTACATCCCGTATTAGTCCGTTTCTTTATTATTACAGATTTCTTTAATTTAAAGTAATAATATAAAAAGTTTCAACAACATATTCATAAAATTAGTTTCAGTCAGTTGCTTCCGTCAATATATCTGTGTAATATATTTAGTTATTCGAAGCTTTGTACACAGTCAGAAGGAATATTTTACATAAATTTATTAAACACCTTAAATAATATGAGTTTTTAAATTTGTGATTCATTAATTAAATATCGCCCTCTCATCAACTATTTAGTTTATTTACTGAAGACTTTTATAATCACGCATTATACTTTTCTCTCTTCTCACTAATTTACAATACGTGAGAAACATGTATTCTCATTAAATATATGTTAAAATCCAGCTACAAATAAGATTACTCCATTCCATCTTTACTCACCAAAAAATACGATTTTATTTATCATCGAGTAATCGATCTTTTTGCATCGCATATTTTCCTCTGTTTACCTTTAACATTTTTCACGAAGGAGAAACATAGTTGCAAGCATACAATCAATTGTTAAAGCGGAAAATGCACTTACGAAGAGCATTATCCATAAATGGCTTTGACTGGAAAGCAGTACAAAATCATCCATTGTGAGTTTTCTGTTGTATAAATTGATTTATATGAAACGATTGTATGAAGTGCAGAAATCTTCACCCTTTTACAAAAAAAAAGCTCACGAACCTTCTTATGAAATAGTCTTTTTTGCACGCAATATTCACATAAAAGAAACTTTAACGTTCTTTTGATTAAGTCATTAGTTACAGTCAGGGAGTGTTTCCATTATTTACGCTTTAACGTGAATAAACTGATGTTTAATTTGATATGAAAACCAATTAGCTCATTATGTTTTTATATACCAGTATGGTGATATTATTCTTAATGTTTTTAATATAATTCCTCATTAATCCAAACTAATTGGGATTAATGAAAATTTATTATAGTTCATTACAGATTAATGAAATCATAGATTAAATAAAATACTTAATAAAGTAAGCTGAGATACACATAGCAAAATATTATGTACAGTTGAAACAATTCATATTTTAAAATATGACAAAACCAAATGGTAAATAAATGCACAAGAGAGAATTTAAATAAATACATAATTATAATGATATCTATAAACAGAAAATCCTAATACTTTAAAACTTTTTTTATTCTTTTTATACTTATTTTTAGATAATAATAAAATAACGGGACTTTACAATGTTCAGTTTAATATAGTCCAAATTAATAAGAGTTTCTTCATAAGGTATTTTAAGCTATAATATGGATTTAAATCAATACATTGCACACACTCCATTTTTATTTAAGAGAAGGAAGTAATCCTAAATTACAACTAAGATGTTGTTTATTTTTAAAGTTGATTTCTTATACAATTTACTAACGCAATAAACAACTTAATGACATAATTTTCATTTATGGCTTTAAAAAAGCTAGATTACTCTAAAACACATTAATATAGAAGTCACTGTAAAAGTATCTTAAATAAACTAAATAAAAATCTGATGTCAACAATTTCTTTTCAGTAAATTCTATTTTTCTTCTGATTACTTTCATTTAATTTATTATATTTATTCTAACTATTAAAACATTAGTAACATTACTTTATTCAACCTTATATTATTTTTATTAGGGAGCAGTATCCATAAGTGTCAGACACATTTCTGGAATTAAATTCACTTCGCAACAATAATTGAGACCAGCACTTTCGTGAATAATGGTATTGACTCTCTGTGTGATGTCGTTACAAACTTGAAATATAACTTAAGTAAAAAAAGCTTTGTTTATTACCCAAAAATAACGCACAAATTCAGATTACAGTAAATAATAAAAAAATAATTGAAATTACTGGCTTTTAATCATTCATTATTGCTATAAATTGCAGATTTGAAAAATGATAGATTTTTTGGTACGTATTATCGCAACCTATTGGCGATATTATATGAAACGTAACACCTGGTTACACATAGGAAGTCGGAGTTACCAACTTGGCAAGTAATTAATGGAGTTGGCGATTGTTGCCATAATACGTAAGTAAGTACCCTTTTTTATGCTATTACTTCACTTTCCTGAATAATGAACTGTTTTAGTTGATATCTCATATAAAAATTTACGAATTATGGGCCCCAATGTACACTTACGATTAGTTTCTCTTTATCAAATAGGTCAATCTCTTCCTCACAAGCTTTTCCTATAATATCTCCTTTGCAATAATACAAAAGTAAAAAGTATCACACAATTAAAGCTCCTAAAAATATTTTAGATGACGTTCTTAAAACAATTTTTCTGAACTTCGAGCTACATTACACGAGTTACAGGTGATAACTATTTTAAAATACAAAGACTTATAGGTTTGACATTTGTACTAATATGAGTTCACCTGCAGAAATTTTCGCTTTCAGATTGTACTTCTAATGAGAATCATAGATAGAAAAAAAAATTTCTATTCTCAGTTACTTGTTGCAAGTACTTAGCAATATACAAGGGTAAGTCGGGAAATAAGTTTCCCATGTCGACTGTGGTTAGAGTTGTGTATGAAAGTCAAAATATAGAATGAGACATTAAAGATAAGGCATAACTTTATTTTTCTACATAATTACAAGTACTTTGTGACATTTGTCATACCGCACAATAAATCAGGACTGTAAAAATGGTGTAGATGCCTCCAGGAAAACTCAGGTTTTGATTGCTTGTCGCCGAGTGTGGTCTCGCATCATCATCCAATGATAGAACGCTAGCCCAGGCCACTTTTTCCAAATCTATCATCTTGATCGTGGCTGACCTCTACCCAATGGTGCATCGGTATCCTGCGTGTTCACCTGCTGTTTCGTCGTTCGTCCATAACCGTTAAATGTTTCTTCCGTATGCAAAGCCATGAGTTTTTCCTGGAGAGCTTTTTTGAAGCTTATCAAACGGTATGACAAATGGCTTAATGTACTTATTACTTATGTGGAAAAATAAAGTTATGTGTTATCTTTAATGTCTCGTTCTATGTTTTGACTTTCATACACAACTCTGACCACAGCCGACAGGGGAAGCTTATTTTCCGACTCACCCTCGTATAAGCGTAGTAATGTTAATGCATGTTTCTATCACTACACACAAATACTAAACGTAAGTAAAAAAACCCAATTCATAATAAGGGATAAATAGACATATTGGCTCCATCCAATGAATTACAATAACGTCACCAATTAAAAGTTCAATTAATTCATTATAAAAACGAAATCTTCAATTATTAATTTGATCTTCTTGAATCGTTTTACTTAAATTTACCACATTAATTTTTTCGAACTGATAACAAGGTTTCTTCATATCAAAGGCTTTTATAAAATATTTCAAATTTATGTAGATTCGCTAATTTATGTAAAATTCATTAATAAATGCTCGTCTTTGGATAGTTTCAATTTTTAAAACCTTTGTATTGTAATTACATAAAAGTATTCAAACAGCTATGCTTTCAACAACTCATTTCTCCTAATTATTTCGAATGATTTCTGCATTTCTTTGATTATTTGGGGGGAAGGGAAGAGCATACAAAAACTGAGCATATAGAAATTAAATATTTCATCTCTTATCGCAAATAACATTATAGATGGGCAACATAACTATTTTCCAATCCAATCATCAGAAAGAACTAATTAAATCTCGGTATTTGAGTAATCATAAATCCATTGCTAATTAATGCCCAATGAGAATTCTTTAATTATATCTTTTCAAATAAGTGTAGTAATAATTTTTTTTTTATTCCATTTATGCTAATCAACACTTGCATTTAAATAATACAATAACTAAATGGCGATAGAGATTAGGAAAGAGAAGCGTTTTCAAATTCTTTGGTCTTAACTATATTTAAAAAATAAAACATTATCCCCTCTGGATTATCAGTTTTTTTTTCTAGCTTAACACAACATTTTGAAAGTTTTAATTAAGATTGAGAACGTTATTTTCATGTGAAATATCCATTTTAATCAGCAGAAAAGTGATAAAAGTTATCAATAAACTATGTGACACAGCTTGCTCAGCTAAAATTCAAATTTTAAAAGGAAAAACACTCTTTAAAACTTTTTAAATATCTATCTTCTTTGAAGCTTTTAATAATTTAAATAAACACGAAGAAGGGATAAAAAATAACTATTCTCGTAAATTTTGCTAAAATTCGGAAATTTTGAAGATTTTCATAACTATACAAAATATAAAGATTTTATATATATACTAGCTGGTATATACCCGTTCTTCGCACGGGTGAATTGAAAAATTAAACAATGCAGACTGAAGGATAAAGAAGTTTTTAATGAGTTAAATTTACGCGAATAGAAAATTAAACAAAAAAAAAGCTTTTTACATATCTCAGCTGAACAAACAAAAAAAAACCCAAAAAACATGCTCGCTAAATTTTAAGTCTGTAGATATAATAGCTGAAAATATTTTTTTTTATTTATGACGGCCCCGTAACTCTCTTGTGGGTCGATTTTTGAAAACACCTACCTGCTCAGCAAAAGTAACATTATAACAAATTTTCTGTAATAAACACTTAAAATAGTGTAAATAATTTGTATCTGGAGGTGTAATACGTTAATATTACTTTAAGATGCATTTATGTTAATAGCTGTTACCCGCTACTTCGTCCACGTGGAATTTAACAAAAAAGTGTTTATTCATTTCGCAGAGTTTAAGAAAACTTAATAATTCTGCATTCTACGTAAAGAAATATCTATGCTATAAGTATAATGGCATTCTTCTGCTTTGTGAATCTGTTTCTTTTTTGTTTTACTTTTTTTTCTATCCTTTTTGTTGAGCAAGGGGTGAAAGGGACGCATGACCTTTGACACTGTCGATGGGGTGAGGACTGTAAAATCATTAGGATCAAAATAGGTCTAAGTAGCTGTAGTGTGAAACGCGAACATAAACAAAGCCGCAAGGAAGGGATTGAAAGGTACGCATGACCTTTGAAACTGCCAATGGAGTTGAGGACTGTAAAGTCATTAGGATCAAAGGGCATGAACGGGAAATGTCGCGAGAGGCAGCAACCTAATCAAACAAAAAGTTTGATATAACTGCTAGAAATCGTTGAGAAAGAAGGCTTGAAAAAAAATAATCCCTATTAAAATAAATAATCCCTATTTGAATCGTATATTGCTCACTATTTCATTGGTTTTAATTTTATTTTCTTGGGACCCTAATTTTTTTTCTAAAGTAAAAGTAGCCTAAGTTACTCCTTATAACATTAGCTACCTGTCAGTGAAAGTTCCGTTAAAATTGGTCCAGCGATTTCAGAGATCAGCCGGAACAAACAGACACACACACAGATCGAAAGACAGACAGACAAAAATTTTAAAAATTGATTTTTTCATATAAGTACCGTATATACTTTTAAATGCATTTAGTAAAAAGCTGTTAATTTCAAATTACAAACAGACTCTTCATTTTTATTTATATGTATAGATATTTTTTAATTTTAAAGATAAAAAAATATTTGTGTGGGGAAAGAGATATCAAAAGTAATTTTCTCTCTCTTTTTTTTTAATATTTTACAAAAATTCTGTTAATATGGCTCGGAAAAAACGTATCTCAAAATTTCTACGTCATCTTAACTACGTGATATTTCCAACTTGAGAAAAAATAAAAATATTTTAAGTAAAAGTAACAGTTACAAATAAAATTTATGATAAAACTAACAATCTAGCTACATATTTTGAAAAATAAAATCACACCTTAGATCCTCTTAGACCAAGGATGGTGAAACTTCATGAATCAATGCGCCATATTTTCTAACGAAATATTTTAATGAGCTATAGACGTGCCGTCAAATAATTTTGACTTGTGATTATTGGGTAAATACTATATCAATTCAAAACTCTTTATAGTACTAAATGTTTTAGTTACACGTTCAATTCAAATTAAAGTAACATTAGTGCGATTTTTGCTGTTGCAGATTAGATGAAAAATAACATATTAGGATTGTAAGATGTTACTTTAAGCAAAATGCATGCTGAATTGGAGTCATCGGCCAAATGGTTTCTAAGCTAGTCTTTAATGTTATTCATCTATCAAAATATTAACTCGCACGCATATGTAGATAAAAAGAATGTTTAAAACAGCATGGAACACACACACATACAATTTCTTCAAATAGTTAAATGTGTCTGGAATTGAATTCCATGTTTCCAAAACTTCACTACTTTCGTTTTTACTTATAATGCTTGTTGATATTTCTGTGTTTCAATCAATTCCAACTGTTTTCTCTGTTCAACAAATTTTTGAATCCATATTGAACTAGACTGGAAATCAATCAGTTGCACTTCAAATTTTTCAATTTCAAATCAATAGAATTGGGACAAGTTCAGTTTATTAAATGAAGTCACATCAGGGTACATAAAAAACTCACGCGTTTCCGATGTTGTTGTTGTTGTCGTGTATGACAAAGTGTAGGGGTTTTAATAAAAAAAACATAATGATATAGTCAGATATTGCCAAAGGCATGAATCACTGCCGTGGCAACATCCATGGCATGATCCGAGGAAAGAATGTCCATGCTACGGTCATTGTCTATTTTAAAAAGGGCACCAACAATGGAAGGACAGCTGAAAAGGTGTTTGGGATCCAGTTGTGTGCCTGGGCAGTTCCTGCATTCCACATATGATCTGGAACCTTCGAACAGAATCTCCATGCCTTAAAATGATTTGTCCTTTGTCTAGTTATTGTTGACGAAATTTCTCGGCTGTAATTTAATTCTGGCAGTGATACATTTTTTCTTGGGTTTGAGCAGAGCTTTTGTTTTGCTACTACGTTGGCATCAAAGACCGTAGTAGGTGAAGTTAGAGGTTCAAGTCCGTTTCCGTTAATTCTTTGAACTGAGAAAATCTCGCGGAAAACTGCGAACGGACACTCGCATTTGTTCGTAATATTTCATGTTGAACTTTGTTATTTTGAATTAAAATGCAATCCGTTTTGATCGATAGTGCCCAAAATATTGTGTCGTGTGCCATTGGTTCGTCTGCCCAGTCTATATAAACTAAATATATTTAATTCATTAGAAACATTTCTGTAGAAACATTGATACAACGCTTAAAACAGTGTTTCCCAAAGTGTGGTGTGCGTACCCCCAGAGGTACGGAAAGTTTTTGGGGGGTACGAGTTGCACCGAAGTTTGGTAGGGATATGCACTATACTGTGCGTAGCTGCACCTGATTCTACGTTCTCAAGAGTAAAGTCAAAAGCATTTCATCTTGCTCATTAATCCAAACAAATGTTATTTATGTTATAACTTTTATTTATATTTTTAATGAAGAATTTTATTTATATTTTTTTTATAATTTTATGCATGTCACACAAAAAAAAAAAAAAATATATTTTGATTGTTATTAAAATACATCTTCTTTTTACGAGGGGTACTCAGCGTTACGAAAATAATAAAAGGGGTACACGTCCATCAAAAGTTTGGGAAACACTGGCTTAAAACAACAAATAAAACGTAAACAAAATTATTTCAAAATCTAATCTTATCAAAAAATATATATATTGTATATTTCAATTATTATAGTAAATCATATAAATATAAAAAAGTCAAAATGTGTTCTTTATAAATTATTCTACTTGTGGCTTTCAATCGTAATGCTACAGACGCAAGCACGTTTCAATCAATTGCAACGTGTTCTAAATGATCTTATCCAACTTAGTGGGAATAATTAAGCTACGTGAGAGAGTACTTGGTTGACATTTCACGTTGTTAGACGCAAGACATTAAAGATGATTTTGTGGCCAAAGGAGAGTAATTTCTGATTTGCAGTGATTTTAGACGGAGAAGTTTCACGTAGTTTGAGTCATTTCCTTAAAGCTGTGCTTCTCAAACTTTCAATGTTTGTGACCCAATATTCAATCATACTTTTCATTGCGCCCCCTTCATAAAATAACAATGCATTGAATTGAATGATATTATACTTAGAAGCAAAATCTGCAATACGACTTTAACCTCTTAAGTGTCACCGGCGTATATAAACGTCTTGCTCAGTCAAAGTGATAATTGCCCCGGACGTATATACACGTCTTGCTCAGTCAAATTGATTATTGCCCCGGACGTATATACACGTCTTGCTCAGTCAAAGTGATAATTGTCCCGGACGTATATATTCGTCTTTCCGAAATACGACCGTTTTTGTGCAGCTGTCCATAAAATTATTTTGAAAGTTTTGGAATGCAATAAAAAGAAATCGACAGAGTGTTTTGTGTGAAGGATTTACTTATTTCAGAGAATTTGCTTACTCATTCCTTTTCTTCCCAACCCCAATACATCACAAACGCGCGCCTATGCGGAAAATGATGGCATTGGGGATCGAATTGCGTTACTTTAAATCAACACAAAAGGGATTAATTGTAAACCGTACAAATTATCAGGATAAGTGTTAAATTTTGTATAAGATAAGGCCATGAGGTTACTGGTTATTGTGAAACTTGCTCTTAAATTAGTTACGTTAAATTAACCGAAAAATACACTGCGAAGTACTGATACATTTATAAGTGTATTATGTCAGTGTAAATGTATATTTTATTTTTTATTATGTCAGAATGTATTTTTAGATTGTTTACTTTCAGTAAATTAATCATTTTTTTAAGTAATTTTTGTTTTTGACTTTTCAATATGCTTGCGCCCCCTGGCAGAGTTATCCCACCCTATAGGCGGGTGCACCCCACATTTCGAGAAACGCTGCCTTAAATTAATCGGTTGTCACTACAAATAGCACGATATGTTTGTAAAGAGTGTTTTTTTCCAGGTATAGAAGTTTAAGCTGGCATTACTTTCCAAGATGGCGAGCGATTTAACAGCTGTCAAGTGATTTATTCTCAGTTTGGTTTGGCAATTCATCAAAACGATCATCAAGCAAGGCGTAGATTCGTCGAATGGGCCCAAAACGGAGATTGCCGTTGTTCCCGATTTTCATAAGCGGATTTTGTTTAGCGATGAAGCGCACTTCTGGTTGAATGGCTACGTCAACAAACAAAACGGCCGCATTTGGAGTGAAGCTAATCCACAAGTGTCTGTCGAAACACCGTTACATCCAGAAAAACTGACTGTTTGGTGCGCTTTATGGGCTGGTGGAATCCTTCTTCAAAAACGAGGAAGGCCACAATGTTACAGTCAATGGTGATCGGTATAGAGCCATGATTACTAACTTTTTCATTCCTGAATTGAACAATCATGATGTCCAGGAGCTGTGGTTCCAACAAGACGGCGCAACATGTCACACAGCTCGTGCCACAATCGATTTATTGAAATACACGTTTGGTGACCGCCTAGTTTCACGTTTTGGACCTTTGAATTGGCCTCCAAGATCTTGTGATTTAACACCGCTAGACTATTTTCTGTGGAGCTATGTAAAGTCATTGGTCTATGCGGATAAGCCACAAACGCTTGACCATTTGGAAGACAACATTCGCCGTGTTATTGCCGATATACGGCCACAAATGTTGGAAAAAGTCAGAGAAAATTAGACGTCCAGATTGGACTACATCCGAGCTAGCCGTGGCAGTCCTATGCCAGAAATCATATTTAAAATGTAATGCCACAAGATTATCTTTCGAATAAAAAAAAATTCGTGTAAATCGAATAATACATCGTTGTTTTATTGCAATTTAAAGTTCTATACCGCTAAAAAAAACACCCTTTAGTAATTCTTACATTACAGGCATGAATTTCAGCAAAATGAGAGAATTCTTTTTGGAAATATTATAATAGCATTTACAAACAATAAATGAATGCTCTGTATTTTTTTTTGGTGGCTGGGTAGCGTTGTTGAATCTCAAGTTGTAGCGGGTATGACCCCGGCCGAAGTCGTTGGATTTTCAAGATGGAAAAAAATGACAGCATCCATGTCGTATGATTATACGGCATGTTAGAGATGCATAGAGTGGCTGTTTAGTTTGGATGCTCTCGGTAAAAATAAATTCTTAATACAATTTCACACAGTTAGAGCTCAAGTGCCTCCGTCTGGAGAGAAAACTGAGCGTCAAAATTACATTGGGGCAATCTATATCCACATATATGGTGCCTCACTAAAACGGATACCAGCTTCTGGGGAATGTACTAGGTGTGCAATGGTAATTGCCAATTTGCAGCCCCATTTGAAACAAAATATTTTCTTTTATTGAATGAAATTCAATACTTCGCTAATATTTCATTAGTCCTATCTCTTTCGAACGAACAAACAACAATAATATTTTTAAGAAAAACAACAAGGAATATGATAAAAATATTTTCAGTCGGTTTTGCCGTTTAGCCTTTATATGATGTTTTTTTTCCGTATTGAAAGTTTTTTTCTTGTGTAGTCCAATAGCTTAGTGAAGCTAGAGGAGTTTTTCAAATACATGTGATAAACAAGAATTGTAAAAAAAAGTGCTCCCAGAGTTGTTAAATGATTAAATATTTTCCTATGTCTTTTCGAAAATATCAAAACAATCCAAAAATATTGTAACCTATTTTTTTATAACAGAAAGTTAAGTATGTTACAATGAACTACTCACCGCTTCTGATAATAATTGTATTATGTAAAATATGCATTAGATTCAATTTCCTTTTTTTTAAATTTTAAATGGATTATTAATATTTATTTCTTTAAAAAACTATATGTAGATTCAAGGGCAATTCTAACTTTAAATAATAAAATAAAATAAATAAACACAAATTTTCATAATTGCACAGACTTTTTATTAATATTAGAATATATTTGCCTGAAAATATATTTCAAATCTAAATTCTTCTATGCAATAATAGCCAATCAAAAGCAATAAACATATGTAGTAAACTTTATCTTTTGGTTTAACTGCAAATATATGTCATGGGATCAAATACCAGTTTTATATAAACTAAGAACTTCAAAAGCTCTTAAATGAAAAAAATTAGTTATAATCTGAATTAAATAGGTCTGTATTTTAAAGAAACAGAAATTAGTAAAATATGAGTGAGGAAATAAGAAGTAAATTGCAACTAAAACCTAACTAAGATCAAACCCTAACCCTAATTGAATGCATCTTTAAAAAAAAGTCATTGCGAAATTGCCTTTATTAACAAGCATATAAGACAGTGGCGCACACAAGGGGGCCTGGGGGTCCAGACCCCCTCCAAAAGCCCTTGATCTTTTTCCGATTGATTATAATTCTAAGTATATAGTACGTAAAATTTAATTAATTACTTGTTATTAATGATTAATTTTATTAATTAATGCTAATTATTTATTCAAAATTAGTTTTTTACTGTGTTTTGTTCCCGAAAATCGACAAAATCACAAGGAGCATGATACAAGAATGGTGAACTTTCGACCCCGGATCCCCCCCTTGAAAAATTCCTGTGTGCGCTACTGATATAAGATCAACTATTTCTACCACTAATTTGTGATAGGTTCTATCCACAGTCCTTCAATTAATCCTCTGGGGGGAAATTATTCCTTAATTTTGGTTTGAGTTTAAAACCACCTTCCGTAGAGATGACTTGATTTTGTGCTAATGTAAATGCTATTTAAACCTTGTCAAGGGTGTGTTAAAGTTAATTGCAAATCGTTAAGCGTTAGTAGTGAGTCGTTCGTCCTTAAGTTATCATTCAAACTGGAGCCTCCCTTTGGAGAGGCTGATTTGAAGAGGACGTAAGCAGTTTAGCAAAGATCTGACAAGTTATCTAGGAGCAGATCAAGTCATAAGTCAGTGCTTCCCCCAATTTTTAACCATAATTTTCATCGCCCCCCAGGCAATAACAAAGTATTCAATGCAATAGTAATATATTTTGACACTAAAGTTACAATACGACTTTAATCATAAACCTTATTAATTATCAAGATAAGTATTAATTTTTTATACGTTACTTTTATAAGTGTAATAGATATTTTAAGGAAGTTACTTTTAAGTAGCAAGATCAGTAATATGACAGTACAGTAGTTTATAGAATAATTAATTAAGAAATACATTGTGCAGTACGGTGTGTGATACATTTATAAGTATTATGTATTATATAAGTGTAGATGTGTATTTAATTTTTATTGTATCAGACTGTATATTTTGTTTTGCTTCATTTAAATTAATAATTTTCTAAATAATCATTTATTTTTGATTTTTTTAAGCTCGCACCCCTCTTGTAGGGTTATTAAGTGCCCCGAGAGGGGGGGGACACCCCACAGTTTAATAAATTCTGAGATATGTGCACATTTGTTAATCTTATAAGCTTAGATTAGGAAAGTTATTAGGATTGCTGTTACGGTTATTGAACTAATCATAAGTTAATCAGTCATAAAGAAAAAGTAATTATTTTTATTACAATGTTGGCATCTTTAATGACCCAAACTACAACTGCAACCCCTGGGATGCGACAAATTTAAAATCTCCTTGTTACTACATCTGAGAAAAATATCTTACAGAAAAACAATGAACAATTTACTTGCATAAATTTAGGGAAAGTATAAAATTGATAATATAAAAAAACATCATAAAAGAACTAGAAGATAAAAGTATTGAAACGATCTTCCTCGTCAGTTAAACACACAAGAGATTATAAATCCTTTACATAACTTCTACTATCTTACACCAACCTTTCGAATCCTATCAGCAGATACCGAACACCAATTCTGAATCCCCCTAAATTACCATACGTCCCGTACGGTTATTAAATTCTCACTTGCACTTAGCTGTATCGGCGTCTAAACCACCACTACGAACTCACTAACAAGGGATTGGGACGCATTACTGAGTTCTGGATTCCATTCTCATCAACGACGTGGACAGAGATCCAGTCCCTATCAGATCAATCCTAGATGCCGTTTAATGATAAATGCGTTACCTTTCCAATTTCTCACACTCGTAATAGTCACGTGGGAGAGCTCGGGTAATGTGATATTAACTTAGGACTTAATGCGAAGCTAGGTGTGAGCAGTGCCAACCGACGCAAAGGATTAAGATATGGAGGATCGGGAGGAGATTAATCTTGTGTTTCTGAGGAATTTTGATCTGTTTTGGCCTTACTCTCAATGTGTAGAATGTTTCGTTGTGCATTTTGAATAGAATAGTTGGATTGATCAAAATTTATTTGGATAACGAACATTTTAAGAATGAAATCTATAATTTGCATAAAAGTTTTTTTTAATAGCAATTTGTGGGAAATTTACTTATTAAGGTCCGAGAACCTGAGCGAGAAAAATCAATTATTTTAGCCTTATTTTAAATTCTGCAAACTTTTGTAAAATAATACATGTTGAATAACTCATAAGAATATATTGCATATATTCTTACCATCAATTAAATTATATTCTGTCGTCAAAAATCCTCTATCCATCTTAATGCTCTTAATTGAGATAAACGCTAAAGATATTCATAGTAGTAAAGTATTAGTCAGAATTTATTTTATAAAATTTTTGAGTTTTATTATTATTTATGTTTTATTATTTACCTCAATAAAAACGCATGTATTTTTAAGTGACATCTTAGTACTTGTTTTAAATTTCTTTTCAATAAAGATACAATGTTTCTTTTGAAATTATTCGAAATAATACGAATGGGTATAGAAATTAATATGACGATGCTTTCGTAAAATAAAACAAACTAATAAATAAATTATATTTTTTATATTAAAACGACGAGAAAACGGCTCAAAATTAACACCAACCTCGACTTAAATTTTATTAACACTAAATTATCTGATCTGAAACAAAATATTGTCATCTTTAAGACTGTTTCGACTGTTTCCAGATGTCCCCTGATTCACAGCTGTGGTTCACTTGAAAAGCCTTTCTTCAAAATTGGTTCCGGCAGCATTCACATTTTCAAGTTTCATAAATAGTTGGTGGTTTTCATAGATAATATTTTGTCTTTGACTCCTCGCATTAATTCTAGATTAAAGAAAAATTCTTCAAATCTTCCCCCACTTCCTGAGCGTACAAAAAAAATTATCCACCAATATGTTTTTCAGATGAATCATTGGTAAGTGTCCGTTGTCAAGCCAAATATCACTTGTAGAGGTTGACCTCTACACAAATTGAGAAACTTGTGTAGAGGTCTGAAAAATTGAGAAACTTGTATCAATTGTAGAAACTTGTGTAAATCCATTCAAAGGATTTATCTTCTGAAAATCACTAAAGCTTACAAAACATTCCCCACTGATTCACTTAATTTATTTACAAGATTTCTTCAATTCATAATACTTTTTCCACTATTTTTTTTCGGCATACAGGCAAGTTTATTCCCATCTCTAAATTAGATTCTATCATTCCTCTTCAGATTCCCTCCTTTGAACTCAGATTCTTCTCTTTTAAGAGTTACGAAAGCTCGTCGGAATAGGAAATTTACACTAATGAATCCAAAATTAGTTCCAAAACTGGTTTCCTAGTATGTATTTTTTACCATGACTCTCTTTTCAAATCTTACCTTTCAAGATTAATAATTAAAATTTTGTTTTTCGAGTAGAGTTTTTCGCTAACAGTGTCTGTTTGTTGGGCAGTTTATTAGTGTCAAAATTCTTATGTACACTGACAACGTCACTATTTTTTACTCAATAGCCTTACCAACACAATTCTAAATAGCTTAACTGCATATTAAACACAATCTTTCTCAATATAATTATTTTTTTAAATTTACGCTAGATTGGAGTCTCTCTATAACTCCTATAATGATATCATAGACATGTGTGCAGAAAACCTGTTGAAGATGAAGTTGCTGTTTTTTCCACAATTTTATCCAAGACTATTGGACTTCTGGTTGGAATGATTGTCAAATGGTACAAAGGTTCAAAATGTTGATTAGAATCACTGACATTAATCCTCCTCCACGCACACAATTCCTAGGCAGCTTATTTTTATTTTATTACTAATGATTGCCCTTTTCCTGTTTACCTTCATAGGCTCAAGTTGTTTTTCATTCCAAATTGTTTATGTGGTGTGGTTAATATGCTATTCCCTGCTCCCATGCTGCCATATTCTATCTTATAAAATCTGCACATGAAGAAATTCCTTCCTCGTTATGTTCTATTTTTCGCAACAATATGACTCATATTAAGTTAGTTTTCTATTTCTATATTTCACAATCTATTTTTTTGAGAGACATATGCCCCTCGGTTCAGTTACTTTTCTTCCAAAGGCTTTTTTAATACCAAATATTTCTTGTTTATGCACTTTTTTCTATTATTCCCTGTCTGTCTCGCAGGACTGATTGGTAGCTATGATTCCTATGGGTTAACTTGATTCTCTCGAGTAAATAAATAAATAAAAACATTGAATTAAATTCTTTTTAGTTTGTAACTTCTGACTTTTAGATTTATATTTCGATTCTAGATAAAGAATATTTAATTTGTATTTATTTTTTAAATTTAAATTTATATCTTATTCGAATTAAACTAATATCTTTTAGATAGATACATATATATATATATATATATATATATATATATATATATATATATTTATTTATATTTATATATATATATATAGTCTTACTCTCTACAAACAAGAGATAACATTCTACAATCACATTCGATAAACACAAAGACAGGAGGAAAATCACACAAAGAAGGACACATGAGCAACCGAGATTAAAAGTTTTAAGATGGATTCTGCAGTATTATAAACATTGCTGACTTAGGACAGCTAATACATGAAATAATTTGTATAAAAGTGGGGTTGAATATGTTTTTTGGCCAGCAAACCTTCCCCATTTATGTAAATAATACTGAGCAAAAACCTTTTGAAAGTAATGGATAGGAATGTCGAAATCCATTACAAGATAGAGGTAACTTACCTAAAATTTTCACTTAAAAATGCAGAGCCCGTGCTAAATCTGAGTGCAGTAAAAAAGTTATTACCAGATTCTGGACCCTAATGCAGATTCAAGGCTTGTAAATGGCTGAAATGTAGCACTCAACAAAAGTATAAAACGAATGTACATAAAAATTAAAAAGGGTTACAAATTACCATAACTTTAGTGACACTAGAGTATATATGAATTAAATAATAATATGTAATTTTATCTAATACTAAAATATGGAGGTAAGTATAACTAGAAAATATGTAAATTTATAGTAATAAATTATTATTAACTTAAGAATTTATATATATATATATATGTGTGTGTGTGTGTGTGTGTAATAATTCCCTCTAGTATCATTTACTAATATTTAAACAAACTTTAATTCTTTGGTTTAAAAATAACATTGTAATCTTAATTGTAATCGGCTATTCCAAAATCCCTGTCCCGCCTGTTCTATCTAATCAGAACTACTATTAGATAATAATCACGCGCTTGCCACTGCCGTTATAAAGGGTGTTTTTCTAGAGGTATAGAACTTTAAATTGCAATAAAACAACGATGTATTATTCGATTGACATGAATTTTTTTTATTCGAAAGATAATCTTGTGGTATTACATTTTAAATATGATTTCTGGCATAGGACTGCCACGGCTGGCACGGCTGTAGTCCAATCTGGACGTCCAATTTTAGATGACTTTTTCCAACAATTGTGGCCGTATATCGGCAATAACACGGCGAATGTTGTCTTCCAAATGGTCAAGCGTTTGTGGCTTATCCGCATAGACCAATGATTTTACATAGACCCACAAAAAATAGTCTAGTGGTGTTAAATCACAAGATCTTGGAGGCCAATTCACAGGTCCAAAACGTGAAATTAGGCGGTCACCAAACGTGTCTTTCAATAAATCGATTGTGGCCCGAGCTGTGTGACATGTTGCGCCGTCTTGTTGGAACCACAGCTCCTGGACATCATGATTGTTCAATTCAGGAATGAAAAGTTAGTAATCATGGCTCTATACCGATCACCATTGACTGTAACGTTGTGGCCTTCATCGTTTTTGAAGAAGGATTCCACCAGCCCATAAAGCGCACCAAACAGTCAGTTTTTCTGGATGTAACGGTGTTTCGACATACACTTGTGGATTAGCTTCACTCCAAATGCGGCAGTTTTGTTTGTTGACGTAGCCATTCAACCAGAAGTGCGCTTCATCGCTAAACAAAATTCGCTTATGAAAATCGGGAACAACGGCAATCTCGTTTTGGGCCCATTCGACGAATCTACGCCTTGCTTGATGATCGTTTTGATGAATTGCCAAACCAAACTGAGAATAAATCACTTGATAGCTATTAAATCGGTCGCCATCTTGGAAAGTAATGCCAACTTAAACTTCTATACCTGGAAGAAAAACACTCTTTATAAAGCGAAAATCTTGTGTAATCGCTCCCTTTGTGTTAGTGTTTTGATCCTGGACATGTCGCTGCTGCTTGTCTCTTTGTCCGCTTTACTTTGTAATCGTCGCAAGTTTGTCTCGTCAATGTGAAAATGTACCAGAATTTTGAATGAGAACACATTGTATCACAAATGAAAGATAACTCACAGAATATATTCGGATAAAATAAAACATTAATACATGGTAAATTTTTAAAAATATATCATATTTTTGTTACAGAATATTAAGGATTCCGTTTTTTCTTATCAATATTATTACGCAGGCCACAGTAGCCAAGTGGTCAAGTGGAAGACCTATCGGAATGGCGGGTCTGGTGACATGTCAACCACTGAGTTCCGCAGCCCCCAGTACCACCAAAGACCCGCCTTGTAGGTGAGTCATACATGCTAAATCTGTCGAGAGCTCAAACGTGTTGGTGTGGTATGGTATTTAGGAGAGAGGGGTGCCATCTCAGGTGTTGTCCTCGTCACTTGACCATGGTTCAAATTTACGAGGTCCATAACCAAAAGCCTTCGTGTAGCTGAACAGTGCGACGTTAATCTTCACTCATTCACTCATATTATTAAGTATAAATGGTTTCTCTGTAATTATTTTTAGTCCACACACCATGTTATCACTACTCTGAAAAGAATAATATAACTTTAGTCCTGTTAAAGTTCCTAAACAGACAAACAATAACGTTAACTGTGCCAATTCTAAGCTCAAAACACTACAGCTGGTCCAAAATGAAGATTAATATCTAAAGTTTATTATCTTTATGTTTAAAGTCTGTTTAAACTCAGGAATATTATATTACAATAGCTTGCAAGATCTTTTAAAACTTATTTAATCAATTCTTTTTATTCTTTTAAATTTTGCGTCAACATTTTTTTTAAAATTTACTAAAATATTTAACGCCAAAATAAATAAAAGCTAATGTAACATAAAACATAATCACCGTTTTTGTCCCTATTAGCATAAATGACTTGAAGTTCTCCAGAAAGATTAAATAAATTATATACCTTAAAAGAAAAAAAGGTAATTTTTAGGTATGAGAATACGTGAGTTAAATTAATCGGATAAAATAAGTCGTCTCAAGGACTTATATCGTAAAAATTTATTATGACTATCCTACTTAAAACCGGAATAAGAAATTATTGAGGGCATCCTGCAAAATTATCTCTCTAAGGACACTTTTTTTCACAATTAAATTAAAAACTCAGATTAGCATGGTCTTATTTATTCGGAACTATTCGTGTACAATAATTAAAGCATTGTCCTTTTTTTAATGCGATAAATATACTCTATTTATAATAAATCCCATTCAGCAATCCACAAATAAAATTGTATTTGATAAATTTTCTTTTAATAATGAGTTAAACTTTTATGTATAAGAAAAATTCCGTAAGGTCTCACCAGTGTGTGTGTGTGTGTTATCTTAATCTTATGGGGTAATGTATATAAAATTTCAAACAGTTACTTCATAAAGTATTATTATATATAGTGCGTTCTCAGGAGAAAAAAGAACGAGTGATTTTTCAGTTATATTTTTGAGGCATTCTATATTGAAGGAAATTGGTGTTATATCCATGTATTTCATTAAGTAAAACTGCATTTATCTAGATCAAATTACATAAAATTTTTAAAAAATATCTTTATTTTATTTGTGATCATTCATTAATTTTGCATAAGTTAGTATTCTATATATATCATTGCATTTATTCTTTTCCTAACTTTCTCAAATACGACGGTAACTCTGAAATTTTTGAGATACGCCTATTGAGAGATTTTACAAAAGAAAATTTATGGTTTAATTTGAAAATATAAAGTATTTTTTAACACAGAGGGGACTTTTTACTGACTTACTTCTAGTTGTTTAGCGTAGAATAAATTTTAAACAGAAGAGAAAATGCAGCTGATGCAAGAACATTATCGTGCTATGATTTTCTACGATTTTAAAGTTGGATGAAATCAACAAGAGTGCGTTCAATGGCTGCAATTAACATTTGCTGATGAATCTCCATGTCACGCTACTGTATTCAGATGGTTAAAAGAATTTTGCAGAGGTCGTAATTTTCTTCAAGATGAAGAACATACAGGAAGACCGTGATCGACAGTAATCACGAGTAATGTGTCTGCCACACGAAAAATGTTAATGGATGAGAATCGCTGTACGTACCAAATGACACAGAGGGAACTTAGCATTGGATCCGCAGCCATACAGAAAAGTATTCATTAAGAATTACATTTGAAAAAAGTAGTTTGCCGTTGGTTTCCCAATAATCTAACCAATCACAAAAAAAGAGGAGAGTGTCAAAATCAGTAAAGAAACCCTTAAATTGCTAAATCGTGGTGACACTCCACTACGTCAAAAAACAAAGTATGGGTCTTTGAAGAGGAACCCAAGCCGACAATGGGTAAAAGACAACGAGCAATGAAAAAGTAACCAAAGCCGTTTTCTTTAGAAGTACGAAATTGATCAAAGCTATCAAGTTGGAAGGACAGAAGACAGTAACAGTAAACTGGTATACCCCTAAATGTCTTTAAGAAATTCTCCAAGAAGTGAATGTTAGGGAACTAATGCTTCGACAAAACAATGCATCTTCCCATACAGCCGGATTAACATTCCAGTTTCTTGAGCAAAAACCAATTAAAGTGATAAAATATCCACCTTATTCTCTGGATCTAGCTCTGTGTGACTTTTGGTTACGTTTAATCTAAAAAAGAACTTACGTGGACGCCGTTTTCATTCAGAAGAAGAGATTGCTGTGGCTATAAATGCACTCTTTCTTCAATTCCAAGAAATGAATGGTTTCAGGCATTAAATCTGTGGAAAATTCGTATACAAAAGTGCATTGATGCTGCAGTAGACTTCTTTGAACACTCCTAAAGTTTTGTAAGTATAACTTTAAAAATCTAGGAGTATCTCAAAGATTTCAGAGTGACCCTCGTATATCTCTTTAATACATGGATTTTTACAATTTTTTAAAAAAGAATCAATACTAACACAAGTTATTAAAGACGATTAAACTAGACATAGTACGTCACATATGTTTAACATTGATTTATTCACTTAAAATTCGATTGTGTAAAAAAAGTTGAAATTTTCAAGACACTGTTATATGTCGTTTGTTTAACATTTCAAACATCATCTCACAGAGATACATAAGGAACTTTATATGTGAAATGGAAATCTGTTCTGGAGAGAGAGGGAGATATTGCGTTTATATTAAATCTCTTGACTTTCCCCAACGCAGAAACAAAATATGTTTAAAACTTTATATACTCCTTTATTATTCTTAAATAAGTACAGATGAAAAATATCGAATTATAAAAACAAAGCTTTCCTAAAATTACCAAAAATACAAATATACTAAAAGGAAAAAAATAACGAATTTAAAAATTCATATATTTATTTTTTTATCCATAAATGATCATAAAAAACACACACATAATAAATACAAAAATACTATTTTAAAAATAAAAAAACATTCGAACAAGAAGGAAGTTATAATACTAGAGCTATAAAATAATGTCCAATGACAATTTAGTAACTAAGATTACTTATTTCGCAATTGCTTCTGTTTGTTCACTGATTTCAGGGTAAGCTCTGATTTGTTAAATGGAATTTGGACTTCTAAGCTCGGAAGAGGCATATGAGCAAAATAGGATGTTCATTGTAGATAGCTCTAATTAAAAGAAGTGAGATAATGTGTAACTGCCTGAAATTATGCAACAATCCAATTTAGAAACTAATTTGAAATTTTAATTTAAGTATAGTTATATCTTCTGAATTCATTCCTTCTACAAATGATCCTGATATTAATTCTATCAAAATTATTTAGCCTTAATTATAATCACAAGAGCGAAATAAAAATCCAAAGTCATAGTAATGTTAACGTTATACAGAGTGTTTTTTTCCAGGTATAGAAGTTTAAGTTGGCATTACTTTCCAAGATGGCGACCGATTTAACAGCTGTCAAGTGATTTATTCTCAGTTTGGTTTGGCAATTCATCATGTAAAGACTCACGCCTGAACAACGCTTTCAAATTGTGCAATTTTATTTCGAAAATAATGGTCGATTTTCATAAGCGATTTTTGTTTAGCGATGAAGCGCACTTCTGGTTGAATGGCTACGTCAACAAACAAAACTGCCGCATTTGGAGTGAAGCTAATCCACAAGTGTATGTCGAAACACCGTTACATCCAGAAAAACTGACTGTTTGGTGCGCTTTATGGGCTGGTGGAATCCTTCTTCAAAAACGATGAAGGCCACAACGTTACAGTCAATGGTGATCGGTATAGAGCCATGATTACTAACTTTTTCATTCCTGAATTGAACAATCATGATGTCCAGGAGCTGTGGTTCCAACAAGACGGCGCAACATGTTACACAGCTCGTGCCACAATCGATTTATTGAAAGACACGTTTGGTGACCGCCTAATTTCAAGTTTTGGACCTGTGAATTGGCCTCCAAGATCTTGTGATTTAACACCTCTAGACTATTTTCTGTAGGTCTACGTAAAGTCATTGGTCTTTGCGGATAAGCCACAAACGCTTGACCATTTGGAAGACAACATTCACCGTGTTATTGCCGATATAAGGCCACAAATTTTGGAGAAAGTCATCGAAAATTGGACGTCTAGATTGGACTACATCCGAGCCAGCCGTGGCAGTCCTATGCCAGAAATCACATTTAAAATGTAATGCCACAAAATTATCTTTCGAATAAAAAAAATTCATGTCAATCGAATATAATACATCGTTGTTTTATTGCAATTTAATGTTCTATACCTCTCAAAAAAACACCCTTTACTATAAAGCGGCTCGAGAGCTAGTTGCGATGAATCTCGTACTTTTGAACCATGAATGAGGATGACATCTAAGCTAGCTCCCTCCTCTTCTAACTTCCGCACCACATCAATGGGAAGACCTTCGAGTCTCTACAGATATAACAAGACACACCAGCCATGAGTTCGTAACCTTGAATACTCGGTTACCCCGGCAGAATGATAATAATAATACAGCAAGACCCCACTTAACAAGGGGTATACGTTGCATCAAAGTAGAGCGTAATATGTAATAGCGTTCAACGAAGTTATCTCATCATGTAAATAATGGGGATAGGGGAAGATGGGTAGAAAATTGGCCAGGTTTTTTTGCCATTAAATTTATTAATTATGTGTTTTATAACAATAAAACAAAAATGTATTTTCTACAAATATAGAAACATAATAAATGAATATACATATAAAAATAAATAAAATTCTAAGTCAGTATGTTTATATTTTAGATCATACAGTATCTTCTGCATTTCCAATTTTTTGCCTTTTTATCAAGAATGCATCTAATGTAATTTGCGTTTTCCTTTTGCGGTCTGTAAGAAGTTGTTGGTAGGTGGATAAGGCATCCATAACGCCCCGTCTTTCCTTTGGACTCCTGTCAAAATTTGCTCCTGCTTTTTTTTCTTGTTGCTTTATTTTCGTGTTTTTTACTATCACCCATGATAAAAACTAAAAATTATAATATTTTTACTATAGCAATCGTTATATTATATAAATTTATACTGACAATAATGTTAAACAAATGTTTGAAACGATAAAAATACGTTCGTATAACACCGCTGGAAAAAAGGAAAAATTTTAAACTGCTTCGCATATCGAGAAAACTACCACTATGTGTAATTTCGGGGAATCCCACAATTCAAATAAAAGAGCGTTAAACCATAACAGCGTAAAGCGGGATATTGCTGTAATATAGACTATTTCTATGTATTATTATATGCATGTATTTATTTGTATTATTTATATACTATTTTCATGTATTATATATGTATGTATTTCTTTGTATTATTTATATATTATTTCTATGTACATTATATATATATATATATATATATATATATATATATATATATATATATGCACGTACTGACATATTTACTTTCAAAGAAATATTCTTTCCAGAAATGAAACACTCCAAAAGGGGTATGCACTATCTGATTATCATCATTTTGAGAAACATTCCATCTGGGAAGGGGAACAGTTAAGGTCCCCAACATCCAACGACACAGGTAACTACATTTATCGATAGAACTGCTGTTGAAAGCAGAACACGAAACGTAGCTAGATATATTGGAGTCCCTCTTTCGAAACTTTCTTTTGTTGTGCTCCGTAGAAGACGATGTTTAGGATCGCTGTGTATAAGTGAGATTGATGATCGGTAGTAGCGGAGTTGCATGTGAGGAAAGCATGGCTCCCGGAAATGAAAGTTCCTGGAAAATCTTTACAGGATTTTAGGAAAAGAGGGAAGTATATGAAAATCAATGGGAGTTGATGACGATTGGGATAGTCAGAGATCATTACTTTTTGTTGTTGACAGTATTATTCTGGAAGAAACTCTTTTCTTGAGTAACAAGTTACTCTTAATAGCTCGAATTATTTTGCATAGCCTTTTTTTTTTATTTTGCTTTTAAGAAAAAAGGTTTCATTATTTAAAAAAATGAAAAAAAATTGAAATTTTAACTTTACGATATCCGACAACCCTAAAATAATGCTTTTTTTCAAAAATTAAAAAAATATATGATTTTATTTTGTAGGTAATCTTATTAGCTTTATAAAAATACCAATTTTTTTTTATTTTCCACTCACTAGAACAAAAACTGTTACTGTTTTAGTAAAAGCAAATGTCATAACCTTACATACGATGTCAAACTTTAAAATACGATTAGTCGAAATGCGGTTTTTTTTTTTTGAAAATCTCAAACAGGGGCAGCGAATGCTCAAAATGTTTTGAAAATAATTTGCCGACATTTTTTGTGTATGTTCTGTATAACAGTAGAAGAATATTTTATCTTCAAATTTATCAATCACTGTTTTATTACAAAATCTACAGTTCTTTACGTGAATATAATCACTGTTTTTTTAGCAAGTTCATATAATAGCTAAGATAAAGTACTTTAGTTTTAGTAAAAACTAAAATATCTCTTACTCTGAAGATCATTTCAAAAAAGGAATAGCAACGTAATACACCAAAATTTGAAAAATTGAGAATCTGTCCTTTAATATTTTTACAGAGAGGGCTCCGTTTATAGAATTTTTTGTCAATTTTTCCCTATTTTTTCCCATTTTAGTTGTAATAATTTATTTTTCTCTTCTTAGTTCTAGCCTTTTTTTCTTAAAATGTACTTAATAAATCTAAAAATAAAAAAAATAAAAATATCCCCTTTCTTTAAAAAAAAATATCAAGTAGTCGGATACCTTAAATGTTTGAGAGCTCAAGACTTTTTTGCGTTAAGTAAGATAAGCAATAAAAACTAGTTCTAAATATATCCTAGGTTTATTTCTCTTTTTAGTCGGGAATATTAAAAGAAAAACGAGAAGATAAAATGGACAAATAATTTATTCGAACGAATTTATTTCTTATACGTAGAATTAGCAATGGTGTGGAAATGTCAGATGGAGGGTATTTTTTTAAGGTTTCACTCATTTTAAGAAAAAATTTCTAACCCATGAATAATTTATTTAAATCATATTTGAGCCATATTTTTGTAAATTAACAACAAGCTTGAAATCTGAAACCTCTCTATCTACAAATGCCAGATTATAATCTGGTTATCTTAGCAAAATCAGAGAATACATTAACAGTTTATACTATTTTTTACATTTAAAAATCTAAAGCATGTAAAACTCAACTTGTCTTCAAAGTTGGCTGTTACATGATACCATTACCCTAACCTTTGCTAGATAGTTCATGACATTGCAAGAATATATGTTCTTTTAAAGTTATTTACTCTCTAACATTAAGCTTTCTATTGAACTGAAAAACATCAAAGCTTCCGCCTTTTTTATTTAAAAAGAACAGGTCTTGAATTTTCAAATCAGACACATATTTACGATTCTGTAGCCCTCCCCCCCTTTGTAGTTGATTTCCGCAAATCTCATTTTTAGGGAATCTCAACTCAACAAAGAAAAAGGCTTACCGAATTTCAAGTATTTGAATCTAATGCTTCAAAACAGAAAATTTTGTCTCTAACATAGTGCTTCTCAAACTTTCAATATACGCGACCCACTATTCAATCATCAATTTCATCGCGACCCCCTCCATACGATAACAATGAATTGAATTCAATAATACTATACTTTTACACTAAAACTACAATATATATATATACGACTTAAACCTCTTATGTACCACCGACGTATATGAATGTCTCTCTCAGCCGAAACATTAATTTTCTGGACGTATATACACGTCTTTCTGAAGTAGGATCTTTTCTTTGCAGGGCTTTCCATAAAATTATTCCGAGGACTTTGGAGTGCAATGAAAAGATCTTGACAGTGTTTGCGAAGGATTTACTTTTATTTCAGAGGATTTTCTTATTCATTTCTTTTCTCCTCTCCCTCAAAAAAACATCAAAATACGCTCGTCTACGTGGTAAACGGTAGCATTGGGGAGTGAATCACGCAATTTTTAATCGGCAGTTAAGGAATTAATTACAAACCGTACGAACTATCAAGATAAGTGTTAATACAAGCCCATGGGGTTACTGATAATTATCAAACTGGTTCTTAACTTAGTATTGTTAATGTAATAATAAAATGTACATCATACAAATCTAATACACATTTATAAGTGTATTCTATCAGTGTAAATGTGTGTGTTCTATGTTTTATTATATCAGAAAGTATTTTGTTTGTTTACTTTCAGTAAATTAATAATTTTTTAAATAACCTTTTGTTTTCGACTTTTAAATAGGCTCGCGCCTTCCTTGTAGAGTTATCACGCCCCCATAACACCTCTGCTAATCCATTTGAAAGTTCATTTCTGTAAAACACGTTCTTGTGTAATCTCTACTCAACGTAGGAAATATGTGAACTAAACTTAATCTGCAACAAGTCAAAAACAGAATTATTTGTCTATTATAGCCCCGTAAGCCCCTTGAACCCTTTTGGGAGCCTATTTCCCCAAAATCGGATCTTAGAAATGGTCTAGTCTATAAAAAAAACATTTTTACCAAATTTCTAGTCTGTGGGCTTAAGATTTCAAAAACGGGAATGTTTGCCGATAACGCGACCCCGTACATTACAGATCTGTGTTTAACAAAAGGAACATGCCTGCCAAATTTCAAATCTGTAAGTTTATTAGTTCCAGAGATTTAGTGATGAATGAGTGAGTGAGTTTGATACATTTTCCTCATTTATATATGAAGGTGAGTCTGAAAACTATTTTTCCCTGTCGACTGTGGTCAGAGTTGTGTAGGAAAGTCAGAACATAGAATGAGACATTAAAGATAAGACATCTTTATTTTTCCATATATGTAACAAGTACATTGAGATATTTGTCATATCACTGTAAAAGCTTCAAAAGGCCCTCTAGGGAAAAACTCAGGAGCGGAATGAGCGTTTAACGGCTTGTTTAACTTCAGCGTTGCTTCCAAAGCCGGAAACAAATGAAAACCACTTGGTGCGAGATCAGAACTGTGATATAGGCGCTCCCAACCAAGAGTTGCAATATGGTTTTGCATTGCCGCCGCCGAGTGTAATTTCGTCATTGTCATCCAACAACAGAACGCCTGATTTGAGAAGCCCAGGCCACTTTTTCCGAATCACCTCTTTCAAATTGTACAGGGTGCAACAGTACCGCGTAGCATTGATGGTTCCAACATCCAAAAAGTACACACAAAAGTAAACGCTTCTTCCGTATGCAAAGCCCTGAGTTTTCCTGCAGGGTTTTTGAAGCTTATAGTGGGATGTCAAATGTCTCAATGGGTTTGGTACTTATGTGGAAAAATGAAGTTATGTCTTATCTTCAATGTCTCATTCCAAGCTTTGACTGTCATACACAACTCTAACCACAGTTGACAGGGGAAACTTATTTTCAAACTCTCCCTCGTATATAGATAGTGGGAAAGTTTGTTAAGTGATATATTTATTCAAGTTACTGAATGATTGTCTGCAGTCTGAGGATCTCGACTGACTGAATTACAGGCTAGATTATTGAAATATCTGTTGTATAGGGGAAAGTTAATGATGCTAATAATATTCGAGAATCAAGGTGCCGGCTTAGGCGTGAAATATTATCTTTACTTTTAATTTCTATGGAAACCGAAATGTACTTCATCATCACATATCTCACGTCTACAGAAAACAGATAAGTCATTGTATGGAATGGTGTTTGATTAATCACTTGAATAAAAGTTGTAGAAATAGCTCATGATGACAAATGTGGCTTGTCCATGTTCAAAATAATGCATTTTTTACTTACTCACATTCTTGTTGAATTAATAATTTTACGAAGTTATGCATTACCTGCATAACTCTCATTATTCATAAAATAAGACATTTGTGATGTAAATTAGAAATTTCTATTCTTTGTGAATAACAGTTCATTAATTCATCCCCACATCCAGAGGTACTCTATCCAAACATCGACAGATTTGTGAAATTTTGAATACAGTGCTTATATATTTCCTGTCTTGCAATCTTAATGAAATTCATCTAAGAAGTGATTTTTCCTCTGAAGTATTAAAAGCCTTAAGAAAGACATTTTGTAGTGGAATCCTACAATCAAAGGTTTTTCTTCCGATTAAAATATTTTTCTTTGTTAAAAAAAGTGTATTCATACTGCAATTTATGAAAGTTTGAAAAGAAAGAGTTGCAGTTATACATGTGTAAGTTTATTAAATTTACTTTACATTTTGTAAGTGTGTACGATAAGTATTGTGGTACTCATAATTATAATCATTTTCTTCTTGATGCATTTAATTTCACATCATTACGTTTTCTATATATCACGATATAATTAAGCCATAAAATTAAAAGATATGAGGCTTATTAAACCTTTTTTTTCAAGTGTTGTGATTTAAAACTCATCATTTTCTGGCTGCCAAACTGATTCAAAACAGATACCGATTGAACAATAGTTGCCTTTTAGAAGTTTCCTTCAACAATGTGGGTTAAATGAAAAGTATCCCAAACGCAAAACATCATTATTTTTTTTAATTTTGTCATTACTTCAATACAAAATCTATTTAAAAATGTAATAATTTTTGTTTGACTTCAAAGAGAGGATACATATGCAATCCATTATCTTACGGTATCCAACTCCGTTCGGAACCATGATTTTAAAAAATACATAAATGGATAATTTTCATGATATTTAGTTTCACTTAGATTAGAATACATGTATAAAATTTTTAGGACATTTGACAAAAAAATTATTTAAATACAATATTTCGGCAAAAAATCAACTTATAATAACATTTTTTTAAATGTTCTCCTGTTGTGAAAAATGCTTCTATTATAATAATATTTTACCTGTATATATCTCAGATCTCTGCACAGAGGCTCAATTATGATTTTTTGAAAAATTCACATTATTTTCAGAGTTACAACCAATGGAAATAATTATCGGCGTTTTTTTCTTAAAATTTCTCCCCTCTGTTGTCGTAAAACATGGATAAATCCACTTCTAAGTTATATGTTTCAAAAATTCTAGTTGAGCTTCTGTACAGAGGTTTGAGCTATATACAGGCAAAATATTATTATAATAGAAGCATTTTCCACAAAAGGAGAATATTTTGAAAAGGGGTCATTCTACATTCATTTTTTGTTAAGATATTGTACTTATTTGTTTATTGTAACACTATTCTTAAAACGATTTTATATACATTTTCTAATATAAGTGACACTAAATATCATAAATATTATCCACTTATACGCTTTTGTAAAATCACGGTTCCGAAGGTAGTCAGATACCCTTAATATATGGACAAGTATTACAAAGTTCTTAATTAATCACACAATGAAAAAATTTAAAAACAAACAGGTTATTTTTTTAAAAAAATTTCTATATTACATTTGTTTAACTTAACTTTTAAACTATATGGCATCTCATCTAAAGCTTTAATGTGTCCCGATATTGACAGATCATTTTAGAACCTATTCTTTTTGAAACATACTGTATATAAAAGCAAGGAGCTAAATATTGACTGAAGCTAAAGGTGACTCAATATCTCTTTTCATTACAGGTAGCCTTTACAACAAATAACTGGCCTGGAACCGAGCAAACAACGAAGCTTCGAAAGCGAAGACTGTGATAAACGACATTTCAGAACATAAGGCGTCGTCTAATATATACCGAACATCAACTGCATCTTCTCGAAACGCTCCGAGGCATGTATATTCAGAATGTATTTTCAGTACTGAGGAGTACGAAAAGTTGCCTGAAAGTCTGATAGTAAATGTTGTTTTCCAGAAAGACGCAAGATATACTTGCCTTCAAATAGAATGGTAGTAATCGAATTATGCTATGTACCTTGTTGCTTGTCTCCGTTTTCTTTTTCGTTTTAAGTACAGTTCTGAAAATTGGATTTTGATTCTATATCATGTATAAAGATTTTTTTTAAAAAAAAAGAAAATAATAGTTCTTTGTTTTAAAGTAGAAAAGGGATTTCAAGAAAGAACGATTTCTTTTTTTTTTTGTTGAATTATATAACCTACTACTAAAGTTTACCTTAATTGTGGTGGAATGTAATTAAAAGGAAAAATGCATCGGAAACTCTGCACTTGAATAGTTATATTATTCTCTGCTTTTCAGAAGATTTTTTTCTTTGGGTAATATCAGGGAAATTTTGATGAAGATTCTTCTTTATTATGTTTTTAGCTGTTTTCTAAACTTCATTTATTTAGACCACAGAAAAACTATAATATCGTTCTATCATTACTGAATTTTAAAAATTACAATATTTTAATACATAATTTGTAATGTAACATAATTAACAATACATAACTAATACAATAATTGAAACCCAATGGCTGATTGGTAGTGCATCGCACTTCCGCACCACAGGTCCTAGGTTCAAACGCCGGGCTGGACAAGGTCGGCTCAGCCGTTCATGCATCAGTAGATTGATAAATGAGTACCAAGCTTTATTGGGAACTTAACACTGGGGCTTCCACGTCAGACTGACCACCTGACAGGAACATCTACTCATGCACCTCAGGGCCCAAGGTCACGTATAATGAGATGTGCACAGTAGGCCTTGGTACTCATAAGTTGTTGCGCCACTGAGTTAAGCTAATATTGTAATTTGTATGGTGAAATAAGTATCAGATAAAAATAAAGCATGTTGCTTAAATATATTTTAAAGAATAGGGCTGTCAAAGTTATTATATGAGAGAGAGAGAGAGAAGTTAAGAAATCAGTTCACAAATTTAAATTTAGTTTTTAAATTTTTATTGAAAATTAAACTTTAATTTATTCTCTGGTTCCAGTACAACTTAAACTTTTACTCTAAATAAATTAGAGATATTTATCAATCCCAACTGTGTTGCTGACACTAAAAGGTATGATTGTTTACTTTAAATTGTAATGTCTTAAAATTGTATATTCCTATAGAAAAGGAACACTTATAAAAAAATCCCCTTGAAACCTTACCCAAACACACACATAGTATGTAAGTAAATATTTTAAAGAAAAATTTTGTGTCAAACACACACACACAAATTATTCAAAATAATTTCACGGTTTAAAGTGTAAATGAATTTTCATCGTTTGGAAGCTTTTCCCATGTTACTTACTTCACATACGAATTTATAAAAAAATAAAAAATAAAATAAAAACCCTCCCTCAACTTTTTAAAAAAATGTTTTTATTAAAACGCTATTAAGGGTACAGTAAAAGCGAATAAGAAACTGGTGACTGTATGCCACCAATATTTTTTTTTTTAAAAAAGTTCCTTAAACCTAGTTTTTAACATTACCGAAATAGTGTCCCCATTAAAAACCTATACCTGGAATCAGAAACTCTTACTCTTTACTAAAATTTCATTGATGTCTATTTTTAAGTTGTATGGCTTTTAATGCTTAGAAAGTTGTTTACTGTCATAAATAACATTGAAATACTTTAATAACAATAGTGGAAAATTTCATAAATATATCTGGAAAAACTGTTTGTTGATCAAAATAGTTTTCAGCGTAAATTTTTTAAGGTATCCGACTACTTGTGTCAACTTTTTTCTTACAAAAATGAAGATATGGAGATATTTTGTGGTTTTTAGATTTATTTAGTACATTTGAAGGAAAAAACGCTAAACTTAAGGAGAGAAAAATAAATTATTACTACTAAAATGGAAAAAATGTGTAAAAATTGACAAAAAATTCCATAAACGAGATATTTTTAAAAAATCATGATTTTAGAGTAGTCGTACCTTAAATAAAATGATGGACTTTGTTTCATACAATGGATGCTGAGAATTCCTTCACTTATGGTTCCGATTTATTTCTCTGCATAAAGATCAAACAAAAAAACTAATTAAATTCACATTTAAAAGTTACCAAACTTACACATAGAACGAGCCAATTTAATGCCATTTTCTAAGTGAAAAGAACTCTTCCAAACCTTGCAATAAATGTTAGAAGAAGAAACGTTACTTTAACTATATTTTTTTCTATTTGTTAGATAACGGTTTAAATCTTTTGGATTTCTTTTATCTGTTGCTAGATTAAAATGAATTCTGCCCATCTGCGCTTTTGTGCTATTTCTTACCTGAGTAAGGTTCTCGGACTTTTCTTTCCGTTTCTTAAAAGTAAGTTTTAAACTCAATTAACTTTCCTTTGCTTCAACAGAAAATATCGTTTCATTCATTCCATCGAATACCCCCTTAGTCTCTCAGTTAGTATTTTAGTTAGGAGAGCTTTAAAATGTTTAGTTTAAAAGGGACATTTGAAACATTAAAACGAGAAATGATGAATTAATGCTTTTTAAAATGTTCGTTGAAAGATTTAATGATTGACTAAAATATTCTTTTATATATATTTTTTTATTTTCCCCGAATTAATATTGAAGAAAAGGAGAAGGAATTCAAATCTAAAGGGGGATAGTTCTGATTATATATGTTATACAACATATGCTTTTCCGACACAAAACAAAGAAACTATAAAATTTACAAAGATTATAATTATTTAACATAATAGACAACGTTATTTTAATAATAATATTTTTATTACATCAGTACACATTGAAATATCAACTTCTTGTAACCTCAGGTGAATTCCATGTATTTTGAATACAAGCCAATTCGTGTGTAAGCCGATGGAGCATTTGCCCTTCAAAAATTTATCTAAAATTCGAAACCCTTATATAAATAGAATCGAAAAAAATTCTGTCATGTCTAAATGCACTCTATAACTGGGATGAGAGTCATGTCGATCGCGATCGATCGCTGGACCTCTAAGATATTTTGAGGTGATTACCTGAAGATTTTAGCAGATAGTAATTATATGCGGAAATATTCCAGATTAGCTGACAGTATACAGAATATAAGTCTCCTACTGACTATAACAACGAAAACTAACTTTAGATGAAATGTTGGATTTTATTAGTTGTTTTTTGAATTGTTTAATATTAAAAGCATCACATTTGATAGTATTATATTTGGGACTATTATTATTATGAATGTATCTTGCGTTTCCCTTTAAGCGTAGTTTTAAAAGTGTTAGTTTTTTTAATTTATTTTAGTTCTGTAGATAAGTACATATTCCGTATTTATTATTTAGTTATAATAAATATTATAAAAATGCCTCGCAAAAAGGATTCGTGCACACTGCTAGCAGATGTCAGAGTTTGAAGAGGCCGTTCGATCTTAATAAAAAAAAAAGTTGAGAGTTTTTTCTTTTGTTTTTTTTGTGGGCGAATTAAAGAATCGCTCAACATGTGAGTTGAAGCTATGCGGTGATTAGACGATACAGGAAAGTCAGGGCCAACAACGGCAGATATTAGATTCAGAACAGCGGCGGTTGACTAAGAGCCACATCAGAAGAATGAAAACAAAGTCAGATCAGCTGTCACAGCACAATATTTTCGTTATCAACTAGCTACCGTGTTGCCCGCACACATGGGCCTACATGACCCTTCATATACGACTGGGAGAGCTAAATTTATGTTTGTGCAGACTGTTACGCCACTTACTTCTCACATCTGCTCACTTTCAGTAGTCAGTACTTCTGTTTCAGTGGTGCTGAGCTCGATCAACGTGTAACTGTACTAACCAGGGATGCATAGTCTTTAGTAACGAATCCCGTTTCCAACTGTGTCCTGACGTCAACCTCACACATGTCTCGAGACATCGAACATGCGGATCTTGCCCTGACTATCCCACGTCACACAAGCCTACAACAAGGCGTTATGGTCTGGGGGAATCTCCTTTGATAGCCGGGCCCCTTTGGTAGTCGTTTCTGGCTCACTGACAGCACATTGATGAAATCCTACGACCAGTTGTGTTACCATTCCTCTTGCAACATGCAGGATTTACTTTTCAACACATTACCTGGCCGTACACGGCCCTTGATATGAATTGTCTTCAAGATTGCTTTATTCATCCTTGGTCATTTGAGTCGCCTGATCTCTGTCCCATTGAGCACATTGGGACACTATAGGAAGCCAATTACAATCATCCCGGAATGTTAATGATTTATATATATATAACCCAACAGTTGGATACAAATTAGCGTGAAATACTATAGAATATCATACGGGAACTTTATTAATCTTTGCCACGCCATGTGAGAACTTGCTTCCTGATCAGAGGTGAAGTAGCGCTTTGTTGACTTCCTCCCTTTGTAAGAGCCAAACTCTGAAGTAATCATTCAATAGTTTGGAACTTTTAAATTTATTTTCTATATAGGTTCTTTACATCAACCAATTTTTACGACAACTGGACAGCTCCTTCTTGGTGCGTCGCGATTTTCCCCTCCCCGTTATAGAGTGCGTATCACCAAAAAGTAAAAATGCTACTGAGTAACATGGATGGAATATTTTCAAATCATATTGTTGTAAAGATGTCAACAACAAAGGTTTTATTTCTGATAATCGTACCTGAAACTGATAAATTGTTTCCATTCATTTGTCACCTTGCCTGCAGCATATATTTTTTTGTTTGTTAGGAAACGAAACGAGATGAAAATTTCATATACGACAAGGGATCTTCGACATATTATTCATGCTCTGAAGGGAAAACGTTGAAGAATTCATAATTTTTCCCCGTTTAGAATAAAAGTTCCATTCATATTACCCCCAAAGTCAAGGGATTAAAACTTCCTGTACACGACGAACGTAAGATGTTCAATAAATAAAAAAAAACCTTTTTTTTAACTACGTTTTTGTCGAGATCAACGGATTTGTATATAAGCCGACCCCATTACTTTAACTTTGAAAAAAAGTTTCAAAAATTATCGGTTTATATACTGGGAAATATACAATACTTAGATGGTTAAAGCAAATATTTATGAGTATAATGTGCATTGCTATTCTTATAAATTTATAAGAAATTGTAATATTAAAAATAATGAATGTTTTAAACTTGTTTAATTCTTGCATAAAAACTACTACAAAATAATATTTTTTGAAATTTTATAATTTGATTTATACCATTTCTTAAAATTATATGACTTTCACGCACTTTGATCTTTAATTATAGCAGTTATTGTAAACAATTAAACTGAGTTGTGAAAGTTCAGTTTTTTCCCATCTTATCAAACTCTCTACTTTCATTTAATTTTTTATTCCTGCAAATCAAATTTGTTAACCAAATAAATTCAAAGAAATAACATGCGTTTGATTTTAGTACAAGTAGTTGAGAAAAAAATAGAATTAAGAAAGCCGTTAACGTAAATTGATTACATGCATCATGCAAAACAATGATTAATCCCTCAAGCGGTCATTTTTTGCCACAAAATGCTTCAAATAAGACGCATTTTTAATTAAACATCACACTAATTCCCGCCTTCACCACAAAAAAATACCGGCTGAAAAAGCATTTCAGTACCATAGACAAACTGCATCAAATTTTCAAAATACTAGCACTAAATAGTACATCATTAAAAAAGAGTAAAATCAAAGTAAGAAGGAAAATATCAGGGTGCCCTTACTGCGTACTTCGCTGTCAACTTTCAGTAGCCCATACTTCGTACGGCAAATCACTTCAGGGGACATGGCACGCTTTACGCAATTTTTTTAATTTAATGATTTTCTTACTTTTTTTGGATACCTCCTATGTGTATGTATGATGTAAAACAGATTTTTGCTCAAAATTTCATAAGAAAACTATTGAATTTCTTAAGGTGGAAACTTATGAAATGATTTTAAAGTGTTACTCCTCCTACAAAAATTGACGTACATATATGGAATTTGATTTACAAGTACATCAAACTATGTATAACAACGGTTTGTATGGGTTTTGTGGCAACATGATAGGTATTCGTACAATACTTTTTTTTATGAATGATTGTTAAAAATTCCATAAAAATTGTGTAAATTCTAACTTCAATTGTTTTTTTGTTGAAAAAATAAGCATTGCTTTGATTGAAAAATGCATACTAACTTTTGTTCCATGTACTATTAGCAACAAGTGAAAAACATTTCCAAGTATTAAGCAAATTAGAAAAAAAACCTTAGCATTTTAAATGAAGACAAAAGTCTGAGATAAGTCAGTTTAAAGTTTTGATTTACCTTCGGAATGTAAATAAAAACAAACGTAAAAGTTATCTTAACTCTGCGTTTTTTAAACTTAGAGCTTTCAAATTTTGCGAGTTTGTATAAAAGTATATAAAAAAGAAATTAGACGAAAAAAAATAGATTTGAATTTTTTTATCGATTTTTGTCGATTGAATCGTACTGTGTCGCCTTAAAGGGTTAAATAAACATGTTAACGTCTGAATTTTATAAAGAAACAGTAAAACCTTAAAAATTATCACGTTCTTCTAACGATAACTTTACATTGATTGAGAAAAATTTTATATCAACACTTACACACAATTTAGTATCATTTGATCATTTAATGCATGGCATAATCATGTGTTGCTATGTACAATTTATTTTAATACCATTTTAATATATATAACAACAGTGCATTTCCTTACTTGGTGAAATATAATAATTAATACAAAGACAATATAGATAGCATAATATAATAGATGCAAATAATAGGAAAACTTAATATTGTTTCAAAGTTATTCGGCTTAATCTTTGTAATATGCTTTCAGAATTCTTTGTATTTACATTCCTACTTATTATAATTCTGACTGTTACATGCACTTAAATGTTAAAAATCAGGAGATATTTCCTATTATATCGAATCTTCTTTTGCAGCAATTTAGAGTGGTCTTGATTCAGTAAATTGTCGGAAGACTCTTGAAGAAATATTTGTAGCAGTGGCCTTCTATACAATTGCCAAACTTTCACCAATGTTAGATTTGGGGCACGATAGTATCTATGGGTGATCTAGGTGGCCAAATGATTCAATAGAATTTTCTAGAATGTCACTCGAATAGTTTCCTCCCTGCGATATGGTACATTGTAAACCTGGAAAATTCCATCATTGTTTGAATACAAGATTGTTTGAATACAAGATTGTTTGAATACAAGATTGTTTGAATACAATAGATTGTTTGAATACAATAGATTGTTTGAATATAATATAGTGTTTGAATACAATATATTGTTTGAATACAATGTATTGTTTGAATACAATGTATTGTTTGAATATAATATATTGTTTGAATATAATGCATTATTTGAATATAATGCATTGTTTGAATACAATATATTGTTTGAATACAATATATTGTTTGAATACATCATTGTTTGAATAGAAGGAATTGTTGTAAATGTTCTTCAAATAAACATTTCCAATAAATTATTCGTACAGCTTGACCAGATTACCCAGTTCATGCAAGTAAAAACAGATCACAACATTATGAAGGAAACATGGGTCCTTTCACTTTACTCCTGAGAAGAAAGAACAGTCAAAGCAAAAGAATGAAAGGAAATAATAGGCTCTAAAGAAGGCGAAGACGATTCCATTTAAATTATTTGAATACAAGATTGAATACAAGATTGTTTGAATACAAGATTGTTTGAATACAAGATTGTTTGAATACAAGATTGTTTGAATACAAGATTGAATACAATATTGTTTGAATACAAGATTGAATACAAGATTGTTTGAATACAAGATTGAATACAAGATTGTTTGAATACAAGATTGTTTGAATACAAGATTGTTTGAATACAAGATTGTTTGAATACAAGATTGTTTGAATAAAAGATTGTTTGAATACAATATATTGTTTGAATACAATACATTGTTTGAATATAATATATTGTTTGAATACAATATATTGTTTGAATATAATATATTGTTTGAATACAATATATTGTTTGAATACAATATATTGTTTGAATACATCATTGTTTGAATACATCATTGTTTGAATAGAATGAATTGTTGTAAATGTTCTTCAGATAAACATTTCCAATAAATTATTCGTACAGCTTGACCAGATTACCCAGTTCATGCACGTAAAAACAGATCACAACATTATGAAGGAAACATGGGTCCTTCACTTTACTCCTGAGAAGAAAGAACAGGCAAAACAAAAGAATGAAAGGAGAGAATAGGCTCTAAAGAAGACGAAGACGATTCCATTTGCAGCCAATGGCTTCAGTTTCATTGGATACGCGCGCGTGGGATAATTTTCGTTCATTATCTTCAGAAAGAAAAAAAAGAAAACGGTGAGTATTATACGAACTTATTGCAGCGTTTTAGTGATGAAATTATAAAAAATGGTAGCATTTAGAAAAGTAGGGAAGAGGTATGAAAAGGTGGAAAATGACACTGTAAAAAGGTAGAGTCTGCGGTTGAGGGCTATTTCGAAAAACTTCACGATTCTTAATATAAAAAGGGTACCAAAGCCATTGACTATCTCTAGGAAAAGTGCATTGAGCTAAAAGGAGAATATATATACTTTTATACGTAAAGAGAAATAAATATATATATTCCCCAGATTTTCAGTGTTTTCTTTGTTAGTTCGGATTGCTTCTGGAATTGTTATTATCTCATTATATATATTATTCGATAAATTTCTAGCAATTTTAAAATATTAAAATAAATGTTAGCATACATGTTGGCAAATGTGCAGAATACTGAAAACATGTTTTCAAATGCCATAACAAATTTGTAATAAATCTCTGAATACTGCTGTGTTTTTACATTAAACTAAGGTCAAATATAGCCTAGATACTACATAAATTCAATTATTATGTGTAAAATAGTCTTAGTCAATGAATTTTTCATCATTAAAGGTTATCTTTTCCGTATTTTGAAGAATTAATGAATATTCGTAATACACACACACACACCTTTCAAAAAGAAAACACAGAAGTTTTAATATTAAGCTCATGTATTATAAAAAGGTTTTACAATCTTTTATATCATACCCTATTTTTAACCTTTTTATTTAATAAATGTTCTTCTAAGCCCAAGAAACATGTGAAGCAAATTATTTTTTTAACATTAATACATATGAAAAAAATTGGAACATATTTCAAGGCAGAAAAAATTGTTGAACTCAAAAAAGACACTGATTATTTTCAGACTTTGCTTTTTCATCTACAACAGTCAATTCAGAATGTGGCAATTATATTAAATTATTTTTCTACCTAAGAATATGCTTTTGGTTCGGTCTTATTCTCTAATATTACGAGATAACAACTTTAATTGTATCGTATATGGAAAAGTGTTCATTATTATAAGACCTATGTACGTCCGAAAATAAACTGTGTGTTTATGTACTTTTCTGCTTTTATTTTACGTGCCTATTTTATTAGAAAATATTCCAAAAACCAAAACAACTCAATTTTGTTACAAAATGAAATGAAAAATACATAGAATTAAATCATTGAATAATTTTCTCGCTTCTTATTTTCATATTCTACATCTTTCTTCTGAAATTGTATTGTGTCAGTTTAGTCCATTTCATTTTTTACCAACGGTATCATTTTAGCCTTTGTGAAAACTTAATTTACTTAAAATCTTTACTACGCACCTCTTAAAAGCATCTAACTTTTTACAAAATAAATCTCTACGCTAAATCCCACACATCTTCATAAAATGGATCCATTTGGCGACACAATATCTAGTATCATTAGATACAGGAAAATATCTCAAAACCCTCTCAGCTCTATCGAAATAACTTGGTTTGGGAATATCTTCACCATACCCGACAAAGTAGAGGGTGCCCCAACAAAGTCATAAAAAGATAAAGATTCTCTGTATATAGAAGGAAACCCGTTGCATTGAGATACGCAAGTTATGGACTAAGCGTTATCCAGAGCTATAGAATGTGAATGGCTATCGTTATAGAATATCTATAAGGGAAAAAAGGTCATTCACTTCGAGGTTTGTTTGTTTCCGGAAAGTTTCTGATTTTATTCTGTTTGCTTGCAGGGATGGAGAAAATTGTTTTAGCAATGCTGTGTAAAATTTTGATTGTATTTGATGCTTTTGAAAGTTTTGTTCCATTTGTAGTATGTACTTTTCCCATAAAAATTCGATTGTTCTTTTTTATGTACTTTCAAATTCGTTGTTTGTAGAAAAAAATTATTTGTAAGCAGTTCACTTTGCTTATTTCAATTCAATTCAAAAAGTTTTCTGCTATCCAGTAGTGAAAATTATATTTATTGACAGTGCTTTATGTTAAAAGTAACATGTATTAATAATAGTATAATATATATGCAGTATATATATATTATATATAAATTATATGTTATTTATTATATATATATATGTGGGATTTCGAATAAAATCTTCGAATAAAAATCAGACTCTTCAGAAGTCGGGATTTTATATTGGCGAGGTGGTTATCTAGGGGTAAGTATTAAAGTGTTAGTGATGAATTAATTAAATCAAAGTCATTTAAACGCAGATACTTCATTTAAGTAAAAAAGAATTTATTTCAAGTTAAAGGGGAATATTTACAAAGGGAAAGAGACGTGCAGAAATTAGATTAATTGAAAGTTGAGTTATACCTTTAGAAGACGGGGAAATTAATTACGCTTCTCATGCTTGGACGCTTGGACTGAAATCGCGCTGAGCGCGAAATGCGCGAAAAACGTGACGTGTTCAACCGGCGGTGGTTAATAGGCCTCTGCCGAAAAGTTATTCAAGCCAGAGCTCCGAAAGCTCACTAGACGGCGCTGCTTCGGAATGCAACAATAAATAAAATTGACATTAATAGTCCTCTGAAAAGGATATGACTCAACCTTTTAACAAAATGTTTCAAAGGGAAAATCCTACATATATGTAATGATAATCATGTAATATAATTTGATAGTAATTATAAAATAGAATAATCATCGTACTGTAATATTATAAAAAGTATACATAAGAATGCTCATCTAACGTAATAATTATAAATAAGTAACATATTAATAATTATGAATGAATAATAAAATAATAATTATAAATAAATAATATTTATAAATAAATATAATATATAAAAAAACAATCATAAATAAGAAATATTATGATTACATACAAAAATATAATAGTATTTTTATATTATATTATTAATAAAATAATTGCATAATATATATTAAAATTAATAATAAATATTAATTAAAAAGAACTGAAAACTTTCGATATTCTACAAACAGGAAAAATATCAAAATAACCATATTGTAATGTTATCGCCCATCTTGGCTAACATAAACAACAACCTGTCTCGTGCCCCGTGATATTAAGCTAGCACCTAAAAGAAAAGCGACTCCAGTTGGTTTCATTTTATTTAGCTTTTAGAATTTAAAGATTAATCTTGTTGATTAAGATTATCATTTACTTTGCAAACAATCTTTTAGTTACGAAATTTCTTAAGTTTAATATTTAAAACCAGCTATGCTCTCTGCTGCTGGGAATTGTTTTTTATTTAAAACTTTTTGTTTACTTCTAAAATAGATTCCTCTCTGCCATTGGGTCAATATTTTTTACTTGTCACGTATAAAAAAATTAAGTAATTTTTGTCTATTATTTTTAAATTGTTATCTTGCTGCAATATTAATGTAAGAACATGGCAATATAAGACCTGGAGAGAAAAATATGACGTATGGTATTGATTTCATCGAATTCTTCCGATAAATTTTCATTTACAAGATGGATGAACAGAGTATAGGTTTAATAATGATAAATTGTAGATTAAAATGGAGAAGCTTGCTAGATTGAAAATATTATTAGTTTATTTTATTAAATATGAGTAAAGTAAAAAAAGTGGAATATAAAAGGAAAAAAAATATGTTTAGCATTTATATCTGAGCTTGTTTTTGTTTTGTTTTTTCATTTAATACTATATGCAAACTATTCACTAAGCAATACCAATTTTTTTAAAAAATTTTTGCAACCATTTTTTATATTGCGGTAAAAAAACTTGCAAATTTTATTAGAAACAGCGCATTTAGGGGCATCTAAAAATTTTAAATAGTTAAAGGTATTAATAATGTAATGGATTTTAATCATGTGTAAATACGCATTTTGTTTTCAACGTATTATTTTACAACAAAAAAATAACAATAAAATTAAAACACTGAAAAAAACATTTTCTTTTACACAACATCGCTTATGTTTTAACATTAAATTATTGCTGAAGACGTAATAAAAATTTTAATAAAGTATAGGGATTTACATTTTAGGAAGAAAATCTCAATGCTTTAATATTGTGATTCGTTTTTGTTTCAATTAATGTCTTATTTGACCTATACGAGGGTTACTGTCAGCTGACTCAGTGATTTCAAATCAGGGTTTGATCAAAGATATTCTTGTGTATTAGCTTGACCGAAATATATGCATGCAGATAAAAAATGACAATAACAATAATAAACATCACAAATGCTTTCTAAAGTGTAGTTAAAATCTATGAAATGTTTTCTCGCAACTGTATTGTTTCTAATGAAATTATTCCATCATTATAATGTACATTGTCTCTTAATACTGTAAAAAAGTTTCAAATGTCTCACAAATTCTCTAATCTACTTCAATGCTTAATAAAGGCTCAGAGGAAATTTTATTTCATAAAATAAAATAAGAAAACATGAAATTAGCTTCTTGCAATCTATATTGTTTTAAAAGTTCAAATAATTCTAAATTCTTTTTCCTTTTTTGAATTTTTCAAGGGAAAGGGTATTTTATGTGAATAACCATTTTTATGTTTATCATAAACACAACCCTTGCAAAACTAAAACAGAAAATACACTACCCGGTTTATGACAGACTAAACAATATCTCTAGTCTAAACAAGTTGCAGTACCATTACTTCACGTTGATGTCAAACGCCACTACTCCATTAAATTATACTTTCCATTTAATTTGAAAGCACTTTTTAGATAATGCCTTAAAATGGAATCGCTGCACAGTAAAACATATTCATATCATGAAGAAATGTTTTCACTTAAGGTAAATAAGGGCTTTTTCCTTTCGTTTTAAAGATTTTCAGATTTCAGAAAAGCTCAATAATAGGATGTAGACGGAACGTCTCTAAATGGAATGTTTTACTCAGACATAAAAATAAACAAATATATTTATTGGGATTATGTTTTAATGCATTTTTGTCTTTTCAACTTTGAATAAGAAATGAATATATTAAAGAATTTTTTTATTCGATTTTTAAGTTGGTTTTTATTATTTTGAGATAAACATGTTGTTAAAAAGTATCTGGTAAATTTAGACTGATACATAATGGAACGATCATAATAAGGAATTCAACATACTTCAGTAAAAATTTTGTTGAATAAAATTTAGCTTTTTTTTTAATTATGTAACTACGAAATATATTCATGAAATTTCCTATAATATATATATACATACATATATATTGTAGGAATATATATATACATATATATATATATACATATATATATATATATATATATATATATATATATATATATATATATATATATATATATATATATATATATATATATATATATATATATATATATATATATAAATGAAAATAATAGCACTCATATTATTTTTGCAAGGTCTTTTTAGCAAAGTTTTGAAATTCCTCAATTCTAGATATTATTACATTTATTTCTATTTTTCATGGTTATTTTAGTCTTAAATCAATTTAAAGTTAACTGTGCGTTTAATTTTTGAGAGCTTTAAGCCTAGGAAATCATTTTAATAAAGATTGATCTAAGAAAAGAATGCATCTTAAAATTGAAAAGTATCTGAATATTTGTATAGATACAAAGCATTATCTGAATAATTGCAACTCAAGTTTATACAACGATAATAACTCTTTTACTTTGATATATAATCACTCAAATGAACAAAAAAATCTCTCAAATAATATTATCTCGAAAATATACAAATATTAAACACGTTTTAGGTCGTACTCCAGCTTCGATTACATATATATATAATTCTTTTCTCTAACTGAACTAAAATAAATTTAGAATAATTCCAAAGAGGCCAACGTAACAGTAAAACTTTAACAACACATGATTTTATATCAGCAGATAAATTAAGTAATCATATAACTTAGAATTATATGAATTATATATGGAGAAAGAATCAAAGCAGACAATATTTATGCGGAAGAGAATTTTCAAACTATATTTATAACTACTGTATAATTTAAATAGCCAATTAAAAAGTGGTTCAAAATAAACAACAGAAATTTAAATATAAATATTTATTTTATAGTATGAAACACATTACATATATAAAGAATTTGTAAGAGTCAATGCATAAGCAACAGATTTCGAATAAAAATTAAAGTCTACATAAACTGTTTTTGGAAAACAGTTAATGTTCTCAAATCACCATCACTGATTGAAATTCTTCATGGGATTCACATATGTAAATTTGTCTAGTAAAAACAGTGAAAACAATGAATAAATGTATGCTGCCACATAAGCAAATACGCTTATTATCAACGAGTGGCAATGAATGAGTTTAATATCATTTCTAAATTATTTTTATTTTAAATTTCCATTTTTTCTTCACATAAAAAATATATAAATATTCTTAATTTTGTTTCAGCTTTAGTCTAGCTTTTCATCTTTTTGTAAATTTTTCATTTAAATAACGTCTTTATTTTACCTTACTACGGTTTTGGTAAACGTTGCGTTGTACCTTTTTGCATGTTTATGCAGGATTTTTTTTTCATGACATATCTATCGTGTTCAAAAAGAATCGGGTGTGTTATTATCTAGAATTATTTGTTGTAGAACTCTGTTCTAGTTTAACGATAGTTATATTTTCAAAATGTTTGTTGTTTTTCTACGTAGTTCTTAAGCTGATAAATAATATACACTACTGGCCATTAAAATTACTACACCAAAAAGGCGACGTGCTACAGACGTGAAATTTAAACGACAGGAAGGAGGTGCTGCGATATACAAATGAGATTAAGTTTTCAGTGCATTCAGATTTAGCAGACGCCGCTAACGACAACTACAATGTGTTTAAATGAGGAAATTGTTCAGCCGGTTTCTCATACACGAATTGCATTTGAATGCTGTTACCTGGTGAAAAGTTGTTATGATGCCTCGTGTAAGAAACTGAAATGTGTACCAGCACGTTTCTGACTTTGTTAAAGATCGAATTGTAGCGTACCGGGATTGTGCAGTTTATCGTTTCACTGTGTTGCTGCTCGCATCGGTCAAGATCCAATGACTGTTAGTAGAATGTGGAATCGATGGGTTCAGGAAGGCAATAAGGAACGCTGTGCTGGATCTCAATGGCCCCATCACTAGCAGTCAAGAAGATAGGCATGAATAGGCGTTTTCCTTTGGGCGTCCGGACTGTAAAAACAGTCCTCAATCCCATATCGTGACAGTATGATTCCGGGCATGACAAAAGTGGTGTTTTCCATTCTGCTGATTGGCATGATGGCGATTGGTCGAACGATGGGCGTGGCTATGGTGCTTCATCTGGGTGGAAAGTTTTTTGGCTTGGCTGAGAGCTTAGAGGTTGCTCTTTGTGAAGAGGTTGCTTAGAGGTTGCTCTTTGGGTACAGTGAACATTGACTCCAATTAGCTGCCCTGAGGGCTGGGATTTAGAAAATGGGGAGGCGCAAGACCAGTGGGGAGAACAAGAGAAAAATACTGACAAAAATAAAAGAAAGTAAAATTTTAACAATTAAGGCGTGCAATAAAAATTATTGCACGAATAAAAAGAATTACGGGGGGTTGTAGGAATCAAGAAGAATTCTTCTTGGTCTTTTTGTATTGTCATTAGGGGTGTATTGAGATAAATTTTGCATATTGAAATTATTGGTTGCTTGTAAATCATTAAAGAACTTAATGGCTAATTTCTGAATATAAGATTTGAAACTATTAATTTTAAGAGCATTACGTATGTCGTCATTACGCATGTATCTTGTGGCTTTGACGATCATACGTATAAGAGAATTCTGCAGGGTATCTAGGATATTGATATTGGTTTTAGTGGCATAAAAAATCCCATACTGGACTTGCGTAAGCTAAAATGGGACGCATAACGGCTGTATAGAGAAGCACTTTGTTTTCTATACTTAAATGTGAGTTCCGGCCAATAAGGGGGTAAAGTTTAAACATAATTTTCCGGAACTTATCGCGAACGTATAAAATATGTTGTTTCCAAGTTAGGTGCTTATCGAAAATTATTCCAAGGTATTTGGCTTCCTGAGACCAGGGGATCTGTTTATTGTACATAATGATTGGAGGTGGGAGTGAAAGCTTTTTCGTGAAAATTATGACTGTGGATTTTTCTACGTTAATACTTATTTTCCATTTGTCATAGAAGTTTTGCAGGTGGAGTAAGTGTTTGTTTATTGCAAAGGAAATTGTTGCTAGTTTTTTATACGAAGCATGAATGGCAGTATCATAGGCGTAAAGGTTAATTTTAGTTAGTGAGTAGTCGGGGATATCATTTATATAAAGATTAAAGAGCAAGGGGTCGAGCAAGGAATCTAGAGGACACCCTGCAGATACAGAGTGTTCGTTGAGAAGGGTCTCGTTAATTCTAATTCTGAAGGAACGATTAATGAGATAGGAGTGAATGAGGTGAATCGGGGGAGGTGGAATTTTATAAGATATTAGTTTGAAAGTGAGTCCATTAATCCAAACACGGTCGAAGGCTTTCTGGATATCCAGAAAAACTGCTCCCGTGCTTTTCTTTTTCTGGAAACCTTAAGAAGATAGGCATGTTATCCGCATGGTCTTATGAATCGTACAACCACATCACGAGCCCTGAGTCAAGAATTGGGGTCGTTAGTAAAGCAACAAACGTCTGCACATAGAGTTCGACGATGTTTGCAGCAGCATGGGCTCTCAGCTCGGCTACCCTTGACGCTGCATCACAGATAGGAGCGTCTTCAATGGTGTGATCAAGGACGAACCTGGTGCACTAATGGCGAGGTGTCATCTTATCAGATTAATCCAGGTTCTGTTTACAGCATATAGAGGGTCGCGTCCGTGTTTGGTGAGATTGTGGTGAGCGCACACACACACATTGGAAGTCAGCATTCATCATTGTCATACTGGCGCAACACCTGGCATGATGGTAGGGGGTGCTATTGGATACACGTCTCGGTCACCTCTTGTTCGCCTTGATGGGACTTTGAACAGTGCAAGTTACATTTCTGTTGCCTACTCTTTATTCGAATCCTTCGAAATTCGTTTAAGCAGGATAATGCACGACTGCATGTTGCCGGTATTGTACGGACCTTTCTTGATACGGAAAATGTTCGACTTTGCCCTGGTCTGCACGTTCACCAGATCTTTCACGAATGGAAAACGTTCGGTCTATGGTTGCCGAATGACTGGCTCTTCACCATATGCCAGTCACTACAATTGATGAGCGGTGGTATCGTGTTAAAGCTGCATGATCATCTGTATCTGTACATGCCATCCAATCTCTGTTTGACTCAATGTCCAGGCGTATGTGCTGTTTTTACTGCCAGAGGTGTTTGTTTTTGGTACTGATTTCTCAGGATCTATTCATCCAGATTTCTTGAAAATTTAATCACTTGTTATTTCTACTATAGTATACTTGGCCAATAAATATCATTTTGTTATCTTCATTTATTCTTGGTGTAGCAATTTTTATGGCCAGTAGCGTATATCATTTAAAGGCACTTACATACTATGTAAAAAAACCCAATGTTCATGCTAATCGCCAAGTTGGTAACCTCAATTTGGCATGTCTTGAACTGGCTAAATTGGCAAGCATGTGATTCGTTTCATATAATGTCGCCAATACGGTTTCGGTAATACGTAAGTACCCGATTTAATTTTGAATAAAATATGTATTTACTGTTCACAATAATATATTAAAAATTACTGCAATATCAATAAACGTATTATATAAAAATATTGTATTAGGCAAGGTTTTCGGTTATTTCTGCCTGTGCAAATAACAATTGCTGTTCGTAAAAAACAAACTTTTCAGAGAATTAAAAATAATTATAATGCATGTCTAAGCAAAAACACACATTTCTGTTAAAAACAAATACTTTACAATAAAATAAAGAATATATATATATATATGAATTTTACTGTTGCTTCTCTCTCATAATTTCCTTAGCTCTCTTAGACACAAAGAAAATAAACATTTCCTCCTACAGATTTAGTTGAAGTTATTCTGAAACCAATACATTGCATTGGAGCAAATTCAAGCAACTCCTATTGTGTTTGCATTGGATATTACCTTATCCGTGTAAAAGTAAACACATAACAAATTAACATAATTTTTATATTACAAAAAATATATTTTGTAAGGATTCTAGTTTCATGGAGAATCTATTGTATAACTAAGGCTTTTATTTTATTGTACCATCAGTATGATATGAAAAATGTTTTTTTCCTTCTTTTTCAATGTTATAGTACAGAAAGGAACATAAAAATCTGGAATCTTTTCTCTTCAAGCATGAAAAGAATTAATAATATGTTTAGCTTATCTGCCGAGAAAATTATCATAACTAGTTGCTGTTTTTCAATTTTCATTGTATGTTTACAATCCATTGTAATTTTGTCAACGAAGAACCTCTTCTTTCAAGATGGTAAATATTTGTTGTTATTATCCGTTACTACTATCACACTTAAGAAGGATATTTTTATGTGAAATGAATATTTTATTTTAATATAGTATATTAAAAGTCTCTTATTTGATATGCTTATATTTTGGATTTTCTGAATTTTACTTTAAAATTAAAATATAACAAAAAGAAAAAGTGCCATTATAAAACCTTTATTCTGGTGAAAGATATATAAATGAAGCATTACCTATTGAATACTTGTCAAATGCTAAACATTATCTGTTGAAAATTTGTCAAATGCTAAACATAAAATTTTATGAAGAATATTCCAAAACTGTGTTTTATATTCAATGTTAAAAACAGAAATAGATTATACGAGATACTTCAAACACAATGTTTACTTTATCTTTAAGAAAGTTAAGTTAAAAAGAAAGAATAGAAAAAGTTAAAGTTATCTTCAAGTTCTGAAAGAGTTTTATGCATTTTATGAAATGTTTACTTTTCCCTTATACCCCTGCAATGTTTACTTTATCTTTAGGAAAGTTAAATTAAAGAAAAGAAGAATAAATTTAAAGTTATCTTTAAGTTCTGAAAATAGTTTTCACACATACACACACAATATTTTCCATAACTTGAATGATCAATTAATAAGTCAGTTATTTTTAAATTTAGATTCCTTTCACATTGAGCTAAAATATTATGGATTGATATTTATCACCAATTTTTGTGTCTTCATTAGCTATCATCTAACAATAAATTTTATTATGTTTATAATTGTATCAGCTGAGATTTGATAATATACTTTAAAGAAATTTGGTGATGCTTAAAACAAAGACAAAAAGTTATTCGAAGGAAATTTCAATATTTACTGTTAAAAAAAACTAACCTAAAAACTTTGTGTTTTGGGTATTTGCGTTCCTAAAAATTGCTGCATGCCAAATATATGCACAGAAATGAAAGGGGATTCGCATCTTGCTACGGTAAATTTTTTAAAAAAATGTTCTGAAATGCATTTTTGCTCTTGAATAACATTTTCAATACTGTCCTTAAAGAATGAATAGAAGAATGAAAAGAGAAGTATGAATGCATCAATACTCCTTTCAAATGAAAAGAAGTATGAATGCATCAATACTCCTTTCAAATGAAAAGAAGTAATTATGTATGCTATGTTAAAAAGATGATAGCTTACATTCTGTCAGCAAATGTACTTAAAAAATGCTTTAAAATGAAGCTCTGAAATATTAAAAAACAGCTTTTATGTATACTATATTTGCGTTTGTTTTGAAAAGGTTACCTGATTTCATCATCTCTATTACACAAATATTTACATATCAAAAATCTGTTATTATAATAATACTCCTGCTTATATAAATTCCAGAAAAAGGATTTTTTTCATTTATTTAATAGTGACCTACTAATATATTTAGGGTTTAAAAAAACTACATATTTATTTTTAACCTGAGCAAAAACAACTATCCTTATGATTTTAGAGAACTAAAAGAGTTTAACTAAAGAGTTTGTGATTCATATATTTCCTTCATTTTAAAATGTTTTCATGTTTTCTGTTAGGTCATTATAAATTACCAACACTTTAAATATTCGTCCAATTCAAAATGTAATCGAAAAATAACATTGTTTAAAAAATGTAAAGTGAAGCTTCCACATTTAGAAAAAAATTTCAAAAAGTACTGTTCACTTTACTTCGAAACTTGTACTGTGCATTTCTGTCACATATGAAATTCTAATCAAAGTAAACCTCAAGATATCAGTTTTTTAACCGATCGATAACCTGTAACTTGAACAATATTCAAATAAAACAAAATAAAAAATTAACTGAATTTTCCGGAATAAAAGTTGTAACACATCAATAAACAAACATATTGCGTAAATAACTTATCACTGTATATTAAATTACAGATTCTTTTAAGGGCTGCAATAAAGCAAGTCTCCAAGAAATAATACCTTGCTATGGGCAATCGATGGGTAGAAAATTTAAAGGCTTTTTACATTGTCATTCATGATTGACAAATTATTTCATAGTTTTTATTAGTGGTATTAGTAGTGCACAGAGATATTAAAATTGTACAAACTGGTAAGATTACTAAAAATACTCTGTAGCGGTATCCTCCATATAAGACAGTAACAACCTGCAGACTAAAGTAAACATTTTGGTCTAGCGGTAAGTTACGTGCTTACAGGACCGAAGGTCGAAGACTGTGTCTTTCGGGAAAAAACGCCACTTCATTGTTCACCCTGGCTGAGCTAAAAACCTTCTGAACTGTCGTGGCGCCATCCATTCTCAAAAAGAGCAACCAAAAACTCATCAAAATTCACTTTATTGATTGATTGAATATTAACGTCACTGTTCAGCTACACGAGGGCTTTGGCGACGGACCACGTAATTTGAACAATGGTCAAGTGACGTGGACGACACCTTCACTTGGGAGGACGTTTCAGCTCACAGATTTAACGTGCATCGCTCAGATGTCAAAATTCACTTGACGCAGCCAACTCGTCAGATTCACTTGACGCAACTCCTCCAATTAACACCAACAACTGACTGCTCACAATAACAACTATGTCGTTCGTTCGCCTATCCACCTACTCAGTGGTAGGAGAGTGTCTAGTGGTATCACCTATATAAGCCAGTAACAACCTCCGGGCTAAAGTGTTCATTTTGGTCTAGCGGTATGTTACGTGCTTACGGAACCGAAAGTCACGAGTTCTGTCCTCCGGATAAGTGAGCCACTTCAATACAGTTAAAACCCCTAAAAAGGGTTATCACAAAATTACAGAAAAAATTATATGATTAAACAGTGGTGCAAAATTTCAAAACTGATCAAAAACATTTATTTTTTTTCTATGCATCTCAGCCATGTTCATAATGTAAGTGAACATTAGTATATAATTCGAGGTATGTTCTGAAAGTAAGTTTTGTCATTTTTAATACTCGGCAACTTTATTGCTAAAACAGATTGAACCAGGACAGCATCACCTTCCACTATTTTTCTACATAGTCACCACCGACACTTAGTCATTTATTGTCGCGTGAAAACAGTTTGTAGGAACTATTATGATAAAGCTCGTTGCCCTGCTGCACAGCTTTCTTCATCTAAGCACTCTTTTGTAAAGATTTTTATTTCGCTAGTGAACTTGGGTGCTTCCAAGTCATTGAGGTACACCTTGTCCTGTACTCAATCAATGTTGTTTTCATTTGGGGATCCGGAGCGACGCCCATTTCGTCCTTCATTCTCTATATTCTCCTTCATTCAACATGCGGTGCCAGTGACTAACCAGTTGATGAGACATAATCTCTTCACCATAGGTATAATGGATGACCGACACACTAACCACATGTGTCTATTCACAGCACACATTTCCATTGACAATCACGTTGTCAGAACAGGTCTGTCTGTTATCGTCATCTGTACTCATATTACCTACGCTTTCCTTTTCCAATCGAAAACATCGCCTAAAAAGTATTATTTAGCAGTTCTGGAAATAAGTAGAGTCCAATTAATATTTTCAGTCACTTGGCGATCGTTTCTCTCTACGAAAAGACGTGTCGATCTCTGTATGAATTAACTCTGATTTTAGAAAAGTTCTCGATACTGACTTGAAACATCACATTTCGTTAACTAAGAAAGTGGAACGTCAATACGAATCCATTCCCTGATCATAAGTCATCATATCATCAGTATCATATTTTTCATGATATTTCAATGCCTATTTTAAAAAATTTATTGTAAGATATGCTAGAAATAAATGAATATTACATATTTTCCAGAAACATTTTTTTTAATTAAACTCAATAGTTCTTTCTCTCTCTCGCTTTCTTTCTCATGTTAGCTCTATGGACCATATCTACTAAATAAAAAAAAGACTTGATTTACTACTTAAATTATTTTTCAAGTTTCTTGGAAGGAAGTATTGTTGAAAAAGATTCTCTGAAAATCAAACTCATTTACATAAAAAAAAATCCAGAGTACTCTTAATTTTTTTTTGAGTGTTTGAAAAGGTTTTTCCACATCATTACAAAGTAGTTCGAAACTTTCCATTTTCAACCATACCGTCAATCTGTTCCATCAGCAAAACTTTTTTATACTTTTTTGTAACCTAAAATTAAAAAAAAAAAATAAAGAAGACGCAGTCACGATTTTGTTTTTCTGTCGATTACCAACACAATGAACTCTATCTTTTCCGTTGTGCGCTTTACTGATAACTGATTGCATTCACCCGTCAAAAATGCCACTTAATGAGGTTGGGAAATATTTTTTGTCTGTATCACGTGTTTCTTATTTAATTTTTTGTACTGTAAAAAATACTACTTTAGTTAGCGTATGATTTTTACAGAAATCTCATACCTTACATGTAACGACTTTCTCTCTTGAACTTCTTTTAATTTTTGACGAAATAAAAACCTTTATTTTTATAACTCAATCTAAATATTCTTAAAAATATAAGAAATGTTCACAAATAAAGCATGAAAATAGGAAAAAACATTTTAATTTCTGTCGTATATTCAATGTTAAGTAAGCACTTTGAGCGGAATGAAAAATACAAATAAATAAATACCTAACAGTGGCAATTAGCAGTTATACATATTGATACGAATTTTGTGTAAAATAGTATACATAATTTGTATTTGGATGCGCAAAACATTTATATTACTCTATGTTATATTTATTTTATGTTAAAATTGTAATATTCATAAGCAATGCCGTTCCTTACGTTATAATGGTGATTCAATTGGAACTTGGTGAAATCTTGGTGATAGAGCCAAGTTGGCATCTTTTTAAGCGGCCAAGTTGGCATCTTTTTAAGCGGCCAAGTTAGCGACTTGGGGACCATGTTGGTGACCATTTTCGGAGAGTTCGAGACCTCGTGGATTCTTCAAGATATTAGTGGAGAAATCCGCAAATTTCACAATCAACGCAAGCGGATTTTTCTCTAAGGATCCACCGGGCCTATAAATAGAGATGCTCGCCGAAACGAGTCAGTTTTGTTTTAACTAGCGATTAGTCAACTTGCCTTACCGTGATTATCAATTAGCGTGGCTGTGCTTGTGAATAATCTTTTACATACATCTGTTTTAGAAACTGATAATTGTGTCTGAGTGCTGTTGAAAGTGTGAAGGCATTCTGATATTTATTCTGTGATTATTGCTGCTGCATCCTGCATTTCAAGAATTAGATTTTCAGCAATAAATTCTCATCACTCTTAAAGAATTGTTTTGTTCTTTGCGACTAATTTACATTAACTCCTCGAACCCCGATCAACGAAATAATATGCAAAATCTCTCTCTCATTCGACTAAAAAATACTATAAAGATAGAATGTCAAATAAAGAAACAATAACTTGAAACTCTCATAATATGCAAGGTAGCCACAAAATTATTTTAAGTCTTGTTTCTTAGTTTCTTTTTTTGCATATAAATAAAGATATGTTTGAAGCCAGGCGTGCTGCTTGGTGTGATAAAGGAATCACGTCAAGTAGCGCTTGTTGTCGCTGGAATGTAAAAAAATATCCTAGTACTCACCCATGATATTAGAAATATCCGTCTTCAAAAATACCACAAAATAAAACAAAAGACTGAAATAATAGAGCAATTGCACTGAAAATGGTTAAATTTTTAAAGAAATCAAATTAAAATTATTAACTAATAGGGTTACCGCCAGAAAAACAAATAAAAGTTATTTCTAATATACATTATCCCCATGGCAACCACATCGCCAGACGATAAAAATATCAAGGTATCCATATTGTAATGTAATCACCCATCTTGGCGAAAATAAACAACTTTGCGCGTGTCCCGTGATATCAAACTAGCACCATTTTACGCCTATTTGAGAACTGTTAATCATAGAATGTCACCCAGCCTGTTTAATATAAATCTTATAACTACCTTTCCATTGCTGTTTTTTAAGAAGAGGGAATACCTTAGGAGAATTTTCAGCACATTATATACAGGTATGTGCCGGAACTCAACGTCAAGCGGGTAGGGGTAAAAGGGGGAGGTTCATATCAGTTTTAGGAAAAATTTAAAACAATTTCATATCACTTGATTAAATTACATAGAAATGTGGCAAATTGACTCACACCAGCACATCATTAAGTACTGTGTGTGTGTGTGTGTGTGTGTGTGTGTGTGTGTGTGTGTGTGTTTGTGTGTGTGTGTGTGTGTGTGTGTGTGTTGTGTGTGTGTGTGTGTTTGTGTGTGTGTGTGTGTGTGTGTGTGTGTGTGTGTGTGTGTGTGTGTGTGTGTGTGTGTGTGTGTGTGTGTGTGTGTGTGTGTGTGTGTGTGTGTGTGTGTGTTTGTGTGTGTGTGTGTGTGTGTGTGTGTGTGTGTGTGTGTGACCACAAATTTTACAAAATTTCGCAGCGATTTTATTTTCCCTTTAACGTGATTTTTCATAACCGTGCTATAAATCACGGTCAAAATTGCAGTAAAACACTTTACAGATTTACTTAAAATTATTGTAGTTTGAGGCGGCTTGAAACAATAGTGTCACGTAACTTTGACTCTCCATGAGAAATATATATATATATATATTATAAATACTACCCATGAAGAGTTATTTCAAAAGATGACCCATTTAATTAAAGTTCTAAAGCGGTACAACACTTGCTATTTTTGATCTATATCAATTATTGTCAATTTTTTAATCCATTAAGGTATGCGGCTACGTTCAGAACCAATATTTTTAAAAAATGTATTAAATAAACAGTTTTTTTTTTTTTTTTTTTTTTTTGCTTTTAGCTTTACCTGAATTTAAGTATATACGTAAAATTTCTTTACGAATATTATTACAATAAACTTTTATTTAAATGCAATTATTTGGCAAAAAAGGGAAAAAGTGTTAAACTTTCAAAACATTATCCTTTTACCAAAAATGATTCGATAATAATAATATTTTGCTTATAAATAGTTAAAATTTCCACTCTGAGTATGAACTAGGATTTTTTTTTAAAATTCACATTACATATTTTCAGAGTTACTATCAATTGAAACAATAACCGAATTTTTTGGTTAAAATTTTTTGCTCTCATATATTAAAATATGAATACATTCACTTCTAAATTATATATTTCAAAAATCTTAATCCGAGCTATGTACACCAATATTAGTTGTATTGTAATGGATGGTCTATCCCATCTATTAGTGTGAGAAGGTCGGAAAAAAGATTAGCCATAGTCAAAACAAACACAATTTATTAACAATTCTCAACAACGACACAAATTAAACCAGCCACGTAAATAAATGCACTAATTGATAAATGTGGGAGCAATAGCGAGGTAGGCGGGATAATTGGAGATATAATACTAAATCGGATCACTTATACTTAGCACACGTCCAGCACTCCTTATATTTTAAGATAATTTCTAAAGTAATCTAATTTAAACCGACCGAATCCAATTTAGCCACCAATTGACCAAATCATCTACTTTAATATTAATCAAATAATCTACGAAGCGCTCTCGCCTCGCTTTACGTTAATCACTACTTGCTATCCTGTTAGCTTCTAATTTCCCTCTATTCCGAGTTTGAAAACTATTTCTTAAATCAGTGTTTCTCAAAGTGTGGGTCACACCCCCCTAGAGGGGCGCGAGCATGTCGTAAATTTAAAGATTTTTTTAAAAAAAATAACTGGAAAGAAGTAATACAGAAAAAACTTTCTTCCATAATAAAAAAAATACACAACAACACTGATATAATTTATGTTTATCATCCGACGTTTTTCCGTCATCAAATAGCTATCTTTGATCCCAAAATGAACTTTAAAAAAAGTATTTTATTTAATTTGCTACAATTCCTTGATGAGAGGTTTTTTATTACGTTTTCTTTTTAAACCTAAAGTATTACTCTTTAAAAAAAACGAATCTCCGACCCTGAGAAAAATTCTAGGAAGATAAAAAAATTCATCACTGTAATTATTATTGAAATATTGTACATTAGTAGTAGAAAGAAAAGAAAGACATGATTCACTTTTCAGCCAGGCAGCATAATACATTTGTTGATCATTTGATTGACTTTCCAACTTACTGGTATGGTTAGTTCTACATTAGTTCCATCCCATTTCTTATATGTTATTTTTTCGCTTAGGAAATTGTAAATAATAAAGAGTTTTATGATATTTGGAAAAGAATTGATTGATTTGTAGGATTATTTGGCCAAGATTTATTTTTATGAGTATTCTCAAACATATAAAGCATAGTGAAAAAATCATAATTATTTTTAGAGCATCCATATTTTGATTCTGAATACACTTTTAACCCAGGAGCGGTGACGTGGAGTATCTGTGATCTCTATTGAAGGAAGTTGAAACTGAACATGCAAAGGAAGAACCTATTGAAAGAATGCATATTATTCATGACTGAGAAACGCGATGATCATGAAACGAAAGGAAAATTTTCAAATGCTTCCTAAAGAACTCCATCGACTAAAATATGAAGCCATGAGTGTAATACAAGGTTCAGTTCATCTTGTCAAAAAGACACAAGAAAGAAAAGTTCAACTTGCTATTTGTTAATCACCAAAGGTGTCACGAGTTCGAGCCCAGTACCACTAAAGACCCGCCGCTTAGGGAAGAGATGCACGTTAAATCTGTCGAGAACTCAAACGTCCTCTCGTTGGAGTGGTGTGGTAGTTAAAAGAGGACAGCTCAAGTGTCGTCCTCGTCACTTGATCATGGTTCAAAATTATGAGGTCCGTCTCCAAAAGCTCTCGTATAGGTGAACACAGTGCGACGTTAATATTCACTTAGTCGATCATGAAGGTTCATTAAAACTACAATAACTTGAACAAAATATGACAGCTTTGCCAGCAAATAACATTCCTGTAATTTTAGTGAAAAGTTCCTCTGATTTGCGTCCTTTATTAAGGTCTTGCACTTTTGAATAATTTTAGTTCAGTTTTATTGAATTTTGTCCCAAATTATCAAAGTAAAATTGAAAAGTCATTGAAAGCCGGAAGTATGCTTTCTCTTGATTAAATTATTCACAGAAATTTTCAGATTTTTATTGTGTACAGTAATAATAATTATAAACAAATGATTGGGGTGACTGAATCCCCCCCGCACTACCATTAGCATTATTATCAAGTGCGCGCCTGCTCCCGGATTAAAACATTTTGAAGTCTTTTCGCTTTAAATATTAAAAAGTAACACAATTATTCTTCATCGGAATTTTATATTCCTTTTCAATATTTAACACTAATTCTAAATGCTAATTCTGTGAGGTTTAAAATTACAATTCTTTCAAAACAATTTACAATTTTAGCATTTATCTAAAAAAATTATTTTACATTTTTGTATACAATATCATGTGCACGCAGTTTTACTCTCCTTACAGTTCAGCTATTATATCAAGAATAATGTTTTATTTTTTTAAAAAATGCACTCGTGTGAATATATACCTATATATATATATATATATATATATATATATATATATATATATATATATATATATATATATATATATATATAGCTGGTACTTCAGCCAGTATACGTTTCATGTATCAGTACTGAAGAAGGTATTTTATAAATAATTTCTTAATACTAAATTAAGAACAAGTTTAATATTTGTTAGTGGCTTCCATGGGCTTGTCTTGTAGAACAAAGTTTTTCAAAGGAAGTTTTAATATCAGAAAGTGACACTCTGAGTTATTTTTCTATATTTAGCTGAGATCTATATTTTGTCTTCAAAGCAGCCACCGCAGAAAATCCGATTTAACAAATGTAGGGTGTTGAAAATGGTAATAGTATATGAAATCCTTTTTTTTTTTTTTAGTGCAGAAAATTCATCATCCACTTCTACCCAAAATTCAAAGAGCGATTTATTACAAAATTGCCTTTTAATTTTTAACTGGATGTGAAATCTATGAAGATTTTTCTTCTTCGGAAGTTGAGAGCCCTTTTGGAGTATTTTTAAATAGATCCCTAATCCACTCGTAACTTGCTACCAAGTTGTCCTCATCGAGAAAATACTTTTTTAAATTCTTTGCCAACATGGTTAAATGATTTTACACATGGTTTTAAAAATAACTTTCACTTGTTGTTCTTCAGATTTGTAAGTTTTAACACATAACGAGCAGGGGATTTTTTTTAAATCATTTACTTCAGCAGAGGTAAATTCAAAATTTAAGTATTTTTCAGAATATTTCCTTGATTTAATTTTCGGAATCATGCTCGTCTGTGTACTTGTTGATTCTTTAATATCGTCGTATGTTCACTTACGACTTAAAAAAATGTTTGTATTATTTTATTTTAACCTATACTGCCGTAAATACTTAATTACCATGAAATTATCGTGCAAATTATAAAATGTACATTCGAGCTAGAATCGGTAACTATAGAAGTATCGAGTCGGAAAAGCATTTTTACATGTTTTGCGCAGACGTCCGATAGGTTGCCCAGACTCACGCAAAAGTACCTAACAATGCCAGATGTGATGGATGTGACTGGACTATTTTTCTAATGACATTTGTACTTTTAGAAATAGGTGCTGAAGGAAATAAGTCTTTCATTAAGTACCATTTTGCAATCAGTTTCAATTTAAAAATTAGAGAAAGAAAAATAACATAATAATAAGTAAGTAATATATATTTAAGTAATTTTCTTAAAATATTACTTAAAAGTAACATATACAAATTTAATACTTATACGGTTTATAATTAAGATCGCATTGTAGCTTTAGCGTCAAAGTGCATTTTTATTGCAGTAATTGAAAATTGAAAATTGGGGTCGACAGTATTGAAAGTTTGAGAAACACTACCTTAAGGTATCCGACTTTGCGACAACCTTTTTTTTTTGAAAAATGGAGATATTTGCATTTTTTGTGATTTTTAGTTTTATTTAGCATGTTTTAAGAAAAAAATTCTAAAATTGAAAAGAGAAAAAAAATTATAGCTATTAAAATGGGAAAAAGCTGATGAAAATGTATAAAACATTACATAAACGGGGCCCGCTCTGTTTAAAAATTTTATGAACAAATTCTCAATTTTCCAATTTTGATGTGTTTCTTTATTGTTCATGTTTGAAATGACCTTCAGGATAAGAGATATTTTAATTTTTACAAAAACTAGAGAACTTTATCTTAGTGACTGTATGAAAATGCTTAAAAAAACAACGATTATATTCACATAAAGGACTGTAAATTTTGAAATAAAACCTTGATTGATAAACCTTGATTAAGCAAATCTTTCTCAAAACGTTTTGAGCAATCACTGTCCCCGTTTGAGTTTTTCGGAAAAAAATACATTTCGAGCAAAACGCATTTTAAAGTTTGGCATCTTGTGTAAAGGTATGGCATCTGCTTTTACTAAAAGACATATAGTTTTTGTTCTAGTGAATGGAAAATAAAAATCTTGGTATTTTTATTAAGCTAATAAGCTTGCCTATAAAAAAATCATAAAAAAATAAATTTCTCAATTTTGGAAAAAATCGTGATTTTAGGATAGTCGAGTACCTTAAATACAAGCCTTGATTTGAATAACCACGTCTTTTTCGGAGGAAGGTTTTCAATAGAATAATATTTAAAGACTCAATATTCCCCAAGAGGATTATTAGTAGGATGAACGCGAATAGACCCATTACAATATATGGGAGAAAAATTAAGTTGAGTTTCATTAATGTTAAAAGTTTCACTGGATAAATTAATTATGTCTGTACCTGTATTAATTATGAGTTCAATTTTAAAGGGGGGTTACATTTTTGTACATGCATTCCTTTTCCATTCATTATTTCATTACTTTAAATTTTGCAGACAGTATCTAAAGCATCTATTGAGAGAATCACCCTCTAATATAAAATGATAAAATAATAAGCATCGTATATTTTTATATGTATTTGCTTTTTATGCTTTATTTAATTAAAGCAATAAAAAAATCATGCATCTTCGATAAATGTTTTAAAGAATAAATCTAAAAACTCATTAAATCTTCTATTTTAAAAAGAAAATAGAGTTTTAAGCATAATACACCTTCTAATAATACACCATTATCAACACCCTATGATATCCTTTATTACTCTTTTTGTCATATTTTTCCATCGACCTACTTTTTTTATTACTATCTACTCTCTTTTTCATAACAGACTCATCCTACGCAATGTAAACAACAAAATTTCCATCTAGTTCACTAAAGATAAGTTCTTAAACAACACCCCCTTCCACTATGTTCTAAACAAGTTTTAGTGACGCTTATTCTATTGATGTCACACACCACTACTCCGAAAAATTATATTCCAGATCAAATTTGTGAAAAGCTTTTCCGAAGTTGTCTCGCATGGGATTTGCTTAAAGTGAATCTCAACAAGATTAAAAAAAAGAAAAGGAAATATCTCCACGTAAAGTAAATAAGGGATCTTTGCTTTCCATTCAGAGCCTTTCAATTTTTGAAAAACACATTAATTGTGTTCAGAGAGCGCTACGAAACGTAGTGCTTCAATCAAAAGGGGAAAAAATCTAAAACGGGTTAGGGTATTTTAATGCATTTTCGCATTTTCGATTTGGAGTATATTCGTACAACAGGTATGGGAATTTTTATATTATTATTTTCTTTATTATTGTGCTGAATCATTTATCTGAAGGTAAAACAACATTATTTTTGAACTTTTGAGGATAGAAGAGTTTTGAATTTAATAGAAAATTATATTTTTTAAAAGTATATTTTTTTAATCTCTTAAAATGTTATTGACAAATCATAATAAACAATTAAACCCAATTCATACATTTTAATGTAAAATACAGGTGCGTAGCTTCTACCGTATTAGCCGTATCAATGATACGGGGGCCCTCAAGCTATAGGGGCCCCAAAATGTGTAACTACTGTCCCACTAATAGGGCTCCCATATCCTTTGAGAGTTAGCTACGTCAGTGGTAAAATATCATATCCTTGCATAATGTAAATACTCAAATTATCTGCATTGCTTCGTTTATTGCTGCATGTTATTGATATTGAAATATATTTTATCTTCCTATCTTTTCCAATTCCTACTATTAGTTCATTCTCTCCATATATATATATATATATATATATATATATATATATATATATATATATATATATCTTGTGTTCCAACGTTCAATCATTAATGAAATACTTTCTATCTATCCATTCAAATTTCTTTTATTAACTTGTAGTGGATGACACTTGATGTTAATATAGTTTATTCAAATATTAGTTCATTAATTAAATTTTAAAATGAATAAATAGTAACAAACAGAAGTAATAGTCCAACAGCATATATAGAAAGAAAAAGTGTTCGTTGTGTCCTCGTAGCGCAATGGATAGCGCGCTGGGCTTCTATTCCAAAGGTCATGTGTTCGAATCGCTTCTGGAATGGCTTAATTTCAGATAATGTGATTTCTTATTTATTAGACTAATTAAATTTATATAATTGAGGAATAAACAGTAACAAACAAAAACCAATTAATCCAAAACCATATATAGAAAGAAAAATGGAAAATCGCTTTCTATTTTGTCACGTAATATTGTGATTTTGTCATATGTACGTACATATTTATATTAATTGTAACTATTTCATAAAAATTAACTAAAATAATATTTTTCTTTGTTGACCTAAGTAGCAATTGATTTGAAAAAATGCTTTTTTATATTACTTGTTTTATACAAAACGTTTAATATAAAACTGAAAACATTTGATATTCATGTATACTGTTGCCTGTTATTCAAATTGACATATTTTAGCTTTCTATCTTTTTTTACACAAAACGTTTAATATGAAACCAAAAACATTGGATATTCAGTTCAGTTCAGTTCAGTGAAAACACTGAAAAAGTGGAGACTTGGCTAACGCCTTATGCTCCGATAAAATTTTGATCAGTTTTTAATCCAAGTTATAACACACAGTTCGTGATTGCACTGTCTATGAGTAATTTGAATTATCGCGTTGTGCTTCAACTGAGATTGATGAAAGTAGAGTATAGAGTAACTGGAATTTTAGAATCTATTGGATGATGTCAGAAATTTTTCAACTTTTTGAACATGCTCTATTGTTTTACATTTCGCTATTGAGGAATAAGACCATTCTCCGTGGTTGGAGATAAAATTTTTCAAAATTTCACGCTGTGATTTGTATTTGATACAGTTTAATATAAAATGTTCACTAGTTTCTGGTGCTTTACAATCTGCACACAAAGGAGAATCTGTTAGTTTAAAAAGGAAATATATATCATTTAATGGTAATTTTTTAGCTCGCAACTTATTGATTAAAACTTCTGTATTTCTATTTTTTGCTGCCTGTCTGTTCCATTTTTCAAGATGAGAAATATAAAAAAAAATTTTATGTCTCTTGCTCTTTTTCCATATTTCTTCACTTTTGATTTTGTGTTTTTTAAAATATGTATGTAGATCTTCATAAGTTATCCAAGAAATAATATTCCACGGCTTTAGCTAATTTATCAACTTCTTCATTAATCCCTATTCCCTTGTGAGCTGGTACCCAAATGAATGTAATTGATTGAGCTATTTGGAGGCACTGATGTAAAGTTGAACTTAAATTTAATATTATCGTATTGGACTTTCTATTAATATTTTGGATGCTTTTTAGGACTGATAAGCTGTCCGTCAAGATGATATAATTTTCTGTGTCAGAAACCCAATTGGATATTCATACATACAGAAAACTTTTTCCTTATTCAGTTACAGTTATATTTTTAAGGAAGTAAATTATGCAAAATTTAATTGTTAACCAGCTATTCTATGTACGTATGACCTTTTAATATTTAATTCACTTGCGGAAAAAAATTACGTCTAGTCTATAAGCATAGATCATGGAATTTATTTAATATGTATTGACTTTGTATGAGCAAGTATCTATACACATTTAAAAATAACACTGAAGCTCTGAATATGCAAAGAATACAGCCTGCACCTAAGCATCAGTAAAGTATTTACTAAATAAAATTTTATCCAATTGTTATTTTATTTTTTATCTATATAAATCCCATGAAAAGTTATATTATTAAAGATAATTTCTTCTAAATCTGTCTTATTCGTTTGCTGCAACATATTTTGACAACGTAGAATTAATCTTAAAGAAGGAAAATTAGAGAGAGAAAGAGAGAAACGCAGTATCTTTTTTTAATTCCATGATATTAATTCATACAAAAATATAGAAAAAATATATAGTTTATGTTCTTAATATCCCGTGATGTTTTCTTTGGAAAAGTTACATTAAAATTAATTATTTTAAAGAAAACTGTAAACATTTGATATAAGAAGAAATACTAGATGGTGCATATAACATATCTGGTTTTCCTTGCATGTGAACATTTATCTCCCAGTTTTCGTTACACCAGGGGTAGCCAACCCAAATGACTAGGCATTGCAATATCGAACCAAAGGTTCAATATCGGTACTCGGTATTTCTTAGACCTTAATACCGGGATACCGTTATTATTACCGGTAGTAAAAATTTTAGAAAAAAAAAAAAAAACATATGTCTTTCTTTGTTTTATTTCCCAGTTTTATTAGAGAGTGTAAATATAAGAAATAATAATTAGTAACTTATAAATTGTAACAGCATATAAAGAATTAATTTCGTTTTAATAACCCCTGAACATTTTTTTACATTTTGCCATCATATACTTTTCATCATATAAATAATGAAACCAAACCGAAGTATTTTCAACATATTTTTATGTTCTTTTAAAAGTTACTGTTATTCATTATAATGGGTCGTTATTTATGAGTATATATATATAATGTATCTGTAAAATATTTTTAACCCCAAAGCGATACAATATACACTGCTCAAAATAATTAAAAGATATTGCGGTTTTAGTTGGATCTCGTGGCTGGGAAACTTTTTAGCTGATTGATACATGGTCGACAGACGTAGTAGGTTATATGAGAATAAATTACACATGTTTAGCAGAAAAAATTCATTTTATTGCGCATTTGTGTACAGAAGGAAAAAAACACCATTTTTGCATATGAGAAAAAAAGAATAAGAAAAGGTGTTTTCTTCAAAGGAAATAATTTTCAGTAGGGGGTATGGTTTCCACGGACGACCAGCAACGTTGAGCACCTTTAAGGCATGGATTCAAAGAGGCTTTTGATCACGAGTTGGGGTATTCTGTTCCACTCTTCCAGAAGAGCTTTTTCCAGTTCTTGGAGAGTTTGTGAGGGTGGTTGGCGGCTAGCAACTCGTCTTCCTAGAGCGTCCCAAACGTGATCTATTGGATTCATGTCTGGAGAACACGCTGGCCATTCCATTCGTACGATTCCTTCCTCAAAAAGGAAACCCTCCACCACGTTAGCACATGTGGCCTTCAGTTATCGTCCATTAAAATGAAGTCATCTCCGATTGCTGCAGCGTAAGGGACTACAATAGGTCTGAGGATCTCATCCCTATATCGGCGAGCAATCAGAGGTCCATCTCGAACGATGTAGAGGTCTGTGCTCCCGTCAATGGAGATGCCACAATACACCAACACTTCCCCACCGCCAAATCTGACATTTTCGTGCACGAACGCAGGATTTTATTCCTTCTGCTACGGTCCCTCCAGATGAAAATACGCCTATTATCCGGATGAACAGAAAAACGTGACTCGTCAGAAAAAAGAACATTGCTCCATTCATTTCTCCTCCAGTTTACATGCTCTGTTGGCCACTCCCTGCGGTCGCGACGATGCCTTGATGTTAGTCTAACAAATACCATCGGTCGGCGAGCATATAGACCTACACCATGGAGCCGATTTTGGACAGTCTGAGTTGAAACCGTGCTGCCAGTAGCCGAGCGAAGGTGTTGTTGGAGAAGAGTAGGCGTTTATATTTTGGTGTCTCCGAGCCGTTAACACTAAATAACGATCTTCATTGGGCGTTTTTGCCCGTCTACGACCTTGTCCTGATCTTCGGCCTGCACTTCCAGTCTCCAAAAAACGGTTCCAGATCCTGAAATTCACACTTTGTGACACTCCAATGGCTTGCACTACTTCGGCTTGAGTTTGGCCCCCTTCTAACTTACCGACAACTCTCCAAGCTTCTGAATCGGTTAAATGACTTCGCTGAGACATCGTACTCATCGAAACAAAACAGTCACTGAATGCCGATCATCCTTGTCTTCATTTCAATTGAAAGTCAAATTTCATTCGCTGCCGCTGAAGCGACGTTTTTGACGTCGAACTCAAAATTAGCATACTCCACAGTTTAAAAATCAGAAAAATTTGCATTTGTGATTCTCTTCCATTTTCGGCAAAAAAAATTTTCGCTTATATCTTTATTTTATATAAAACTTACAATATCCTTTAATTGTTTTGAGCAGTGTGTATATATATACAATACCCAAAGCGAAACAATATACAATATGTGATACTAGTACAAATTTTTAAAATGTGATCCTAAGAAAACAATGCATCAAATGCACTGTCATTAAGCCTGGAACGAAGTTTTGTGCAATAATTTTATCCGAATTATCTTTTTTTTTTCAAAATAATCTAAAATCCCTGAATCTAAAAGTGTGCTAAAATTTGTATCTTCATCGCAATTAGATTCTTTCCTCTTTAACAATTTTGTATCATGTTTCGTTTTTAAATGTGTATGGAGTCCCCTTTTGTACTTCCTCCATTCATTTTAATAACACTAGAGAATTTTTTGTATTGTGCCGCTATATTCTTTTCATCATATAAATAATGAAACCAAACCGAAGTATTATCAAATGATTTTTTATGTTCCTTAATGTTATTCTCATTCATTATTATGGGTTATTATTTATGAGTATATATATATAATATTTTGAACCCTTAAGTATGATATGCAAATACAGTGTGAATGACCAACTCACCTATTTAAAAATATCGAAATATTACGCACTTTCTTCACAACTACAACCGTGTTTTCCCAGATATAATATCAGACTACGAATCCCCTGCGCGTGTGCAGTATCGCTCTGAGCTGTAATAGAATAGTTTTGGCCCCCTCCTTGTGATGATTCGCTTACTTTATCACTTCTCTTGATTGTACGATGCAACTTTATTTTCCCTGTTCACAATTAATTTCGCCCGTTAGGGAGACATAAAAACAAGAACGCTTATGATTTGCTGTTTATGATCCCTGAACATTTAGTGGAGACTATTCAAGAAATTTCTAGTAAATACCGAAAAAATGGTATTTAAACTTGTGAATACCGGTTTTACAAAATTGTACAAATGGCTCAAAATACCGGTATTGCAATCCCTAAAATGACCTTGCGGGCCATTTTGGCAAAACATTTTAATCCTCCGGTCCGCACATTAAAATAAAAATATTTATATTAGATGTGGACTCATTTAAAACATTTATAGGAGAGTAAATTTAAAACAGAATGAATTATTATTGCTGCTTTCAGTATTTTTCATGTAAACAAACATAGATAATACGTTAATAATAACGCAAGATCAAATAATGTTCAATTTATTTAATTAGTGAGATATTAGTTTCTTTCACTTGGTATTTGCAAGTCGATCTCAGTACGTGTACTTTCTCATCGTATTTGATGTCTCAGGTTTCGTCCATTAATTTTTTTAAGCGTGATTTATGCTTCATTTTCGAAAAAAAATTTATTCACAGGTGTAAGTTTAAAAAAAAAGTTACAAGGAATCAAACATGATGCTACGGGGAGATCTTTTATCCATAAGTCTACCCACTTCTAAGTATTATACAAAAAGAAGCAACGTAACAAAATAGAAACAGTTATGGGATTTATTTGTTACAAAACACTACACTAAAAATAAAAATATTGCACAAAATAATCGTATTTTGTAAAGTTATAATGATTCTCCCGGGCCTCAAAATTATTTAAAGCGGACCGCAATTTCACCACCCCGGCGTTATACATTTGTTTTTGGCATGGAAAACCTCGTTTATCGTCGTATAGCCCATTGCCAGAGTTACATTTCAACGAAGATGATTTTTTCGAATGTGCTCCATTTTGATACTTGATTTGAGTTTCGTAAGGATATAAATTCAACCGATATTTATGTATTTTTATGTAAGTATAAACTTGATGAAGGCCCAGTGGCCGACTGGTAGCGTATCACGCTTCTACACCACAGGTTCGAGGTTCTGTCCTCGGGTTGGGAAAGGTCGACTCAGCATTTCATCCCTCCTGCAGTGGGTCGATAAATGAGTATCAAGCTTTCTTAGGGACTTAAATACTGGGGGTCTCACTTCAGACTGACCACCTGATCAGGACATCTGCTCATGCACCACAGCGCTTAATGTTCACGTACACTGAAATGGGCACAATAGGCCTTGGCCCTCAAGGGTTGTTGTTCCACTGCGTTTGAGTTATAAACTTGATAATAATGCTGCACGAAACATAAACCAATCATCTTAGGAAGAATTATGTTAGCTACAGAAAAGTTCAAAGGGTTTTTAGAATAATTTTGATCTGGTGATTTTTCCTTATAAAATGAACCGCGTGGGAGCCCCAAAACATCTATGAAGGCATTGATGGAAATGAATCGACTTGTTTCTTTTATACAGCCAGTAATTAATGTACATTAATGAAATGCACGAAGAATTGCACATTATGAAGTACATTAATGAAATGCACATTATACATCCAACATTTGTTGATTGGCATGGCCGAATACTTCTCAACAACACGCTTAGCTGCATACGTCGTACAAAACAAATGAGAAATGCAATGAATTAACGTACGAAACTCTGCAGCATCCAACTTATTCACCAAATGTTTTGTAAACCAACATTTTCACTTTTTTCTGAACATTTAGAACAGTTTTTAGGGTCTAAACTAGAGTCTTCAACCTTTCATGCTCGAGAACCAATTTAATAAACTTTTAATGATTTGAGTGTCACATCAATAAACTCATAGTGAACCACGGGCCACGCGACAGTCAAAAAAATAACGTTGTCAGTAAATTTGTATAAAAAAAAGTGTGGTTTGTTTTACTGCAATCGACTCTAAGGGAAGAGATATTGTTTACAGATTTGTGTAATAGTCTGAAAACCTGTAAAGATGTACGCCTGTTAAAGATAAGAGCCCACCTTTTTTCCCCAAAAGTTTCTGAGATGTTATGCATAGTCAAATTTTTATATTTACAATTATTTAAGATACATGGAATATTTTGAAATATTCGTCCTTTTCAGAAAATCTTATCTCAAATGGATGTCAAACACATCTCAATGAAATATTTTAAATATCAAAAGTAACAGAAAAATTGAGTTTTTTACAACAGAAAGCAGACAAGGCAATATTATTTTTAAAAAAAATTGCCTCAAATTTAAGTATGGGGCCACTAAAATGCCATTGGTGGTTGAAGGGCCATGGGTTGAAGACCCCTAAGCTAAACAGTAGGAAAATGAAGACAGTGTGAAAAATTCTATACCACAGTTTATTGCTTCTGAAGGTCAGAATTTCTGTAAGACAAGCTTCTATGCCTTAAAATCTCAATGGGAAATATGCATTGAAGCAAATGAAGCGAATTTTGATGCAATAAACTTTGGAAAAAGAGATATGCAGTTTTACATATCCGCTCATTTCATACACACCAACTTATTATAAAAATTCCTCTTGTAACTCATTTTATGCCACGATATATAAATCGGATTAAAAATTAAAATTTTAATAAAAAAAGATTTTTTTTTTTCAAATAAATGTGGTTACGGAAGTCTGGAAATATGGTACACGACTTACTGGTTTCGTTGACAATAAGTGAAATCAGTATTTTGTTTCAGTTCTCCTTATAGAATTAATTTGTCCTTTTAATTGGCTGAAAATGCCAAAAAGAACTACATTGAGACTGCAACTCATCTGCATAGCATTTTAAACCCACTCAACTTCTTTTAAGTTTGAAGAAAGGATTTCGCAAGTTATAACCACTCTGCCAAAGTTTCTTTTCTCCAACTTTATTATTTGTCTTTCCATCCACCCTCATTTTTCCTTCTCTTCTTTAAAGCCGAAAATAAGGCAAAAAATATATCAGGAAGTCTTATTCTGAGTAGTGGTAGGATTCACAATCTACTTTTTCTATTTTTTTCCCCAACACTACGGATAAAATCGATTGTTACTTTTTCTATTTTTATTTCATGTAGTCAACTGATTACTTTAGAAATGGCTTCTAATGGATTGAAAAATATTTTTTATAGTTGCGTATCAGCTGTTGTCTCTCATTATAAACTTTTTTTTTCAAAAAAAAATGTTATAATTTTACGAAGCGAGATTCATTTTTGTTTCGTTTATGATATATCATATAAATGAGATAATGTTTTAGAATTTCTCTCTCTCTCTCTCTCTCTCTGTATATTAGTACATTCAAATTGTTTTAAACTAAAAATTTGTCGAGTAAAAATTTTTAAGAAAATAAAGGGAAAGTTGTGTTATATATATATATATATATATATATATATATATATATATATATATATGTAATGTTTACCACAACAGAAAATATGTTACAATGGGTAATCTTTGAGGACTAGCCTCTCTAAATCAGTTTTCTTAACTTCCAGACAAATTGAGCAACTCCATTCCGCAAGTAAAAGTCATTGCTAAATATTATATAAATAGTCAGGAAAATAGAGAATAATTATTAAGTGGAAACTATTGCCCTATTACAGTGTTTCTCAAACTGTAGGGTGCGCGAGGATATTGAAAAGTCATAAACAAAAGATTATCTTTTTTAAAAAAAATTATTACCTTACTGAAAGTAAACAAACAAAATACATTCTGACATAACAAAAAATAAAATACACACTTCCCTGATATAATATAATGTATCAGTACTGCACCACGTATTTCATAATTAATTTAACAATACTGTAAGAATAAGCTAAATAATTACCAGTGAGCCCACGCGCTTGTCAAATATGCAATTATATACAAAATTTAACACTTATCTTGAAAAGTTGTACGGTTTATAATTAATCTCTTAATTCCCGATAAAATGCTGTACGATTCTGTCCTCAATGCCGCCGTTTTCCACGTAGGCACGCGTATGTAACGTTTGAGAGGGGGAGGAAGGGAATATATAAGCAAATCCTTCATAAACACTGCCAATGTCCTTTTGCTGAACTATAAAGCCTTCGGAATAATTTTAAGGATAGAAGTACACAAAGAAAAGATCTCGCTTCGCAAACTCATCTATGCGTCCGGGGCAATTAACGTTTTGGGTGAGCGAGACGTTTATATGCGCCGGTGACACTTAAAAAGTTAAAGTCGTATTGTAGCTTTAGCGTCAACGTATAGTATTACTGAATTCAATACATTGTTATTGTATGGGAGGGATGTAAATTATGATTGAAGATTGGGCCGCAAGTATTGAAAGTTTGAGAAGCACGGCCCTACTAGTACTGTCTAAATGATAGTAACTTATACCTGAATTATGGTCGAAATTAGAACATATGTGTTAAGCTAGTTTCAGAGGTTGCATCTCACTTCAAATAAGTTATAGTTGCTTCCTATTATTCATTGCACTTCCTGTATATCTCGTACTTATATATATATATATCATGAGACTGTACTGTTTAATATTCATTCATTGTGCTGTTTAATGGCTTCTCAATGTCCACTACGTTCATATCCCCCGACAGGTACCTAAACGATCAGCGAGGTCTCCATCTTCATCTAACCGAGGGGAAGTACCAGGACAAATATTTGCCTCTAAATTTCTGTATTGGCCATATTTTGAGCAAATCGGCTCCGATGGCTTAGAGGTAGCGTGCATGCTTTGCAGGAATAAGGTTCCGGATTCGACCCCGGTTGGAGTCAATAGATTTTGTGGATGCAAAAATCATAGACACGCATGCCTTTTGATTATGCGGCACGTAAAAGATTTCTTAACTATCAATTTGGCTCTGGTACTCTCGGCAAAAAAAAAATCGCCGCAATATTTAGCATTCGATGAGAGATTGAATTGAATAAAATTCAAACGTCACAATTTGATAGCGAAGCCGCCACTAGATGGTGCCATCAATGAAATAGTTTCCACTCGTGGAAAATTGCCGTGTCTGCAAAGGCTTAGTTGGTAATATGCAACCCATTGGGAAAGAAGTATTTTGAGCAATATTTCTTTTCTTTTATATATTGTTTTTGAAAACAATTTTGACTTTCGAATCGTACATAAAATTCAGTCACCACCATTTTAGCGTAATTTATTTATAATTTTTAAACACATTTTTAATATTAAATAATCACATCTCGGATTAACTATTTATTCTACGCTCTTCTTTCAATAAAAATTGTAATTAAATTCTTTTATTCTTTGTGCGTGGAAACTTTTTATAAAAAGGATAAAACATCTGGAATAGATCGTCTAAAGTTTGCTTTGAGCTTTACATTCAAAGTATCTAATCTTAAGAGTTATTTAAAGATATAGAAAAAAAGAGAATTAAATAAACAGAAATACAGACTTTACTACAACTCTTCTAAAAATTGGCTTTGAAATATCTATCTTATCATTCTTCAAAGTACAAGTTTAATTTCTCTTATTTTATACACGAACAATATATCCGAACTATTCAGAAAGCTATTTGAAAATATATGATTGTTGATGAATCACAATTGTAAGATGATAAAAGAAGATCCGTTTTACCTAACTCCAGAGTAAGGATCAATCTTATACATGCAAGAGTCTCCTTCCAATTTACAAGATGAAAATAATATCTACAAGTTACTAAGAATGGGAACGATAATTGGAATAGAGCTCTCATTAGACTGTCAGTGCTTTATTTTCTTTCATTTTTCTTTATAATAATAATCTTTATTTGAAATAATAATCCTGACATGAATACTAAAAATATATTAAAACTGAAGTTTATACTGTGGGTAATTTTCAGAAATCATTCATCAGTGGTTAATGGATGATAGTTTAATATCTTAGCTACCTCCGTTTCTGTATGTTAGATAAAGATACTGAGATCCAACAATATACTAAGAACAACATAACCTAATTTTTAGTCTTGAAATAAACTATTCTTTTGGTCTTTCAAATGTTATTTAAAGCCTGTCAAAGATCATTTGTATAGTTGAGCAGTAATAAGATAGTAATTTCTTTTACAAAGAAATGGCAGTAAAATGATATCAGGGAATGTTTTGATATTACTTACTAGTCAATGCTAGCGAAAGGTTTTAATTTAAAATAAAAGAAGCCTTTGTTGATAAAAAAGGTCATTATGTTCCATATCTTATTTTCATAAAAGTTCAACTTAAGTTTGAGAAGATAGGAATTTAAATTAAAATTGTGAACATTAAAACTGTGATACGCGGTTTTGAAGACATTAAAAATTCTCTTTCTCTCATTCTTTACATAACTGCTGTACGCTGTAAATTTCCTTATTCGACAACGTTTAAAAAAGTTTTTTTTTCAAAATTTGCTGTAGTAAAAACTAATGGTTTACTTTAATCGGATGGAAAACAGGCTATAAAGATAAATGCTCCAAGAGAATAAAAACTCCTGTAAAAATAAACTAAGCTAAAATTCAGAATTCAAATCACCATTATTCCTCTTCTCCTTTTATCTTAATTCCAGCTAATTTTAGACTGTTATTTTATGTTATTTGTATTGCATTTTATACTAGAGTTTAATTCTGAGATCGTAACGGGTCTATTCACGTTCCTCTAATCCTCTTGGGGGAATAATGGTTCTTTAAATACCATTCTATTGAAAACTTTCCTCCAAAGAAGACGTGATTATTCAAATCAAGGCTTGTATATAAAGATACCCTTTCAAGCTCGATGAGAGAGGGGGTTAAAAGGCAACAGGATTGCAAGTACTGGTTAACGTAAGGCGAGGCAAGCGCGCTTCTTAGATTATTTGATTAATATTAAGATTGACGATTTGGTCAATTAGTTGTTAAATTGGATTCGGTCGGTTTAAATTATCTTCAAACATAAGGAGTATTGCCTGGACGTGCTAAGTGTAAATGATTCGATTTATTATTATATCTTCAATTATCTCGTCTACCTCGCTATTGCTCCCCATATTTATCATTTGGTGCATTTCTTAACTAGGGTTGTTGAATTTGTATCGTTGTTGAGAATTGTTAATAAATAGAGTTTGTATTGACTATGAATCACATTCGTTCCGACCCTCTTACACTAATGAATGGCACCGGCCATCCATTACAAGCTTTACTATCAATATTCAAAACAATTGAAAATTTTTAAACAAAAACACTCTACGCATTATAAATAAAGCGCATTCAATCTTGATTAAAAGAAATATTTAAAATTTGACTGCTAGTTTTTGTAAATGGTCAAATTAGTTACAATTTACTAAATCTGTCTTCATTGCTTTTAACAATACCAATATATAAAAAATATCCCACTGCAGATTATTTTAGAGTAGTTTTGAACTTTTTCAAATATTTATTCTTGAAAATTCATATTAAATTGAATTCCAGGTTCTATCTATTTGCAGATTAAGCAAAATTATCATTGCTCCCGGGCCATAAATAAAATGACGTAAAGAAAATTTTACTTGAAATCAGAAAAACTATGGATTATATGGGAATTTTTGTGTGTGTGTTACCATTCTTCTACTAAAATAATTGTTTTTTTAACTAAATATTGAAAGTTGCTATCAAAAATGCTTTATGCAACTGAAAAAATATTCTTTTTGTAATACAAAGGCTTTGAAATACGTGGTATAAAATAAAGGAAATTCAAAATATAACGAAAGAGTAACAAAAACTTTGAAAAAAAACTTTTGTGTAATAATTAACTTCACTATACCGGTTAGAGTATTAAGATTTGTATGTTTTCCTTTATCTTTATTTTTTTGAAGTGAAGATAATTTACTTAATTTGAACAGTATCTGGCGTATTTTGCACATTAAATAAAGAAAATAACGGTTAATTCTTTTAAAGGAATTACCAGCTTCAAATTTAAAAATGCAAGCTTTTAGTTTCAAGTGTAAACTAAACTAATACTAATTAATGTACTAATTAAAGTCCTTTACAACTTTTTCTTTCTTTAGTATTATTATTTTTATTATCAACTGTGCTTCAATTTTCATTAGAAAACCTTTTTCTATTGAATGTATAAGAATGATGTAAACCATAATTAAAAAGTACTTTTCATCAAAAATAAAATGAAACCAACAGCTGTAACACTAGTTCATTGATTCTTTTGATGTTAGGAAGCATTGAGCATCCCTTTCCTCCATTTCTTTCATTAATATGAAATATACGCTGACCTGAACAGACGCATATTGCAGCTGAAGCTTATTTATATAAACATGCAAACTAATCTTACGTTTTTGGAATGGTAGAAAATTTTTCACGTCATTATATTGTAGTGCTAGAGTTTCTTTCTCCAACTGTGTACTTCAATCTGTTTCGTCCGCGGTATATTTTTTTATACAAAGCTGAAAATATATGCTGAGAGAAAAAGATGAAAGAGTATTCTTCTCCAAGAAACGGAAAAATCTACGATTTCCTTTTTTTAACTGTTAAACTGATTGTAGCTCTACCGTCATTGTGTTTACAATTGATTGCTTTGTAACGTAAAAAACTTTCTAAAGGGGGAATATATTTATTTTACATGTACCAGCTGCTGTAATTTTCTTAAAATTTATTTCATGTTTCTTCCGACGTATTAATTCAGTGCCTAATATTGTGGATAATAACGCAAAAAGTTGTGTGAAAAACGTTGTAGATCATTTATATGAAGCTAATCTAATTTTTAAAAAGTGATTAAGAATTTTTTTTAACTGGAATAAAATAGCTACAGATTTTGTCTGTTCTCAATCTGTTTATTCTACTTTGGGTTTTGTAGGGGAAACCAAAAAATAAATGGGGCACGATGTATTATTTTTCAAGAATTTAAAATGTTTCATTTCCCAATATTTTTCTGTAAAAAAAATTTTCATATGCGAGAATAAGGTTTGTTCATCCCTTTTTTTTATAATTTCTAGGATCTTTTATCAAATATACTTTCAAAAAAACTTGAGAAATTTTTTTAAAAATTTTATCGGTTTCGGCCACATTTTTCCCCAACCTTTTTCATAGAAAGATACATGCTTTTCCTGCAAGATAAATGTTTGTGTAATGCCAAACTTTTTTGTTATTAGATCCTTGTTATTTGAAAAATATTCGGATTTAAGTCTTCATAAATTACTTGTAAAGTTTGATGAATTTCGTATTTTATATCATTTTAATAATACAATGCATATTAAGAAAACATTATTTATTAAAATAATAATAGACAACTATTTTTTGAATCAAGAAGATGTTGTAAAATTATTTAGTTTTCAAAGATTGCTTTAACAAATAAGTATTACCACACACTCACAATTTAGAAAGAATTTTAAAAAAAATAGTTTTTAAAAAATGTATTTAAATACAATTTACTATCACACCATTAAAATTATTCCATACAAAACAGCTAAAACATGAATATTTAATTAAGATTTAGTACTATGTAAAATAGTTTACATAAAAGCAGATGGTTTCGTACACGTTTTGGGGTAGTCAAGTGATCAAGGTCTCGGACTCGTAGCTAGCATATCATGGGTCCGTGCCTAGTATCACTGAAGAAGCACCATGTAGAGGGGTCAATGCAAAAAAATTTGAAATAATGCTTTTTTGTAAAGTCAAGGGAGTTAGAGACCCACCGTGCAGAAGGGCCTGATGTAAGCTAGATCTGACGAGGCTCAAACGTCCTCCCATTGATGAGGAAATTAGGAAAGAGAAACAGCTCAGATATCTTCCTAGTCACTTGACCATGGTTTAAAATTATGAGGTCTGTCGTTGATAGCCTTCTTGTAACTTTATAGTGTGGCATAAAAATAACTCTACCCTAGTACATGGTATTGCCAACAGGAACAAAAAACTCCGCAAAAAATCAATAGCTTCGAAAAAGCCTATTTTGCTTTCATTTCTTGTAACAAATATATTTATTTATTATGATAAATATGCATCAAATAGAAACCAGAAAATTTTAAGATTTATTAGTTTAAAAAATTATTTCATTTTAAGCAAAGAGTGTGAATAACTAATTTCTTCAATTTTCAAGAAAGTAATTTTTCAAGGGACTCCATATTTAATTTACCTCATACAAGATTAAATTTCAATTTTGGTTCTAAACATTTTTCTTTAAAAAAAAGTTATAGACACAAAATTATACTCTTAATTGTAAAAAAGCGAATATATAATTATTGATTTCTCTATATGTTTAAGTATTAATCATATTAAATAAACCATAGAAGCGTTTAAATTGAAATTAACAATTATGGTTTGATATCAAAAATTTATTTAACTTAAAATTGTTATAAAATGAGACACTATATAAGTCTCATTTTTTTATAAGTTCAATTTTACTAGGCAGGAAAACTTTAATCATTATTTGAATCACTATAATAAGAATCAAACAAATCTTCTTTCAAATAGGCTACATTTTGGTAGTTTAGTCTTTGGAGACACTACAAGTCTTCCAAATGCAATGGCCATTTCAATGGTACAACCACTCTTTCTACCATACTTTGACACTTGAATTTATTTAATTCATCGCTGCCGTCGTACCAGTGCAAAATTAATACTCAAGGAATCCTTAACATGCCAAATATTTATATTACATGCGTGACAACGATTTTCGCATTTAGATAATCTATCGACTCTCCGGCCTGGAACAAACCTACAACCATAGCATTGAAAGGCGTGAACGCTACCTCTAAGCCACCGAGCCTACACAAATTAGTTTTGCAAATGTTGAGTACTTTTGATCAAATTTTGAAATTTTTTTTATCAATCTGAAACTTTGTTTTTTAAAAAATAAAACCTGTTGCAGAAAAAAAACTTATTTTGCTCTTATGAAAAGATTAAGAAAATTAAGACAAAATCTACTTAATTTTAAATGTTATTTTAAAGCAGCCTAATAATATTTTTTGGTTAAAATTTTTCTTTAATTAGTCAAGAAGTTAAAAGAGCTTAAAAATCATTAAAAATACTTGTGTTTGTGCAGGTAATCATTTCAGTTCTTAAAGAAAATCAAAAAGTACCACTCAATGTTTTATAATCACAAACAAAAATAGAGATATATATTTCGGATACTATATTTAAAAAAAACACACACACAAAATATGCATCAGACAAATACATTGGTGCTCAAAAGTTTTCATACGCTTGCAATTTTCTATAAATTTTAATGTTTTCGACTAATAAAAATTAATATACTAGAATTGTAATTTTTCATAATATCTACACAGTTTGTTCTTTTTTTAAGTAACACAACTTTTAAAATATAGTATTATATATATACCATTTTTTAAAATTAATAATCAAAAAACTACTAAAAAATTACGTTACAAAAGTATTCGAACGCTTATAAAAAATCTCAACATACCTTAAAATATTGTATTTCTTCTTAACTTAGCCTTAGAAAAAAATATGCTTTAGCGTCTCTACAACAATTTTTAAACATCTTGGTAAAAATTTCATCATTTTTTTTTCTTTTTTGTAATTTTTGCATCAATGTTCCTCCATTTTTCTGCAGTTACTGTTTTTTGTTCAAATTTGGTTTTCATACGCCATGTCTCTTACTCTAACTTCAAAATCTCACTAAATATGCTCTAATGGTCTTAAATTAGGGGACTGAGGAGGTATTTTTCAAATTTGTGGACAGTTATAAAGATATCAGAGGCGTACATTGACAACAGCGTGCTTGGGGTCGTTATGTTGTCAAATAATGAAGTCGTCTCCTATACACAAATTTTGGCTGGATAACTTGAAATTATTTTCTAAAATATTTAAGTAAAGCTCATGATTCCCAATACCATCAAAAAATACCAAATTACCTTATCCTGAACCAATTTACACCCCAACCAAAAACACCTCCATGCTTCGCTTCACTATTCTAACTAAGTTCTTGGGAAATCTCTTTTTCTTTTCTTCTCCTAACTATTATATAGACGTTGGAATCAAAACTGCTGAATTTGTTATCACACCAAACGATTTTCTGTCAATGTTGAATTTTTCGAAACTTAATCCAAAGAATCTATGACAAGACGTTTAAAAGTTGCTGTGGACGATAAAAGATATTCTACTAAAAACTAAATTTTTAAAAAATACAATATTTAAGGTTATGATGAGATTTTTCTTAAGTGTACAAAGACTTTTGTAGCGTAATTTTTTAGTAGATTTTTAAATATTAATCTTTAAAAATAATATGATTATACAATATCTTGAAAATCGATTGTTATTTAAATAAGAACACGTTGCAGACAGAATTAAAAAAATACAATTCCAATGTATTAATTTTCATTAGTCGAAAATATGAAATTTTATAGAAAATTGCAAATGTACGAACACTTTTGTGCGCCACTGTAAATACAATCTTACCTAATTTTGTCTAGCCTATATATGCTTTATATACGTCAGCAATTTCTCGTTTGAAACGTAAAGGTGCATGCCCTTTTAAAATACGTCACAAATTGTAGTAACGTCATTACAAAGGTTTCTCTCTTATTTTATTACATCATTTTATTTACTTTTATTCTATTCTATCAATTGTGTTTCTTCCGTTGAGCCCGCATTTACCTTCCAAAGTATATGCAAATACGCGAGAGCTGTAACGTGATGCACATCTATTTCAATTTTCTTTTAATTTTTCTTTTTCTAGGCAGTTTAGAGGATATATGATGAAACGAAAAGATTAATGTCTACTTTAGGTTACTTGAAAACTATATTACAGTTCTGTTGAATGGTCATTGGTTCTGATAGCGATAGGGTTTGGTTAATGTTTGGTCTTAGTACAGCCGAACCTCTGCATAATGAAGTCACTAAATCCTGAAAAAGTTCCATATGTGGAAAATTTGTTAAATATTCATCTTTCAATATAGAATATAAACCACATGAAATAAAAAATTCAAATTCATAAACACTGTATATTATTAAAAAAATAATTGTTCATTCCTTTTTTTTTGAAAATTAATATTTATTTTATATACTTTTTTTCCTATCAAAAATAAATCTGAAAGAAAACAAGAAAAAAAACATTGTACATAAATGCAATGAATATTCAACTTTAAAAAAATTACATTTTCGAATATTAAGCCCACAAGTAATTTTAAGTATACATTTTTTATAAAAAGTAATTTTAAGCATACGTTCTTTATAAAAAGTAATTTTAAGCACACATTTTTTTATAAAAACTAATTTTAAGCATACATTTTTATAACCAGTATAATTTTAAGCATACATTTTTCCTAACCAGTAATTCTAAGCATGCATTTTTTACAACCAATAGTTTTAAGCATACATTTTTATAATCACTAATTTTAAGCATACCTTATAACACATAAGTCTTTAAATTTAATTACCGGTAAAATCTGTTGATTTTGTTTGAGAATTTTGTTTGAAAAAAACGTTTTCTCATAATACGAGATTCTCTCTCTCTGCAATGTATTAACAACCTCTTCTGGATATTTTCTTCACACCGTAATTTACGTAGAACTATTTCAAATGATTTTATCGTTTCATCATGCGAAGATTCAGAAATATTTTAAAAATAGAGAGAAAAATTCAAATCAAGATACAATTCATTAAATAGAAAATGCACTTCACTGTTTAGAGGTTATTTTGCGAAGAAAATCGTAAAATGTTCTTGGTTCTAGGGAAAAGTTCGCCAAATAGAAGTTTGTAAAACGGAAGCTCGACTGCATGTGAATTAAATAAAGTTTGAAATTTGCATCTTGCTTCCTTTAGTTACTTTTTTGTCACTTCATTATAGTTTTCTTTTATTATTACTCACAAGCTAAGGAATGTAAATACACTCGATGAAATAAAAGAAATCTTGAGCATTTACTCTGTTTATTTGAGAATCTCTGGGTGATTCCAGGGATCCCTCCAAAAATTTGTCAAACATAACCTACAGAAACTATACAATTATTAATGAATGAAGAGATATAAACTACTTATATAAAAAATAAGCCAATTCCTACTTAGGTCAAGAAAGAAAAATTTTATTTTAGTTACTTTTTATTAAATAGTTACGATTAATATAAATATGTATATACATATGACAGAATCACAATATTAAGTGATAAAATAGAAAGCTATAACAAATTCTATATATGGTATTGGACTATTTTTTGTTTGTTACTTTTTATTCATTAACTAAATTTAATTATTCTAAAAAAATAGTATATTTAAAGAAAAGAAAGCACATTCCCAGAAATTAGACCATTCCTGAGAGGATTCGAACCCACGAACTTTGGATTTTATGTCTAGCGTGCTATCCATTGCACTACAGGGACACAGCGAATGTTTTTCCTTTCTATATATGCTGCTGGACTATCATTTTTGTTTATTACTATTTATCCATTTTTTAATTCAATTATAGAATTAATATTTTGAAAAAAGTAACATCAAGTGTCCTTCACTACAAGTTTTAAAAAATGTATTTGAACTGGAATGGATGAATATAGAAAGTATTTTATTAACGATTAAAAAATTTGAACAAGATATGTATGTAGATTATAGTTATATGGTGCCGCACTAAGAAGAGATACCAGCTTCCGGAGAATGTACTAGGTCTGCAATGGTGAAACACCAATCTGCAACCCATTAGAAGTAATATATATATATATATATATATATATATATATATATATAAAGAGAGAGAGAGGGAGAGAGAGAGAGAAGAGAGCAAACTAATAGAAGGAATTGAAAAATAGGTTATACATGAGATGTTTCTTTCATAAAGCAAAATTTATTAATTACGAATAATTAAAAATAGTTATTTCAAACACCTTCCATGAAACTCGTACTAATAATAAAAAATTAAATACAATAGATTTAAACATTCTCTACATATTGACCATATGGATCTTCATAATGAAGCATTGGAGATTATATTATTCAAAATTTTAAAATATTGAGAAATGTTCAGCATTCTGCACCTTTTCTCTTATAATCATGCAATGGCCACTGTAGCCTGGTACATATGGTCCCGAACACGTGGCCGGAGTGTCATGGCCTCGTGCCCTGTTGCCGCTGGAGAACAGCTGCGTAGGTGTGGCCGATGTATACGATAAATCTTTCGAAGCTCCATGTTCTCCCATTGGTCACTGGCCTTGAACGCTGAAGGTTGTGGGTTTGACCCTGGCCCAAGTTGGTGGATTTTCACGATGCACAATGTCGACAGCGGACATGTAGCATGATTATCTGGCATGTAAAAGATACCCTGAGTGCCTATTTGGCGTGATTGCTCTCGGCAACATTAAAATTCTAAGTATGGTTTTGCATCGCCAGAGCTCAGGTGCCTCCCTCTGGGGAGGAACCTGGGCATCAAAATTACTTCGACGATTAATATCCGCCTTATATGGTGCCTCAATAAAAAGAGATACCAGCTCCCGGAGATTTACTAGGTTTGCAATGGTAAAGCACCAATCAGCAGCCCCATTAGAAACTTAAAAACTATCCTCCTGTAGGTGTGATGGTTAGAAGAGGGTGGATCATCTCAGGTGTCGTCATCGTCACCTTACCGAGGTTCAAAATTAGGAGGCCCGTCGTCAATAACCCTCTTGTTGGTCTGCAGTACAACATTATTATAACTCTCACTTAGTGATAATCTGGTTTGAAATGTTCTTATTAGAGTGGAAATAAATATTTAACAGGTTTTTTGAAAGTAATGCTTAGATGAAATTATCACACTCTCTAACATTCTCCCCAAAGTAATAAACTTTAATGCCGCGCGTATATTTTTCACTCGCCTTTCATATCTTTATTACTTAGCCCTACTTCTTTTAAATTTCTGTGAAAAATAAATCAGAGATTTGTATTCTAGAAGAAAATGAAAAACTCGAAATTTATTCTTTTTTATAGACACACACTACCATTGTTATTATATACTCAAACAATTATTTTCACTAATTTTTGTTATCTTGTCATTGCTGTGGGTTGTTTTCATTTATTTATCCACTATCGAATTAGATTCTTTACCTATGTCATCTAATAACAGTTTTCTGTTTAATAGGAAGCAAAAAAACAATTTTCTTGCCAAATAATTCTCCATCCTAAGCAAGTTTCAAGAAAATTTACATCTTTCACTAATCTATATACAAATCTTCGCTGAAAACTTCTAAAACTTTTTGTTTTCAAATTACCAGACCAAAATTAATTCAAAGTAAAAACATCGAAATCATAGAAGTATTTCAAAGTAAATATGGGATCTTTACTCTCTCTCTCTCTTTATACAAAACTTTTTAGTCTTCTGGGATGCGTTAATTGAATTCAAAATACGGGCTTAGGGATGAAATGTTTTGCAAGAAGATAACAATATGTACATAGGAACTCTATGTTGTAATGTATTATATACACATTTTCAGTTAGGAAGAAATGAAGTGAGTTAAAGAGGTTTTGAGTCTGTTTCTGAAATTGCCTTGTGAATGTACGTAAAATTATTTAATAGAACAATGCAAATTGCAAAAGCGAATCTTTTTTATTTTTGTAATATTTAAAATTTCTTTAAAAAAAACTTTGTGTTCATAAAAAGGAAAGGAAATGTAAAGTTTCATTAGATTTTGTGTATTCACTATATCAATCACATCTCTCTCTATATATATATATATATATTATATGATGTTTTTATATATGAAATCGCATCACCCCAAGACCATTCAACCGATCACAATGAAAATTGGCATGTTTGTGTATTTTTTTGTGTTGTGCAATCCTCTTTGTTGCAGCTCCCTACCAGGTGGCGCTATAGTATATCATCTTCTGCACCTTTCAATCAATCGCCAAGTTGCCAACATGGTTGCCAAAAGTAATCTTAATTTGGCTCTATCGCCAACATTTCACTATGTTTTCATTGAATCGCCATTATAATGTAAGAAACGGTGTTGCTTGTGAATATTACGAATTTAACATAAAATAAATACAACAGAAAATAGTATTAATGTATTAGGCATCCAGATATAAATTATTTGCTCTCTTTTAACTGTGCAGTACACAAAATGTGGAACAATGTGATGCTGAGCAGAGATCAGCTTAGATAGGTGTTTTCAAAAGTCGACCCATAAGAGAGTTACAAGGAGTTACAAATAAAAAAATTCATTTTTATCAGCTATTAGATCTACAGACTTAAAATTTAACAAATATGGTTTTTTTGTTCAACTGTGATATGCAAAAGTTTTTTTTTTTGCTTAATTTGCAATTCACTTAAAATTAACTCATTAAAAACTTCTTTATCCTTTAATATGTATTGTTTAATTTTTTAATTCACCCGTGCGAAGAACGGGTATACCAGCTAATCTACTTAATACTTCTACTTCTACTACCAGCTAATCTAAAGCATATGTGACGCATTGAATAACAATGAAAATTATTTTAAAAATAGTTTAGAATGTAAACCTTCCTGTTGAATTTTAATTACAGATTTTAAAATATTGAGGAGTGTTGGAGGAGTGTTATTTCACTCTAAGCCAATGCGAGAGCTATTGGCGACAAATCTTATAATTTTGAACCGTTGTCAAGCTGCATGAAAGATACTGGTGAAAGATCTGGTAATTCTGAATCACATTTCAGTGACGAAGACGACACTTGAGCCAGTATCCTACTCTCCTTACTTTCACACCACGTCAGAGTGAGAATTTTATATATAGCGACAGATTTAACGTATATTAACCCCTTTTCATGGCGGATTTTCAGTGGTATCAGGACTCGAGAGCACCGTTCATTAATTTGTGACCCTGACCACTAGGCTATCGCGGCCTTTAATTTAAAGCAGAGTTTCTCAAACTGTGGGGCGTGCGCCCCTAAGCGGGTGATAACTCTACAAGTGGGGGGCGAGCACATTGAAAAGTCGAAAACAAAAGATTATTTAAGAAAATTATTAATTTATGGAAAGTAAATAAACAAAATACATTATGACGTAAAAAAAGTAAAAAATACACATTTACTCTAAAATAATACACTTCTAAATGTATCAGTACGGCACCAGTATTGTATAATTAATTTAACAATACTAAGTTAAGAACTAGATTAAAAATTACCAGTGACCCCATGGGTTTTTTCATAAAAATTAATATTTATTTTGATAGTTTGTATGGTTTATAATTAATCCCTTAAATGCCGGTTAAAAGTTACGCAACTCCTTCCCCAATGCCACCGTTTTACGCAGGCGCGCGTATGTGATAGATTGGGGAGGGGGAGGGGAAATAAAAGGAATAAATAAACAAACCCTCTGAAATAAGTAAATCCTTCGCAAACACCGTCCAAGTCCATTTATTGTATTTCAAAGCCTTCGGAATAATTTTATGGATAGCAGTGCACAGAAAATATAGTACTTCGGAAAGACGTATATATACGTCCGGGGCAATTATCGTTTTCGTTGAGTGGGACGTTTATGTACGTCGGTGGCACTTAAGAGGTGTACTTCGCGTTTTTGCTTCAGGGTCAAAGTATAGTGTTATTGAATTCAATACATAGTTAATGTATGGAAGGGGGGCGCGATGAAATTTATGATTGAATATTGGGTCGCAAATAGTGAAAGTTTGAGAAGCACTGAATTAAAGAAATAAGTTCTTAATAGACGTTATAAAACATAACAGCTATTTATTTCATGCGCGAAGGCTTGGTGGCTTATTTCGTTTGTCGCTGGCCTTCTGCGTCCAAGATTGCGGGTTCGACCCCGGACCAAGTCGGTGGATTTTCATGATGCAGAAAATCGTCGGCTTCCATGTCGTATGATTATGCGGCATGTAAGAAATCTCTTCAATATCCGTGTAACTTGGGTGCTCTAGGTAAAATTAAATTCTAAGTACAATTTTTAATCGTCAGAGCTAAAGTGCCTCCCTCCAGGGAGGAAACTGGACATCAAAATTACTTGCCGCAATTGGTATTGTTTGTATGATGTGCCGCACTAAAAAATGATACTAGCTCCTGGGGAATGAAATGGGTCTGCAAAGGTAAAAATACCAATCCGCAGCCCCATTAGATAAAAAAAATTCATGCGGACAAACCGAAACTGAGAAAATTCGTATTCGTAACTATCCGTTCGTATTATATATGGTCTGTTCAACATTTTTTTAACACTAAAGACCCGCCGTGTAGGGCAGCGATGCACGTTAAATCTGTCGAGAGCTCAAACGTCCTCCCGTTGGTGTGGTGTGGTAGTTAGGAGAGGGGGTGCCAGCTCAGGTGTCGTCCACGTCACTTGATCATGGTTCAAAATTACGTGGTCCGTCGCCAAAAGCTCTCGTGTAACTGAACAGTGCGACGTTAATATTAAATCAATCAATCAACATTTTTTTATTAATAAATCAAAACGATTTGTACGTGTTACCTCTCCTTTCACATTTTATATCATTTTTGGTAGTTTAAAGTTAGTATTACAAGTTTAATCGTATTTATTAAATCCTCACACACAATCTTTTTTGTACATTTACGCGTATATAAGTAAAACACTGCAGTTGGTGCACCCAATTACAAAATATACGATTAAATATGCCTTTTCGGAATTTAAAATTCTAGCATATAAATTTCTACTTGTATTGTAAACGGATTACCATTAAGAATAGTGCATACTTTTCATAATTCAAAGTCTCCTAATTAGATCTAGTTAATCATTTCGTAAAGAGTCATTCTATTTTCATTTTTTGTCAAAATATTGTACTTAAATAATTTTTTATTGAAATACTATTTTTAAATCAATTTTATATACATTTTCTAATCTAAGTGACACTAAATATCAAAAATATTGTCCATTTATACGCTTTTGCAAAATCACGGTTCCGAACGTAGTCGGATACCTTAATTAAGAATATAACAACATTTTTTAAATGCAGGTGAGAATTGAAAAATTGAAAATGTAAATATCAACAATGAGACTATTACAACTACTGAGGATAGGCCAGGAGCTAAATTTCCGATTTTTTAGTTCCCTTAGTTGCAACTTGATATTTCTTCTAAATTCTGCTAGTTTTTTTCTACTTATATCTTAAAGCTAAAGCTTATTTTTACTATGTCTCTCAAAACAAGAACTATTAAAAACCAAACTATTTTTCTAAATAAAAAGAGCTATTTAGCTACAAATTATTCCTGGGTGCACGTCTGGATTAAAACATGTTCCAGATACTTTCAAGTTAGTTTATAATAAGTCTAGTTTTTATAACTTTACTAGCATAAGTTTCAGTTAAAGGTTTTAACTTTAAAATATAAAGAAAGGTAAATAAAATAAGCACGCGACTATGTTACTTTATTTAATAAGTAAAAAAAGAAATCTTATTTATTCAAAAGTAAGATAAACTTTTAAGAAACTTTATTATTTACGGGACTGTAGTGTATAGTTACAGTATAAAAAAAAGAGTCAGAGACATTTTTTCATAACGACTAACACACTTTGAGGGAACAACGGTTTTGAATAGTTCAACTTCTTAGTTTCATAAATATTTTGCTATTATATATGTCAAAAGCAGAGATATTATTTCGCATGAAATTGAGTCCCCGAATTTTCTTCAAAGAAAAGAATGTAGTTTACAGCTGTTACATAAGTTCATTAGTTCTGTGTTGACACGCCGAAGGAAAGCGAATATTTCATTCCATATCTGAAACTCGAACTAATTTAAAACCTACATTGACAGAAAGTGGATGCAAAGAGTTGCATTGAAGTCAAGACTCATTTGCATTAAATTTGCAAGGACTAATTCTATTTGCACTCGCAATACATGTGGCTGTTATATCAGTAATTGAACATTTCACAGAATACATGGTCTTGGCTTTCTAACCAGATTAATTTAATCCAACTTTTTTTAGGGTAAAAAAAAGTTTTTTCCTTAATTACACTGCAGCTGAAGTTTTTTCCTCCAATTTTACCATCAATCAATCCAGTCTACTATGCGTGTGTATGTGTGTGTGTTAGTTTTTTCTTTATCTTCCGCATCCAGAAATAGAGAGGGAAAAATCAGATAGAATCGTTCCTTTTTCCGAAGTGAAAAAATTCTCAAGTTGAATTTTTTTTTTCAAAAACTACTGACACAATCGATTGGGCTTCATCCATTCCCGTTGTGTGTTGACAATGTGTTTTGCTGATAGAAAGAAACCTCCTAATGAGATTACAAACAGTTGCTCGGTGTGTGTGTGAATTGTTTATTTTTTTCTATTTATTTTCCTTTACTTCACAATATATTACAAAAATGTTTTTATTTTGCAAATGTATTTTGATGCAAAATACTTTTTTTGAAGCTTTTATCATCTTATTTATAAATGAAAAAAGTTTAATGATATATTTCAATGGTTCTTAAACTGTGGTCCATGGACCCGTAGGGGACCACAGCTTCTTTATAGAGGGTCCACGAAGGTTTCTTGATTTTCCTCATTTTCAGACTCTGAAAGACCTCATGGAAAAATTGAAAGATTTCCATCCTAAACTAGATCACTAAATTGTCCCCGATGAAAAAAACTCTGCTAGAGCATATATTTCGATCAAGAATATTAAATCAGTTGTGTTTTTTTACTGTTTGTAGCTACATAGCCATTATTACAGAGTAATATTTTCAAAAAAATTGTAGACACATATATCAGCGTTTCTCAAACTGTGGGGCGTGATAACTCTACGAGGGTGGCTCGAGCCCATTGAAAAATCGAAAAAAAAAAAGATTATTCAAAAAAAATTTATATATATATATTTTACTGAAGGAAAATAAACAAAACACATTCTGACATAAAAAATAAAACTAATATTTACATTGATGTAATACATTTATAGATGTATCAGTACTGCACAATGTATTTTATAGTTAATTTATCAATACTAAGAACAAGTTTAATAATTAACAGAGACCCCATGGGCTTGTCGTATCCTTTTAAGACCCAACCCGCACGATCGTGCGGGTTAGATATTCTTATACGTTTTTACTTCTGGAATGGTTGTATGCAAGAAAATTGCGAATATAACGATTGAGCTGGCTTGCAGAAAGTGTAAAGTATCACTTTTTACCAACAGACCACGGGTATGGTCCATATTTTACTTTCAGCTGGCAAATTTAGCTTTGTTTTCAAATACAACAAAAACACGTCTTCTTTTTATCTGTCGTAAAAAGGTAATTATCAATATATTTCTAATTGCTTGGATACAAATTTTTGTATTAATGTTTAAATAATTGTAAAATAGAAAAAATTATTAATTATGCTCTGTTAATGTGGCTTCTAGTGCTCGGGATTTCGTTACCCGCACGATCGTGCGGGTTAAGCGTTACTTGAGTCACTGTAGCTGTAAAGGTAAGTACTTACCCTGCGAATTTTCTTTCCTGTTTCGATAATTTTGATGAAAGCCTACATAAAAATAAAATATATAATTATATAATTAATACCGAATTTTCTTGGGGGTCACCATGGATGAGTCCCTTTTTTTCTTTCTCTCTCTCTCTTTTGCAATTCATTTTCTTTTTATACGTTTGTTGAGGAGTATGGCATTTGTATCCTCTCCACAGATATCTGCATCCATATCTCTTTCCCCCCCAAAAAAAATCTGGGTTTTCCAGTGGTAGTTAGTATGGTGTAGTTTATATAATATATATGTATATATATATATATATATATATATATATTTAAATAATAAACTTTTTTGATACATTTTACTATTTTTATGGAATACTGAGTTAACTTTTAACCAAAACCTTTTTCAGGTTTCTAAAAGGAGAAGAATTATCACAGAAGAAATTTTTCAATTGATGAATAAATCAGATTGAACTTAGATCAGAGCTTAGTGATCTCTCGGGTGATGACAATGCTGCGAACAAAACGTATGAGTCACGTATATTGGAAGAAGAATCACACACACACACACAGGTTGAAATAAGAGCGATGAAGAAACACATGGGAATATTTTAAATGGAAAGACAATTTTAGATCCTTTTTCATCATAAAAGTTCCTTGAACACATTCATTACATTGATTTAGCTGTTGAAAATTCTTGGTTTCTGTGCAAACAAGATGCAATATCAAATAAAACTCATCTAAAAATCAAAATGGATCGCTGAAAGTTTAAGTTAGAGGTAGTTAAAGCATTATCAGCCTCCCTCCTACTAACTAAAGTATCTTAACTGATGATGAAGATAACAGTGTTGTAGTTCCACTCGCAAAATATCGAAGCGCGTTTAATCCATCCTCTATACAAGTCATGGTTTTAATCCAGGCCATTCCAGGATAAAAGGTTTGACATGTATAGTCATTTTTGATGTGTTGATGACATTTCAAGGCCTCTCAAGTTCAGATTTGAAAACTACGAAAGCAATTCGAAAACATGTTGTGAAAAATACAATGTGGTTATTTATGCTTATCAAAGACAAAACGAAAGATTTTTACAGTAAATAATAAATAATGAATTAATAAAAGTGTTAATTACATATCACTAATTTTCTTATTTGTAACAATTTTAGTTAAATTAAGATGGTTTCTTCTATCAACTTAGAGCTAAAAACCTATAAGTTTTAAAATTTCATGGGTGGCCTGTTTCACAGATAACGCTCAACCCGCAAAATCGTGCGGGTACCGTCTTCATTCCAGGGGAGTGGGCATTTTTTATTATTTTTCCTAATGTCATTGGGGTCCATATAGTATTAATAACTAGAAGAATTTAATATTGGAAGATAAAAATAGTTCAGGTCTTAAAGGGATATATAAAATTATGTACAAAAGAGTCAACAGATTCCTTGATAATTTGTACGGTTTATGATTAATCCCTTAACTGCCGATTAAAAGTAACACGATTCGCTCCCCAATGGTACAGTTTTACATGTAAGGGCGCATATGTTATGTAATGGAAGAGGGAAGAAAAAAGAATTAATAAGCAAACCCTCTGCAATAAGTAAATCCTTCGCAAACACTGTTAAGGTCTTTTAATTGCATTCCAAAGCCTTTGGAATAATTTTTGTGGATAGCAGTGCACAGAAAGATCGTTCTTCGGAAATAAGTATATATACGTCCAAGGCAATTAACGCTTTGGCTGAGTGAGACGACGGTGACCTGGTGGCACTTAGGGAGGTTAAAGTCGTACTGTAGCTTTAATTGAAATCAATATATTGTTATTGTGTGGAAGAGGGCGCGAAAAAATTATGAATGAACATCGGGTCGTGAATATTGAAAGTTTGAGAAGCACTGACATATATCCAAAAATTAAGAACTGGGTTGCTACCGTGCCAGTACGGTAACGATTTCATTTCGATCTCTCACTCATGTGTTGGGAATCAGGGAGGTGTCCAAAATTGTGGGGTCCACAATGTCAGGTTGATACATGAAGGGGGTTCGCAGCGATCGATAGTTGAAATCTATCTTCGGCTAATGTTAAAGAATAAGATCCAAATTCGAATATTTTTTTCAGATATAAGACATTAATATTATATTCTGACTTCACTGTCCTGTAGATAATCACTTATTTCATCATACTATTCATTTTTATTTGAGTTGACACATTTTTCTTTTTATGAAATGTTTTTCGCATTTTTTTTTTTCCTATGACATGATGCTAAATGAGCTGTCCTTTTACATGTTAAAAGGAAAAAAAGAATATTTTGAAATTTTAAAAACGCTGCATTTTTTTATAAGCAAATTCATCAGTTGCAATGTCACAAATTTGTATAAAAATTAAAAGAAAAATTTTGCTGTCCGAAAATGTGATTCGCGGTAAGTTCACGCGCTTGTGCATATGGCGAAAACAACTTTAAGAACCGCTGATATATATCATCATATTTTCTCTCTTTATACTCCCACCACGATTACCACGTAGCGACGTTTTCTTGCAATATTTCAGTCCTAATCAACAAAAAAACTAACCTTTAAAAACAATCTGTAATGTAACATGGAATTCAGAAAAGCGAGGTGTACCAGTACTTAAGTTGCATCCTCGTGATTTGCCTATAAGTTAAAATAAGATCTGCCAAAAAAACAACCGCCCAAAGCCCTTATGTTTCTCAGTGCAACATCAATTTAAAACCTCAACTCTATGATCATGTTATCTCATATCTGCTTTGATAATTGAAAGAGTGTACGTGCCTTGTAAGTTTACAAAAACACCATTTGATATAAATTAATTCTCTATATGTTTTCCTTAAAAATAGCTTAATGCAGTGCTTCTCAAACCCAATTTTCAACCCAACTTCTCAAACCCAACTTCTCAAACCCAATTTTCAATCCTAATTTTCATCGCCCTCCATAAAATAACAATGTATTGATTTCAAAAATGAGGTACTAAATGCTACATGTTCAAGCTACAATATGACTTTAATTATAAACCGTACGAATTATCAAGATAAGTATTAAATTTTTTTGTTATAATTGTGTATATGACAAACCCATGCGAGTCAATAGTAATTGTTAATCTCGTTCTTAACTAAGTATTGATAAATTAATTATCAAATACATTATGCAGTGCAGATGTATTTATAAGTATATAATATTAATGTAGATGTGTATTTTACTTTTTTATTATTTCAGAATGTATTTTGTTTTCCTTCCTTTTAGTAAATTTGCCAATTTTCAAATCTTTTATTTTGGACATTTAGATGTGCTCGAGCCCCCTTGTGAGGTTATCACGCCCCCAAGGGGAGAGCGCCCCACAGTTTGAGAAACGCTGGCCTAATGAAATAGAGTGCAGAATTTGATATTTGAATTTCATATACCATTTGATTAATTATAAGTATTATAAACTTTAATATAGTTTATAAGTTATAAACTTTAGAGTGTGTGTGCATTATAAACTGTGCGTGTGAGTGTGTGTGTGTGCGTGTGCGTGTGCGTGTGCGTGTGTGTGTGTGCGTGTGTGTGTGTGTGTGTGTGTGTGTGTGTGTGTGTGTGTGTGTGTGTGTGTGTGTGTGTGTGTGTGTGTGTGTGTGTGTGTGTGTGTGTGTGTGTGTGTGTGTGTGTGTGTGTGTGTGTGTGTGTGTGTGTGTGTGTGTGTGTGTGTGTGTGTGTGTGTGTGTGTGTGTGTGTGTGTGTGTGTGTGTGTGTGTGTGTGTGTGTGTGTGTGTGTGTGTGTGTGTGTGTGTGTGTGATAAACTATATAAATTTATTTTATCTTGAGTAATCGCTTTTTTCAGAACACAAAGTTGAAAATCAAGGAGAAGTTGATTGCATCCCGTGGAAATGCTTCCGTTACATTAGGTAATTTTTTTCAGCTAATTACAGTCACAGTTATCAATGTATAAGGAAGACCAAAATAAATTGCAATATGTTTTTTTACAAACTTTTTAAAAAATCTAAGCTGTGCTTCTTTCCATTCGTTAAAGAAAAGTTTATCATCCCATTTATTCTCCTTAATTTCGCCTCGTAAGAGGAAAAAATAGCAGTGGTGGAAAAAAAGCTAACTTTCCAAATATTACGTAGCATTGAGGGAATAAAAATTAAAGGTTTGTTCAAATTCAGAAATAAATGAGATATCTTTCTCCTATTTAGAAAAAACATTATACTAAAATAAAAGATCTGAGTTAGTGTAATTTTTTTTGTGCTTATGTCTCCACTTTAACCCAACAACAACTGAGTTTCCAGTAATGTACCATAATTTCTACTGATTGTGATCCCTTGTGTTTTCAGAAATAAAGATTTTAATCCAATTCAAGAACATTAGATAAGAGTTAAATTATCTTATTTCTAATCATATTTATGTAGCCAATGAATTTATGTAGCAACTTTCTACATTATTTTTTTTATTTGAAAGCAAAAAAATGCCTTTTTTTATTTGAATCTCTGTCTTTTATCTAAGAAGTCTCACGAAAATGTTGTCAGTGAGAAGTTCACAGGAAGTTATTTTTTTCAAAGCATTAAACTATCATTTTAGTAAAAAAATAATCAGAGTTTTTTCCCGGAGCTATTCTTTTTAACTAAGAAACAGCCTGGTTATTCATCTCTTTGTATTTTTATAAAAAATGAACACATGTTTCTCCAAGTATAAAGACACTTTATGCAATTTGTACCGAATTCGAAACCCTTAAGAACATGAAAACTATCCTAAGTATCGCTTATCATTGTTACATGGGTGTGTATGAATATGTGCTGAATATGATGAAAGTTAGAAAAATCGATTTATATTCTCAGTTTTAAAAGGTTCTTGCCTGATTTTAAAAGTCAAAAGTGTTTTTTTTCCACAGAGCAATATCAAAAAAATAATAAAATAAGAGCTTATGAGATTATAAAACAAAAAAGTTTATCCTTTTATCACACTGTGACTATAAATTTTGAAATAACAGATCAACAAGCAAATTTTTTGTCTTAACATATTTATTTTTTGACTACTACTTCATATTAAAATGTAGTAAATATTTGCATTTGTTGCGGTAATGTTTAGTTTACGAGAAGATCTGGAATAGTAAACCTATATTTAGAAGTTCGAAGAGAATTGCTATTTTATGGATGCTGCATCCAGAGATTTCTTGAAATTTGCTTTTACAACTTTTCAGGACTTTGCAATCCGTGTCTACTGGATGGCATGCATATTGCATATTACAAACTCATGATAACCTCATGTACAATAGAAAAGATCATTCATAACATAACAGAAATGTTGCTAACTAACTTTTCAAAACTGTGGAAACAAATCACCTCATCATTTTTAGAATCATTCACCTCGAGGTTATAAACTCGAAGTATCATTCTACTGCACTTTTCTAGCTGTAAAATTGTGATAGCAAACTGGTTTGATTTTTTGTTATACATATGGCAGGCTTCAAGCCTGCTAGTAAATGAAGGAAGTCGTCATCTTCAAATGTCAGTACTTTATTATCGTTCATAAATATATAATATTGCTGTACTGTTTTTGTTCATTTGTTATTTATCTTGTACTATTATCTATATTTATTTATTTATTTTTGTTAAAAGGTGATGTTTAGGATCCTATAAAGCCTGTTTAGACCCGCATCACTGCCCTAGACCAGTGAAAGCTTTTAAAAAATAATAGTTTTACATTTTTATCCAATGGCTTTTTTTTATTTCTCTTTTAAGAGGTCTCGTGTCTAGATTTTAATATTTTGAATTTTATCTTATAATTGTTAAGATATATTTACTAATAAAGCATCATTCTTTTGCCTTATGATAATTATACATAATGTGTAAGTATAAGAAATATAAAGAATTACAAAACATTTCATCGAAACAACAAAAAGATTATGTTAAAGAGGAAAAGTCGAGTAAAAATAAGAACTAGATCTAATAATTCTGAAAGTAGTTTCGGGCTGAGGATCGAAAAAGAAAGGTTAAAAATTTTGATGGTACCATCCTTTTTCATTAGAGTGAAAACTATCACTGTGGCCTGGTGCTTTTTTTCAGATTTAATCTTTTTTGTGCGATTATTTTACTAGTACCGGATGCTTGAATTGATCATTCTTATTATTATCTGATATATCATATCATTCACTCTTTTTCATTTGTTTGGTATGAATATTACCTGATTTGTTGGCTCATAGGGTTTCATTAGAATTATCGTGATATGTTTGAGACTATTTCATCTTTGTTTTGTTTGTTTTTTCAAACTCTGCTGATTTACGAACACGTTTCCTTCAAGTCCAACCATCTAAACTTTCTCAACTTATACTTTCTTTTCAGGAACATAAAGCATACAGCTTCCTGAAAAAGGAATCTTATTTGGTAAAAAGTCACTTAGATCAAGGGTCCTCAACCCGAAGGCCACGACCATATACCGGTCCGTAAGTCAAATGGTTATGGGACAGGTCAAGGAACATTAAGTTATTTCTATTTTATTTACTGGGGAGCATTTCTCTCGGGTTTGTTCAACTTTCCATCGAAATCACTTTATATTCATTTTTTTGTGTAACTGTATTTTATTCTGAAGTCATATTTCAATACAATTAAATTATAATTATTAAATTATTTTTATTATTATTAATTCGTATTAGAAAAAAAAGGAATTTTTTTCATATGTTATTTTCCAAATAACATTGTTTCTCGAATAATATTCTGAAAAGAAAAAAATTTTCTTGTAAGTATTGAATTTCTGGTGCAAAGCATTATTTTAGACATTAAAGGTGCAGATTAATCATGAGTAACAATCTTGTGAATTTTGAATACAGTAGGAAAATCCTTTTTTTTTATCCGACTCCACAACGCAGGGGATATTTTAAGATTTTAACAATTATGTTGCACTTGATGATAGACTGACTACATATAAGTGCAACTGAAATTCAGGAAATTGTTAATATGTCGGAGCCAATGAATAGCGATTTTGATTCAAAAACTGATAATGAAATTCTTTTCAAAATTATTGCATTTTCTAATTCTTTACATTGTTTGCGGAAAGTGTAAATAAAAACTTTATATATATACATCAGGATGTAAATTACACACAGTATTATCTTCTCTAAGTAGAGTCGAGGATCATCAAATATCTCCAATATATTTCCAGTATTTTAAAATTTTCCAATTAACTGATGCGTAGTAATTCATTTTTAGCATTTTTAATTATTAAATAAAAAGTGTGTAATTTCTACCACTATGAATATTTTAGTGTAGTTGCTTATTATAGAATTTCCATAAGGTTAATACCAAAAATTTGTATTTTATTTGAACTCCGAAATAACGAGTTATGTGCCTGGTATAAAAACGATAGCTTAAAAAAATTTTTAAAAAAGAGAGAGAAGAACGTAAATAAAATTTAGACTTCTACTTACATAGACCGGAATATTATTTATTTGAAATAAATAACATACCTAATGAACTTAAATGGCTATAGTTCAAGAAGTACACTGTTTCTTAAAAAATACTGCGATAATGCCTGGAATAAATATCTTCCAAACATTAGAGCATCGCACACATTTAAACCAAGCTCCTTCGTAAACAAGTAATATAAAAAAAATATTTTAAGTCAATTCATACTTAGATTAACAAAGAAAAATTTTATTTTAGCTTCTTTTTATTAATTGGTTACAATTAATATAAATATGTATAAAAATAGGACAGAATCATAACATTAAATGGTAATTAATTTTTATTAATTATCATTAAAGTATCGTATTGTCAACCAAAACAATCGCGTATATAAAATTTCAGTTCAACTGAATGCTTTAAAACTTGAGAAAAAAAATCTTTTGAAGTTTTGACCCAAGTCACTAAAAATGAAACCAACGTTGTTGTATCTGTAATTGATCAAATAATTAGTTTTATTCAATTAATTTTAATTAATTATAATTAAATTATCGTATTTTTATCCAAAACAATAGTGTATAGAAAATCTCTGCTCAAATGAACGCTTTAAAATGTGAGAAAAAAAATCTTTTCAAGTTTTGACACGCCAAAATAGTCGCTAAGTCGCCAAAAATGATGCCAACGTGGCTGTATTTGTAATTCTTTGAATAATTAGTTTTAATAAATTAATTATTATTAATTAAAATTAAATTATTGTATTTTCACATCCATGATAATCGTGTATATAAAATTTCAGCTCAATTGAGCGCTTTAAAATGTATTTTATTATCGATTGAAAATTCCACAAAGATAAATAAACATATAGAGAGTGTGAGCTAATAGTATGAATTGAAAAAGAGGAGCGCGTTATACGGTGAATATAACTAAAAATTTGAAGATACATCTTGAAAGTATGGGGGTGGGGGTGTTATACACCGATGTGCTTTATATGCCGGATTTTACAGAAATTGTATATGTATATATACCATTTTGTGTCGGACCTTTGCGTAGAGAGTTGCTATTCTGTTTTTATGGTTTATATTTTTGCATGTAAATTTTTTTATCCTAATTTTTTCTACAGAAAATTTTCTTACTATTCCTCTCTTTCAGAGATACATTAATGTTCTCTTTACATAATTTCATTTTACTATATTGTCAGGTTTATCATCCATGTGTTAGAAATAGGCTTAACTTTTAAGATGGCCCTATTTTTTTCTTTTTTTTTCTATTGTGTCGAAAATTTCTGTTGTAGGGGAAAGGTGGGTCCATAAAGCATTGCTAACCCTAAATCACTGGCCTAATTCAGCGACAGCTTTAGAAATCATAATAAGTCTCCAGTTTAGTCCAAAGACTTCTTTTGTATCTACATTTGTTGTGTCTCAAGAACTTCAATTTCTTCCTTTTTTGGCATTGTAGGTTTTAGAAATTTTTCACTTTTTTATTTTATTATACTATATATGTATGTATGAAAATTTTAGGTAGTTTTCTGTACTGTTTAATTTTAAATTCTAGCATTTATAACCCCAAAATTCCTATATATATATATATATATATACACGAGCATATAATCAATTCTCAAATATTTTAAGATAAATATATATATCACATAAATATTATCACATACTTTTCGAAACAAAATGTCAAAATAAAAGACAACAGATGATACAGAAATAAAAGCTAATATTTCTTCACCCATTACAATTCACTTTATAAAGCAATCCGTTGACCGCCGGAAAAAAAAGTTGAAGGGAAAAAAGTACACACACACACACAAATAGATTCAGTCAGTATTGTTAGGAGAGAGGGGGGGGGATAGTGAAACCTTCCTTTTTTTTAGAAAAGCGAAGTTTCGCTGAATAATTCTTCAGCTTATTTTTTTGTTCCTGAAAAAATTAAATTGGATGTAGCTGTAGGGAACTGCAGGAACAAAAATCTGTACGGGTGTGGAAAAACTTCTCAAACAACGCAAAAAACTGGGATTAGTGTAATTTTTATGCGGATGAGATGTAATTTCAGTGCAAACCTTTACATTGCTTTTCATTGAAGTAAGTTTTAAATGATTACGAGCATAATTTGAGGGAAATTTTTAATTTCCTTACAGAAGAACTGTTAAATGTCTTCTCAGTGGCTCAGAGGTAGCGTGCCCAACTCTTAACCCTAAAGTAGACGGCTCGATCCCGGCTCGAGTCGATAGATTTTCTAGATGCGAAAATCGTAGACATACATGTCATACGATCGTGTGGTGTATAAATGATCCATTAACTATCAATCTGACTCTGGTACTCTTGGCAAAATTAAATCATGGCAATATTTAGCATCCAACGAAGGGTTGATTTAAAATTAGTTCAAGCGTCAGACTTTGGTAGTGAGAGACGCTACTAGAATGTGCCGCCACTGAATGGCTCTCACCCTTGGTAATACTTGCCGTGTATGCAAAGGCTTTTGTGTCAAACTGCAGCCCTTTTGGAAAAATATATAATGAATTGATATCCATCTTTAACCTGAGACTTTTCATTTTTAAGAAATGAAAAACAAAATGTCTCCTGTTATACATTTTTCATTACTAATCTCAATACATTGAATATGTTTTGTATGAAAAATATGCATCATATTCTCATTACTATGAATACTTAGCATTATTTATATTAAGCTTAAACTCATATTAAAATAAATTTCAGTTTTGGTTTCCAAACTTGACTTTTTTTTTCAATTCCTACTATTATAACTCACATTCTCTATATATTTATTTATTTATTTCTCTTGGCAGAATTTTCAATCGTTAATAAAATACATTTTAAAGCGCTCAATTCAGCTGGAATTTAATATACATGATTATTTTTGATGAAAATACAATAATTTAATTATAATTAATTACAATTAATTGATTAAAACTAATTATTTAAAGAATTAAAAATGCAGCCACGTTGACGACTTAGCGACCCTTTTGGCGACAAGTGTCAAAACTTGAAAAGGTTTTTTTCTCACGTTTTAAAACATTCAGTCGAACTGAAATTTTATATACACGATTGTTTTGGATTACAATACGATACTTTAATGATAATTAATAAAAATGAATTACCACTTAATGTTGTGATTCTGTCATATGTATATACATATTTATATTAAGTGTAACTATTTAATAAACAGTAGCTAAAAATAAATTTTTCTTTGTTGATCTAAGTAGTAATTGACTTAAAAAAAATTTATATTACTTGTTACTTACGAAGTTTATTTCATGAATTAACTGAGTCATTTTGTCGCATAACCATTTGTGTTAAAATATTTACCCAAAATTATTATTTTTCTTAGATTTATGAATCATGTATTACAAACATCTAAACACTCGAAATATTGATATGCATTTAATAACAATGATATTTATCAGCCATTAATATTTTCTGCAAACAATAAAAAATTCTTTCATTTGAACTCAAAATAAGATAGATACAATACTGCTCACAGTATAAATTTTAAATAAGAGTAAATATACTATGATTATATATATATATCTTCCTTTTTTTAAAAATTCAGTTTCTTATAATTGATGAAGTAAATAATACGATTAATTGCACAATATCGTTTAAGGAAAACTATACATAAATAATATATATTTAATTTTCTTTATGGAAATTGTGTAAATATTGTGCATGTTATAGATACGTATATACAGGGTGGGGCACGAGAATTTCCTGTTTTGCAAATGCAATAAAACACACTACATACTTCATTCGATTTTATTGTTGTTTTCACCCTACCGCACAACATTGGAGCTTTGAATCTACACAGTTTTAAACACAATGTCTGTTAAATGTCGCCCTTCATTATCAATACACTGATGCAGTCGATTTCGAAAATTTGAGTCACCTTTTTAAGCATATCGATCGGGATATTGTCAGTTTCGGCACGAGTGTTGTTCCGTAGGTCTTCCAGGGTCTTAAAGCGATATTTGTAAACAAGGGACGTGAGATAAGTCCAAGGGAAGTAATCAGGAGGGGATAAATCAGATGAGCCTGCAGGCCAGTTTACATCCCATTTGCAGGGAAATCAATCATTCTAGAAAGGCTGTTCTTAAAGAACCCGTGGAACCCTAGAGATGTAAGTTGTGACCCCCATCTTGTTATAACCACTCATTGTTAATATCCCTTTCTTGGAGAGTGGGTGAGAAGAATTGTGGGTCACATTCTGGTCTGCATTGACACACAATTTCGTTCCACATTTTCAGGTATTCTAACGGTCTTCGGAGGTCTATTCCATTCTTTGGAAACATTCCCCGTTGCTCGGAAGGCATCCATCTACATCAAAACATATTCCCGATAAAGAACACGACCTCGTGGAGGAATTTCGAAATGACGACGGAAGCACATTGGACTACAATCACCGACCGACCGTTGGAGAAATACGCCTCCAGGATATGCTCGAGCCCACTGCTGCCTCGAACACAATATATTTGAGACTGAGACAGGCGGGAATACAAATATCCCACTCCTGCCCTTTCACACACCTCTCTTCTCTCTACAAACCCACTGCAATATGTTCAAAACAGGAAGTTCCCACGCCCCACCATGTATATATATTGTTACGAATTTTAAGTAAAATAATGTAAATAATTTGTATTTGAATGTATTATAAAGCATTTATATTATGTTTTATTTAGTGTAGTGTTCGCAAGCAAAGTCGCTCTTTACGTTAAAATGGCAATTCAATGGGAACTTGGCGAAATCCTGCCGCTAGAGCCCAGTTGGTATTTTTAGCGACCAATTTGGTGACTTTGGTGACCATTTTTGGCGAGTTTGGGAGCCTATGAATTCTTCTCGAAATTAGTGGAGAAATTCACTAATTTCGCAATCTATGACGCAAGCGGATCTTTCTCGAAGGATCCTATAAATAGAAATGCTCACCGAAACGAGTCAGTCTTGTTTCAACCAGCGATTAGTGAGTATTGTTTTGACTAGCGATTAGTAAACTTGCCTTGACCGTGATTACCGATTAGCTCGGCTGTTCTTGTGACTAATCTTTTGTATACATGTATTTTAGACACTTATAATTGTGTCCAAGTGCTGTTAAAGGTGTGAAGATCTTCTGAGATTTATTCTGCGAATATTGCTGCTGAATCCTATATTTAAAGGATTGTTTTCTCTACAATAAATTATCATCGCTCTTAAGAACTGTCTTGTTCTTTGCGATTGATTTGCATAAAATCCTTGAACTGCGTTCGATGTAGCAATATATATATACAGGGAGGGCTGTATATATATATATATATATATATATATATATATATATATATATATATACCATGATTCAATATGTTACTTATTAACAAATTTCCCCGATTTTTTTCGATTTCTTCCCACTTTTTTAGAAATTATATTTGTTAAGACTTCCTTGAAACTCTATTTTACAATTTACATTCCATACATCTTTTAAGGAATTCTTGCAATCTCGGATTAAAAGAAATTCTTAATTGGTTCATAATTATTAAATTCCTAAATGAAATGATAAAGGATTGAAAAATTCCGGTCTAAAATTTTATATATTCTAATTCAAGTACTTTAATAGGAGAATTTTGACAAAATATTAGAAATTTTTCTTATACACACATGCCATTTACTTAAAAATATAAATGCAAGATCTAAGTTAAAACAGAAAACTTAGTAATGATTATCTTCTATGATACTAAACTATTTAAATGTACATTGGCTTAAATCAATCAATTTGTCTTCTGAATCTTGAGAGGCTTTAAATATGATGTATAATTTTTTAAACTACCTAGAAAACAAAATATTTTTGAGAATTTGACATGCTTTATATACGTAGTTCCATCTTTTCCTAAATAATTGATGTGGAAGAGGAGGAAAAAGTTCTCGGAAATTTAATAGGCATGTATAGTTTTAAGGGATAGTACTGGAAAACAGCGATAGAATAAATGTCGTTATACTTAGTTAAAGCGAAAGTCATTACATTACGAGAGCAACTTGGAGCTTCCTGTTTTCATCTCCGTTAAATCATATTGTTTTTGTTTTTTATTGTTTATTTTCTGTAGAAAGTGTCTTTTGTAAGGTAGTTCGAATACAAAAGACGTAGAACAATGGAAGAATATAAAAAAGAGACAGCAAGAAATAGAGTAAAGATTTTTTTTTGTGCTCACGATGGAGGAATGTAAAAGAGGGGTTGACTGATTTTTTTCGGTGCCATGTTTATGTCATAAAAAATTCCTCAATTTTTTTAAAAGTTTATAAAGGTCAAAAGATTTTCTAAAAATGTGTTATCATGGGAAAATGTTGGAAGAAGAGAGAAATAAGATAAATTCGAATACCAAAGATACAAATATATACAATTCGAATACAATTATACTACATGGTAAACAGATGCAGAATTTAGAGTACATGTAAAAGAATTTAGAGAGTGATAAATACCATGCAATAATACAAAATTTTGAAAAGATTGTCATATAAATATTACTAATAAATTTTCTTGTGTTACATGTTGATTGCTTAACATAATATATTATTGTTCCTATAAAATAAAGAAAAGGAATATTAATTTATTTAGTAACTATATAATAAAAATGCGCATTCGGAAAGCGCAAAATATATATTCTATTTTCTTGCTTGATGTTTTACATTAATAATGTCTTACAATGAATTATTTTAATACTTTATATACAGGGTAATTTTTGCAAATAGGGGCACTAAGGTGAAATGGGTTCATTTAAGCAAATACCCATAATACGTAATGTTTTTGAGTTGATGCATTTGCACTGTTGCTTTGGCAATGCTCGTATCATAGCGACTGTGTGATTTGTTTGTGCTGTTGTGCAGTTTAAACTGAAGTGCAAACAAGCCATTTACTTTTTAAGTATAGAAACCAGATTCTTCATATTGGAGATGTTGTTATACTTTAGTTATTTTATTTATAAGACAACGCATGCAAAATTTATAAATTTTACATGAAACATATAAATGGCTGCAATCTTTAGTGAGTGTAGAGTGTGTTGGTGGGTGAGTAAGTGAATATTAACGTCGCACTGTTCAGCTACACGAGGGCTTTTGGCAACGGACCTCGTAATTTTGAACCATGGTCAATTGACGAGGACGACACCTTATCTTACACTCCTTCTCCTAAGTACCACACCACACCAACGGGAGGACGTTATGCGTTGGCGAGAGCGGGGGAGGGCTTCGTTCTTTCACCCTTCGACAGTGGTAATATCAACTATTTAATAATGTCACTAGAGCAAATATGGTTAATAAGAGGGGCATCAAATATGAGTAATAGGAGCAGTACCAAAATGCTACAATATGAGGCAATTAAACTTGTTAAGATCACCCCGACTCGACCAGCCATATTCAAAGTAATTCAATTTATTTTCAGATATGCACATCAATGCAAATTCAATGGCTCAATTCATGACGCCACATGATTAATACAAACACGTGTTCTCCATTGAAATCAAAGCAACAAACATTTAACTAAATGTACTTGTTGTTCTATTTGTAAAACTAAGATAAAATTTCAAATTTCATATTTGGGTAAAGATGTTTAAATGTTAAGAAAAAAAATTTCGTCAAAAAATATTTTTTTAAATTAAAATAATTGTATTTTATGCTTATATACTTTTAAATTAATGCATTTTGTATACATATGTATTTTTTAAGAGAAAGTTTCTACAAAGAGCAAAATTTGGCAACACCGAAGCGAGTTAACTGATTAGCTGGAAACACAAGATAGTTTTATCGCGTAACTATGACGTCACATGAGTTTTTGAATTGATTGGCTAGAATCACGTGGATTTCACTATCATGTGACTATGACGTCACATGAATTGAGCCTATTAAGCAGGTTCAGAGACGCACCCAAAACCAAATGTGGAGAGATAGGTTAGACTGCTAACGGCGAGCAGTGATTAATTAAACGTAAAGAGTGGCGTGAATATTTATTTGCTCATTATTGTAATATTAAAGTTGACGATTTGTCAACTAGGAATCAAAGTAGGCTATATAGCTAAGCATTAGAGCTATCGCCTTGACGTAAGTGTTCTGATTATTTAAAGTGTCTTGTCCTACCACGCATACCTGGTTAATTATTCTCCATATTTAGTTTTGGGTATATCTCTAAACTTGGTTAATTGAATTTGCAATGATGGGCGTATCAGAGAATAAAATTGAATTATTTTGAATATAGCTAGGCATTTTTTCCGACTCTCCTACACCTATGGTCGAATCGGGGCGACCTTTACAAACTGAGGCTGATTATTTGATGCACTTACAATAACCAAAAAGTTATTTAAGCTTCTGAATTGTAGCGTTATGCTGCTGCAAATAAGTAAAATAATTTTTTTCAGATAGTGCAGAAAAATAAATGGAAAGATGGAGGGACTTTCCACCAGAAGTGGGACTTTGAGGGCCTATCTAGTTAGCTTATTTTTGACGTGTCAATTAAAAAGGGCGATTGCAGCCAATTACAAACGTCGAAAATGTATAATGTGGCACGAAAAACTGCAATAGTATTTATTGAAGGATGAATTTAACCCTTTATTCCCGACGATACTTGTAAGTACTACTCAATTTAAAATTACATAAAATAACCATTTTTACGAATACTCTGACGATACTTAGCAGGAATATTCTTTTAAATCCACTCTTCCAAGATATATGGCAGCACGGGTTCTATGATGAGTATTTGGAAAAAACTAGCGGGGAAGACGAAAAGTTTTGGAGCAGAAGTTGCATTTTCAGTGGATTGCGAAGATTGTCATTTTTATTCCGAAAAAGTAGTTAATGTCAAAAGGTGTCTTTTTTTATGTTAATGAAGACCTTAGAAAACGATTTGACTGTTTATTTTAAATAACAGTGTATGTAATTATTTTTACAGTAGAATATCTTTAATTAATTACATTGGTTTATTGGATTAAATTTTCCAAAGTTGAGTATTTTGTTTATATATACCTCTTAATTTCCTATGTACTGATGCAAAATATATATATTGCATGGAAAAAAACTGCAGTAAATCATAATGTGGTAGATAAAGGGTTAAGGTACCGAAACTAGGTAGAAAACCGTTAATGGGGATGGAAGTAAAAGAAAGGTATCTTATTTTGTGTCAGGAATATGAATGTCGATCCACACGGACCGAACTAAGAATTCTGGCCTTCGATTTCATCGAGAAACTTGTAGTGAATATCAGGTTTAATAAAATCAATCAAATGACAGGAGGAGAATGGATGTATTCTTTCTTAAAGAGATTGACTGTTCGGAAAGATGAGAACTTGTCGATAAATAGAGCACTAGGTATGAACAGAAGTAGCGTGTAGAAGTTTTTCGAAATTCTGGAAAACCAAATGACAGTGATAAATCTACTAAACAAGCTTAACAGAATTTTTGATGCAGACGAATCTATACAAGTGGCAGCCACATTCTTTGTAAAAAAAGAACGATACACTCCATCAGTCCGAAAGAAAAAGAGGAAATCTATTAGAGTGCTTGCATGCTGCTGCAATTTAACATTTATATATATATATATATATATATATATATATATATATAATTTATTCAATAACAAAGGTTTAATTTTACTACTTATCGTTTGACAAACATGTAATTTGTGTAACAATCCATTTCATTTTGGAAAGGCAAACGTAAAGATGACAGTTTCTCTTAACTTTTTCAATTCCTCTCTACTATTACTTCACACTCTCCCTATAATTATATATATATAAATGAAAAAAGGTCGGTTGGGTGGCGTTTTTGGTTTGTCGCCGGCCTTCTGTACCCAGGGATACGGGTTCGACCACGGCCCAAGTAGATGGATTTTCATGATGCAGAAAATCGACTGCGGCCATGTCGTATGGTTATACGGCATGTAAAAGATCCCTAGAGTTTATCTTTCGCTTGGGTGCTCTCGGCAAAATTAAATTCTAGTACAGGTTCACAACGTCGGAGCTCAAGTGCCTCCCTCTAGGGAGGAAACGGCGTCAAAATTACCTACGGTGATTGGTATCCACCTATATGGCGCCGCACTAAAAAAAGATGCCTGCTTTTGGTGAATGCACTTGGTAGATTGATGAACTCTGTTAATAACTGTTCATAATCTGCCATTAGAAATTTAAAAAAATAATAATAACGGGGGAAAGCAACTGACACACTCATCACGATATTTCCGGAACTATTGCACCTACAGACTTGAAATTTGGTAGGCATGCTCCTTTCATGGAGTAGAGACCCGCTAAGAAAGGATTTTGCGAAAATCGAAACCCTAAGGGCGTTACGGGGGCTTAAGGAGCGTTATAGATAATTATTTTTCTTTTAATTTTTAAACTATTCGACGTACAGTTTTGAAATTTGTTTTGTAGATTTCTTTCACAGAGTAGAGCTCTGCTATGAAATGGTTTTCACGAAAATAGGCCCCCAAGTGGCGCTGTGGGTGCTCACGGGACGTTATAGATAATTATATCCATTTTTAAACTATCAGACGTGCAGACTAAATATTTGGTATGTAGATTCCTTTAAAGGAGTAGAGCTCCGCTATAAAATGGTTTTTTAGGAAAATAGGCCCCCAAGTGGCGTTGTGGGAGGCTTAATGGGCCTTATAGGAAATTATTTCCATTTTTAAACAATCAGATGATCAATCTGGAAATTTATGAAAACAGATTCCATTCATGGAGTAGTAATCTGCGACAATTAGGGCTTCGTAAAAATCGACCCACAAGTGGCTTTGTTGGGGTTCTTAAACGGTGTTATAAATAATAATATCCTTATATAAACTTACAGACGTACAGTTTTGAAATTTGGTGTGCATATTCCTTTCATAGAGTAGACATCCGATACAAAATCGTTTTTACGGCAATCGACTCTCAAGTGGCGTTGTGGAGAATTAAGGGGCGTTATACAGATAATTATTTCCATTTTTAAACTATTAGGCATAGCGTCTTGAAATTTAATAAACAGATTCTTTTATGTAGTAGTAATCTGTGACAAAATGGGTTTCACGGAAATTGACCCCCAAGGGGCGTTGCGGGGATTACGAGGCATTATAAATAATTGTTTCCTTTTTTAAACTATTAAAAATACAGTCTTGAAATTTGGTACGCAGATTCCTTTCATGGAGTAGAGATCTGTTTCAAAATAGGTTTCGATAAAATTGACCCCCAAGGGGCACTGCAGGGGATTAAGGGGCGTATTTAATAGATAAATATTTCTATTTTTAATGAACCCATCTGCTTGAAAATTCGAAGGTATGTTCTTTTCATGGAATAGAGTTCCTCTAACAAAGAGTTTTCCAAAAATCAACTCCACGGGAGGGTGGTTGTGAGGAATCAAGGAGAATTTTAGAAAAATTCCTTTTTTTTAATTGTTTAACCCATTTACTTGAAATTTCTTAAGCATGTTTCTTTAAATTGATAGAGTTCAATTAAGAATGGATTTTATGGAAATCAGTTCCAGGGGGAAGCGGGGGAATTACTGAGGCGTATTGATAAAAAAAATTCCCGTTTTCGTATTGAACTTGAAATTTGATTTGCACGTTTCTTTTGTTGAATTGAAATCTGCTAAGAATGATCTCAACGGGGTTACGGGGCGTATTGATGATAAAAACTCCGTTTTTGCACTATTAGATTTAGACTTGAAATTTAGCACGCATATTTATTTTATTGAGATACACAGAGCTTTTGTGGAAATCCACTTGATTATTGGGTTAAATTAGAGCAAAAAATATTTCTACTTCTATTTTAGAGATTTTTTATTTTTCAATTATAAGTTATGTCCTTTTTATATCAAGAGGCGAGAGTTACGGGTATAAATATATTTTTGAATATAATCGAATTCTTAATGCTCGGACATAGATATCAATAAATTATATATATGTAAACAGTATACATTTATACAACATCATGAAATACCCAGTGAAGCGAGTGGATAACGGCTAGTATATATATCTTGTTCAAATTTCCAATCGTTAATAAAATACTTTTTACTCATCCACTCAGGTTCAAATTAATTTTTTTAACTTGTAGTGGATGAAACTTGATGTTAATATAGTATTTTATAAAAATTAATTCATTAATTAAATTTAATTAATAAATTATAGTTTAAGAGATATATTTCTGTTGATATTTTTCCTCCAGATGGCAGTACCATTGAAAAAAACAACTTTCGTAAAATTTGTGGTGAACATTTCACTTAACCTGAATCATCATAGGCTAGTTAGAAACCAACATTCCTTTTACATGGGTTTTAAGATAAATTCTTATCCATTATATAAAACCTTTATAAAAAAATATAATTACAAATTTAATGTGGTTAAAAAGTTTTTAATGTTAATTTAAAAGGTATTTTACCACTTAATATTGTGATTATGTCATATGTATATACATATTTATATTAACTGTATTTATTTAATAAAAAGTAACTAAAATAATTTTTTTTATTTGTTGACCTAAGTAGGCATTGACTTAAAAAAACATTTTTTATATTACTTGTTTATAATGCAATCTGCCAATATTTCTGACAATTGTACCCATATTACCTAAAATATTAGTCAAATATGGACAATCGCAGATTTATTGCGGAGCTTCTTTAAACACATATCAATATGAGTTGGAGGTTTTTTCATATACCATTGAAAAATTCATACTCTAAAGTTTGAAAGATATGAATTTCGGAAAGATGGGATGTGTTTTTTTGTAGTATATATTTTCAATTAAGCCCATACTAACAGTCTGGTGGCCCTATCTGCGAAGTTTACCCTATACATGTATATATATATATATATATATATATATATATATATAAATATATATATATATATATATATATATACATATATATGTATATATATGCATTATATGTATATATGTAAATATATACATATATATACATATATATATGTATATCAGGTTCTTGTTTCTCTATTTCATAATTTAAGCACACTCAATTTGCCCATTCTTTATTCTTTTCAATTATTTCAGATATAATATACGACATACGATATTCGATAATACGACAAAAGAAATAATAAAATATATCTAAAAAGCATTTTTCTTATTTCATCTAGTACTTTTGGGACTGCAGTTTTTAAACGTATTATTTATTCTTATGATAACATTTTGCTAAATATTTAACTACTAAAAACAATTATCTAAAATATTTCCCTAATTTTGTTCCCTTGAAATATATACACAAAAGTTCGTATTCCACAGTCCATTCATTATAATGAACTTTAATTCAATATTTTACAATTTCATCTATTAATGCGTAATTTATTAACAGAAATGAAATTCGATTTCAGCATTTCGAAATCATCCTATTTTTAATCTTGTAAGCCCCTGAAGAGAAATCAGAATTAATTCCATCATCCTTTGAGTACAATTTAAATAAAAAGGATTTATTAATAAGACTTTCGTTTGAATCATTCGTTTTTACATGCTTTGATATTAATGTCTTTCATTTGGAACAAAAAATTTAATTCTGAGATCTTTAAATTATTACCATATATAAACATATGATGTATTATATGGTAATAATCTAGCATAAGCTAATGTTTCATAAGTCATGTTATTGTACTAGAAGGAGAAAACTTGCTTTTAATCAAACACACACAAGTATCTTAGAAATTTGTCGTAAATAAAACAATATATATATGTTGCTTTTTGTGAGTTTGAGTTAAAACTATTTCATATAAAAGAAGGGAAGAAAAATGGGAAAAATAATATTCACCAACTTAAATTTTATATATTTTTCTAAATTTTAGGATTTTTACTACTAAGTAAGTGTAGTTAACTCTAAAAAAAATATAGTATTTTTAAAAAAAAGTGGTCACACACAAGTCCACGGTTTTAATATACAGGCTGTGTGTTATCGCATTTTGGACAAAATTCAAGATGTGTGTGGAGGGGGCGTTATAAAGCTTTTATAGAAGAATAATGCATAAAACTTTTGGCTATAGTATCATTATTTTTCTTCAATACAAATTGCATATATAGTTTGACTTTCACATATCTTCAAATCCCTTACTGATATTTTCACCATTTATATAACGTGTGGAATATATACATACATAGCATAAGTTTACATTTGTTTGTGGTACTAGAATGAATTTTTCCCAATAGATCTGTATTTTAATAATTTAGCCTTTGCAGATACGGCAAGTCCCTAAACGTGAGAGTCGATTCATGGTAGCACTATCGATATAGAGGTGGTCTCGCTATCAAATTCAGACGCTTGAATTAATTTTTAATTCAAGCTGTCGTCGGATGCTAAATATTGCCGTGATTTAATTCCAATTGAGATTCCAAAATCCTAATTGATACTCAAGGGATATTTTACGTGCCACATGATCATATGGAATGCGTGCCTATGATTTTCACATCTAGAACATTTATTGATTCCAGCTGGAGTCGAACCCGCAACCTTAGACTTTCGAAGCGGCCTCGCTACCTCTAAGCCACAAGATCCGACGGTATAAGAAAATAGACAAATATAAATATACATCTAATGGTATACAATAATAAAGAACTATGGAAGCTACTGCTCTTTAAATTGCATTGTGCCTCCAAATTATTACAGGTGGGATTTAGAAGTTAACGAATGGATTATTATCTCAAGTATTTATTTAGCAATAATTAGAAATTCAATGAATTGTTTCTTATAGTTATGCTGCTCTCGCGCAAAGTTAATTCACAAATATAACTTCATACGAAACTTCAGGTTTTGATCAATTTTCTGCAAGAAAAGTCTGCGCATTTAATAGAAAAATGAATCTAATTTTTTTTCTTTTCCTTTATTTTAAATTATGAAATTAAATGCCCCCAAAGAAACCTGTGGCTGGATTAATGCCCGAATAACTAATAATTGCCCAGAATATCATTAAAAAAGGTGGCAGATGAAGCATATTGGTCACCCGCCTTGTAAAGGGGGTGTGACATTTTTGCACCCCACAGATGCAAAATCAACTTATTTTGGGTGAAAGCATATCACCGTTCATCTTTTCACCTTTAAATATTGCGGGGTCCTTTCATCTGACACCACACCGAAATAGATGACCAAGAGAAACCCAATGGCTGGACATACGTGCAAGCCGGAACTCCGAGTGTAATTTGCGGGGCCAGAAACCATCCGACCCTCCATGACAGTGGAGATAACAGTCTGATTAAAACACCGAGAAGATCGGTTGTATTTACCTCCTCCCTCCCAAAATAACATTATATAGTGTTGAAATAATCAATAGTATGAATAACTTCTATTTAACCCGTTATCTACCGCATTTTGATTTACTGCAGTTTTTTTCATGCAACATTTTTTTTAATTACTACATTTAAAATTAAGAGATATACATAAACAAAATACTCCACTTTGGAAAATTCAATCCGTTAGAGCTAATTAATTAATTAAAGATATTCAACTGTAAAATTAATTTTATATACACTATTCACTTAAAATAACTAGTCAAATTGTTTTCTAAGGTCTTCATTTACATACAAAAAAAACTCTTAAATTTTCACATTAACTATTTTTTCGGGACAAAAATGATAATCATCTCAATCCGCTGAAAACGCAATTTCTGCTTTAAAATTATTCACCTTCCCCACTAAACTACTCATCATAGAACCCGTGCTGCCATGTATCTTGGAAGAGTGGCTTTCAAAGAATATTCCTGCTAAATATCGTCAAAATATTCGTAAAAATGGTTATTCTATTTAACTTTAAAGTGAGTGGTGTTTATAAGTATCGTCGGTAGATAAAGGGTTAAAGTAAGTACTGTGTGTAATTAATAGCTGTGACGTAAAAAAATTCATTATTTAATTTCTTTTAACTCTCACACTACCATTAATCTTCTCAAACGTCACAGGAACCGCTGCACGTTAAACCAGTTGAGGCTCAAATGTCCTCCCGTTTGTGTGATTTGGAAGTTAGGAGAGGGGAGTTGCCAGCTCAGGTGTCTTCCTCGGCACTTGAATATAAATCAATAGATCGCCAATAGCCCTCGTGCACTTTTATTGTGCGACCTCAAGATTTTAAGTAAGATTCGACGTATAAAGATCTCTTTCTCTCACACTCATTAAGGTATCCGACTACATTCGGAACTGTGATTTTTAAAAAGTGCATAAATGGATAACTTTCATGATATTTAGTCTCACTTAGAATAGAATACATGTATAAAATAGTTTTAAGAACATTATGACAAAAAAAATTATTTAAATACAATATTTTGGCAAAAAAATTAACTTAGAATAACCTATTTCTCAAAACGTTCTCCTTTTGTAAAAATGCTTCTATAATAATAATATTTTGCTTATATAAAGTAGACTTCTATCCACAGAGAGTCTGAACTAGGGGTTTTGAAAAATTCACATTACTTTCAGAGTTAACACCAATTGAATCGACGTTTTTTTTTCTTAAAATTTCTTCCCTCAGTTGTAGTAAAATATAGATCAATCCACTTCTAAAGTTATGTATTTCAAAAACTCTAGTTCAGCTTCTGTACAGAAGTTTGAGATATATTCAGGCAAAATATTATTATAATAGAAGCACTTTTCATAAAAGAAGAATATTTTGAAAATGGGTCTTTCTATGTCCATTTTTTGTCAAACTATTGCACTTAAATCATTTTTTATTGTAATAATAATCTTAAAACAATTTTATATACGTTTTCTAATCTAAGTGACACTAAATATCATAAATATTAGCCATTTATAAGCTTTGCAAAATCATGGTTCCGAACGTAGTCGGATACCTTAAGGAAGTTGATATTTCTCATAATACTTGGTTTCTTTTTATTCATTCCGGGACAAATTACTTTAAAAGTTGCAAAATGTAACATAAATTAATTACCTTGATTATACTTGATTATTACACATATATTTCTTATTCATCACAGAACAAACTAAAATATTTATTCACTACTCTTTACAAAATACTGATTAATCATGGTTAATTATTTTAAAAATATATCACTTTAAGTTATCAAATAAAGAATTAAATTCTTAAAAAAATGGAGGTTCATCAATGTTTTTTTCACGTTTTTTCTCTCCCCAATTTTTCACTTTCCGAAAATATACCGTATCATGTATCATTCTTTCACCAGACTACAAGAATGTAAGCGGTATCTGCTCTCGAAAATAACAGCTGAACAGACATTAATGCATGCCATAAAAGTAAACAAAGAACTTTTGAAAAAACAATTTATGCTTTTAAAACATTTGCAGAAAAATAAACTTGATCATGTTGGAACTCAGATTTTTCTAATGATTTTTGATATAGCTAAGAGAAAAAGAACTCTACTTTTAATTTAAAAAAGGAAAGTAAAAGGAAGAATTAACAGTAGTTTGGGCGTGCATATTTCAGTTGGAAAATGTAATGTAATTTGGGGGAAAAGCCACATTTAAGGATTTTTTGAATATTACATAGAAAATTAAAATGACAAAACCATGAAAAAAATACACTTTACTTTTCAATATTTTATTGGCTATGCGTACAAGTTAATTCTCTTCTTAGTATATGAAAATAAATATATATATATATAAAATTTTATATTAAAGAAATTCATTTATTTGTTGCATCTTTCCACATATATGGGGGAAATGCCACCAGTCATAGAGTAAGATGTAACAACACCACAGTAAATAAAAGAATAAGATAACAATTACAAAATTAAATATGAAGTAACAGTAGCGCACACAGGAATTTTTCAAGGGGGGGGGCAGTCCGGGATCGAAAATTCAGCATTCTTGTATCATGCTCCTTTTGATTTTGTCGATTTTCGGGAACAAAACACAGTAAAAAACTAATTATTGAATAAATAATTAGCATTAATTAATAAAATTAATCATTAATAACAAATACTTAATTAATTTTTGCGTACTATAAACTTAGAATTATAATCAATCGGAAAAAAATCAAGGGCTTTGGAAGGGGTCCGGACCCCCAGGACCCCCCCCCTTGTGTGCGCCACTGTGAAGTAACAATAACCATGGAAAACATAAAAAATTAATTCTTTCATAATTCACTTGCTAAAAATAATAACAGTACAGGTTCGAATAATAGCCTACACAATTTCCCTCTGTGCAAATGCTTATCATTGCAATCTTCTTGCAACCATTTGTTGCATTCGATGCCCTGAATCCAGCCACATTTGTGATCTTTTTTAGCATAAAACTACCTTTATACACTGCAGAAAAATCGTCATTATAATCCTAATTAAAACTGTCACCACTAGTATCTAGAGGAATTTCTTCACTTGAGGATAACAAACTCTGACACGTCTCTTTCTTCTATTTCTTTGAAGGTTTCATGTTATTTGTTTTGACCTTACCCGCGTTTTCCCGCATTGTTGCTCTCTCTCTGTTTCAGTTAAGTTCTGAAGTTAATTTTTTTGCGCCCATTTGGTTTGCGTTTTCTGACCAGAGGAATAAGGCTGTGCTCCCGTGTTCTGTGCTGATGGAAGCAACCGATGGTGATAGACAAGTTATCATTAATTGCATTTAATTATTATTAATTATCATAATAATTATTAATTACATTTATATTTTATACAATAGTATGCAGTGCTACAAATTTTTTTAAAAAATACAAATTTTAAAGTTCAGTTCATTTATTTCTGAATAATGTGGCTTCTTTCACCAAGTATAGAGGGATAATGCCAAACACGCTATTTCCTTATTGCTACAGTGTTATGGCCACACTACATGCATCGTATGTGTAACATTATGCGTAACTCACTTATATTGCTAATATCTTATTTAAAATAACTAGTACGTTTATAGACTTTAAATATGAGGAACGCAATATTTTTAAAGTTGTAGTCACCACTTAAAATGTTCAAAATTTCGAAAAATAAGGCCGATTAAGGACGATTAATTCAGATAAATTCACAAGCCACACTCAATGTCGGACCAGACTTTCCACACAACTGACTTAAAATTTCCACCTATCAACGCATAAAAGTACTATTAACAAGCTGGCATCTTCCCCCGAATTACCTTACAGCTTATTATCTTATTAATTTACACACTATAGCCTTTTGAAATTTATAATTTTTGTTTTCATTTTCAATTAATTTGGTAAAAATAAATCCCTTTGAGACAGTATAAAATGTATTCCAGGTGCACAAAATTTTTAAACAAGCAGCTCTTTTGCTCTACTTTTATTCAAGAATGCATTAATGTTCCCTGTCAACAATATATTAGAATAAGCTTAGAAGACTTTTAATGAAAATTTATGATTAACAGCAGAATTTTATTACTCTAACATAAATATCTGAAACACAATTGTATTTTAAATATTTCTTGTATAAAAAAAACATTGTAAAAATATTATCTAAAGCAGCATCTACTTCAGGGGTGGCCCATCCATGGCCCGAGAGTCGCATACGTCCCACTCCTCTGAATAAATTTTGTGGCCCGTGAGGTTAGTGACAACTTTACATAATGCGTTTACTTTGTGCAATATTTTTGTTTTTAAAGTAGTGTTTTGTAACAAATATATCCATCACTGTTTTAATTTTATTACTTTGCTTCTGTTTTTATACGTATTTAAAAGCGAGCAGTATTGCATTGCACAGCGACCTCTCCCGCTGCATCACGCTTGATTCCTAGAACTTCATCGCGCTGCTCATTACTAAAGCTTGGAAAATTTGATAATTACATTGTTATTATTAAATTATCTATGTTTGTATACTTGAAAAACAATGAAAGGAATAATAATAATTCATTCTTTTTTAAATTTTAACAACAACAAAATGTTTGCAATGGGTCCAAATTCATTGTAAGATATATAATTTTATATGCAGCCCGCGGGATTATAATGTTTGTTTCCAAAGTGGCCCACAAAGTTATTTGTGTTCGCCACTCCTGATCTACATGAAAGGCAGCTGAGAATTTTCTACTCACAGAAAGATTAAGCAAATATTTAGTCGTACTAAATAAAAAAAACAAATGTTTTTTTATTTCCCTCTCAATAGGAGACATTTCTCTGTAACATGTATTAATATAAATAGCCTCATGACTAGGTAAAATCTTTGTTTAAAGTTTTTTTAATATATATACTATGATTAATATTTTTTTCATCTTTTTGTCTCAGAATTTCACTCAAAATTTCTTAGTATACTTTTATTGAAGTCTAAACTTAGTTTAAACTAGTAAATAGTTAAAAAGTTTAGACGCGAGTAAGACATTTCCACTAGACGAAATGAGAACTATATACTTAACTATTTTATTTAATTAAAGAACTCAGAAACTCTGAACTTCAAAATCACCAACAAAAAAATGTGCTTCAATATGATTTCAGGTATCCGACTACGTTCGGAACCGTGATTTTGCAAAAGCATATAAATGGATAATTCTTATGATATTTAGTGTCACTTAGATTAGAAAATGTATATAAAATTGTTTTAAGAATATTATTAAAATAAAAAATTATTATTGAAGTACATTATCTTGAAAAAAAATAAATATAAAATGAGCCATTTTCAAAATATTCTCCATTTGTGAAAAATGCTTCTATTATAATATTTAGCCTGTGTATAGCTCAGATCTCTGTATGGAGGCTCAACTAGAATTTTTGAAATATATAACGTAGAAATTGGTTTATCCATGTTTTACGACAACAGAGGGGAGAAATTTTAAGAAAAAAAGACCGATAATTGTTTCAATGATTGTAACTCTGAAAATAATGTGAATTTTTCAAAATAATAGCTCAGACTCTCTGGATAGAAGTCTTTACTTTATCTAAGCAAAATATTATTATTTTAGAAGCATTTTTTTATAAAAGAACCGTTTGAAAAAAGGTTATTCTAAGTTAATTTTTTGCCAAAATATAGTATTAAAATAAATGTTTTTGTCAAAATGTCCTTAAAACAATATTATACATGTATTATAATCTAAGCGACAGTAAATATCATGATGAAAACTATCCGTTTATGTGCTTTTTTAAAATCACGGTTCCAAACGTAGTCGGATACCTTAAGCAGAATAACAATAACCAACGTTGCAAGTGTAATAGAAAAGGCAAGCTGCAAAAAAAAAAACTCACGATTTTTTTAAATTTATCATTTTTTTTAATTCAACTTAAAATCACGTCAACATCAACGTATCGCAATATTTCCGCTAGAGGAAGATGGAATAGTTATGGTCACATGATCTTATGTTTGGTGTTGTTTCAATTAAGTCATGGGTTCGAGTTTCTGTGCCACTAAAGACCCATGGAGAAAAAGGACTGCTGAACATTAAACCAGTGCTTCTCAAAGTTTCAATATTCGCGACCCAATATTTAATTATAATTTCCATTACCCCCTCCCTCATACAATAACAATGTATTGAATTCAATAATTCAATACTTTAATGCTAAAAAACTACGATATGACTTTAACCTCTTAAGTGTCACTAGCGTATATAAGCGTCTCGCTCAGTCAAAACGTTAATTTCCCCGAACTTATATATACGTGTTTCTGAAGTACGATCTTTTCTTTGCAATGCTATCCATAAATTATATCAAAGGATTTGGAATGCAATAAAAGGACCTGGACAATGTTTGCGGAGGATTTACTTATTTCAGATTATTTCCTTCTTTATTCCCTCCTGACCCCAATACATCCCATACGCGCGCCTTTGTGGAAAAAGATTGGCATTGGAAAGGGACTCGCAAAACTTCTAATCGGCAGTTAACGGATTAATTGTAAACCATACAAATTATCAAGATAAATGTTAATATTTGTATGTAATTTTTAAATGAGTATGCCATGGGGTCACTGGTAATTATTAAACTTGTTCTTATCCTAATATTGTTAAATAAAGTTAATTATCAAATACACTGCTGGACAATTGCTAAGGACGGATAACACTATTATCCATAGCAACCACAAAATGAAAGGAAGCAAAATGTGAAAAATTAGAATAAGTGCTTACTAATATATATTATAATATATATTAGTAAGAAGAAGTATGAGTATGCAAATTTTTTTCCACGTCTGTTCATCACGTGATAGCGTTCATAAGAGCTTTAAAGGTTTTGACGCGTGTGGACAGTCGTTGTTTCAAGTCAAAGTTTTACAGGAAAGATTTAATAGACGAACTTAAAATTTTCGGCATGTCTTCCCGACATCACATAGATGATTTTATGCGTGGCCGAATTATTGGAAAGATCGAAGAAGGGCGAAAAATAACACATGTTGCCAGGGAGTTCGACATCGCTCACAGCGTTGTTTCACGGCTGTGGAAGTCATTTAAAACTACTGGAATGTGTAGTAGACGGCACGGGGGAGGTCGTGTTGGAAGTACGACGCCTGCAAAAGACAGATATATCGTCCTATCAGAAAAAAGGAACAGGCGCACCACAGCTCAGCAGGTGCCAAATCAGTTTCTTGCTGCCTCAGGAAAGCAGATCTCCCGCAAAACTGTTGCCAGACGTTTGAGGGAGGAGGACTATACGCACGCAGACCTGTTGTGTGTGTCCCATTGACCAGACAGCACCGTATTGCCCGCTTGCAATGGTATCGTGAGCATCACAATTGGACTGAACAGGACTGGGCATGCGTACTATTCTCAGATGAGAGTAGGTTCAGTATGTCATCGGATTGTAGACGCCAACTGATCTGACGCGAGAGTGGTACTGTTTATCGTCCAGAAAATATCCAGGAAAAGAACCGATATCCGACATGCAGTATCATGGTGTGGGCCGGCATCATGATCAATGGCCGCACGCGCCTACATGTGGTTGCGAATGGGACTATGACGGGCCAACGATACATTGATGAAATTCTACTTCCTCATGTTCGTCTTTTCCGTGGTGCTGTCGGTGATAAATTTGTTTTTATGGATGACAACGCAACATGTCATCGAACACTTGCTGTTCAGGATTGTCTAGACAGCGAGGTTATTAAACGTCTCGTATGGCCAGCGCGTTCTCCAGATCTAAACCCCATTGAAAATGTGTGGGATGCTTTGGGGAGGCAAGTTGCTGGTCGAAACTATCCTCCGACAAACAAGAACACCCTCACCCGTGCACTCACAGAGGAATGGGATAAATTGCCTCAACAGCTGCTGGATAATGTTGTGCAAAGTATGGTACGACGTGTGGAATGTTGCATCACACTCCACGGTGGACATATCCCGTACTGATACCTTTTCTTTAAGGTGCCTGCTGACTTTTTTAGATGCATTGTTCCATTTCTCCGTACGCAGTTCAAATGAACATTTTTTTTCTTTCAGATGTTTCACAGCTTTTGTAATTTCCAGAACAATAAATATTCTTTATTCTAATGTCTGAACAGTGTCGCAACTATATTTTATCCTACCAGGCCTCATGTCTCGCTTAATGTTATGCTTCATAGCAATTTGTGATCCGTCCTTAGCAATTGTCCAGCAGTGTACATTGTGTAGCACTGGTACATTTATACATGTATTAAATCAGTGTAAATGTGCATTTTATTTTTTATCATGTAAGAAGGTATTGTTAATTTCCTTTCAGCAAATTAACAACTTTTTTTAATTCCTTTGTTTTTGACTTTTCAATATGCTCGTGCCCCCCTCATAGAGTTGTCTCGCCCGCACAGTTTGAGAAACGTTACTTTTAACCAATCAGCCATTAGAAGTAATACATCTTGCGCTGGCAATCCTGATTGTAACATGAATCTCTTCACACGACTTCGTCTAAAAACGCCGTAATGCAGCATTTCTCAAACTGTGGGGCGCACCCTTTTGAAGGGCGTGATAACTTCATGAGGAGGGCGCGAGCACAAAGGATTATTTTTAAAAAATTATTAATTTACTGAAAGTAAACAAACAAAATATATTCTGACATAATAAAATGTAAAATACACATTTGCACTGATGTAATACTTATAAATGTATCTGTACTGCACAATGTATTTTATACCTAATTTAACAATACGAAGGCACTGTCCCACCCAGTATGGTGGTTATGACACTCGGCTTGTAATCCAGTGGGTTCGGGTTCAAATCCCGGGTAAGGCATGGTTGTATCTTCGGGAAAAGAAATCGGACTTTCGCCTGAAATGGATCCCCTTCTCGAAAGGAAATCTGCATACCTCTTCTGTTCTTTGTTGGGATCATTGTTTGCAATAAAGTCTGTGTTTTTGTTCATCTTCCTCTCGTATGCATCCCAGAAATAAACACACGACAACAGCAACAATAATCAATTAAGAAAATGTTTAATAGTTACCTGTGAACTCATGGGCTTGTCATAAATAAAATTATGTACAAAAATCAACACTTACCTTGATAATTTGTGTGGTTTATAATGAATCCCTTAGCTGCGCTGATTAAAAGTTACGCGGTTCGCTCTCCAATGCCACCGCTTTCAACGTAGTTACACGTATGTGATGTATTGGAGGGATGAAAATTAATAAAAGTAAGAAAAACCTTCTCTGAAATAAGTAAATCCTTTGCAAACGTTCTCAAAGTCCTTTTATTGCATTCTAAAGCCTTCGGAATAATTTTATGGAGAGCAGTGCACAAAAAGATCGTACTTCGGAAAGACGTGTATATACGTCCGGGGCAATTAACCCTTTAGCTGAGAGAAACATTTATATACCCCGTGTTACTAAAGATGTTAAAGTCGTGTTGTAGCTTTAGTTTCAAAGAACAGTATTATATTGAATTCAATGCATTGTTATTGTATGGAGGGAGGCGGGATGAAAATTATGATTAAATATTGGGTCGCAAATATTAGAATTCTGAGAAGCACTGCTGTATTGTGTTGTGACCTGGAGGTCAGAGGTGTAAGAGGGTTTGAGGAAGAAACAGTCATGATCCTAAAAATAGGTACTTTTATTTTATATTGAACACTTTATGAATGATTTCCAACTTTATTGCTTAACCCTGAGAGCAATCTTAAATCCTTATTCTTAATCTAACCTATGAGATTATTCAAAAAGACTTAACTTGAGCCAGAGTTCAAAACAATAGTCCTTCTCGAACCACGATAGCTCGGTCCATCTCCACGGCTATTTCCTTCCACAATTCCCGGTGGATTCAAAGATGAATATTAATTTCAGGCCACGTGATCAAAAATAAATATTAATTTCGCCATTCACTATCTATTATTCCTAGATTTCACGATTAACCTCACACATCCAAAAAAGTCAGGGTTTAAATAGTATTAACATTTGAATAAAATTAAGTCATCTCTATGGATAGCGGTTTTTAAACAAAAATCACAGATAAAGAATAGTTTCCTCAAGAGGATTAATTGAAGAACCCCGAATAGAACCCGTTACAAATGTACAAAATTTTAAAAAATGCAGTTCACTTCGGTTTCTAGCATGTTTGCATAAATAATTTTGAAAGATTAAAGTGAATATATTGAAAGAAGAATATTTATAGAACAAAATTAAAGTAAGTTAAGCTAATCATTCAAAAAGATTTGAGAGAATTTTATAATTTATATTTTAATGTAAGAGTAGATATATCTTTTATTACTCTGAAATTATATTTTACATTCTTTTCGTTTTTTATTCAAATAAATATAATCATTCTCATAATCCAGTGATACACCAGTTAAACTTAAAAATAACAAATGAGGTAAGATAGAAATAAAAAGTAAATTGAAACAATAATCCAGCATCTAACATAATATTCTTATGGTTTTCCTTACATCAGTACTTCACAAAGTTTCAATACTCGCGACCCAATATTCAATCATGATTTTCATCGCCCCCCTCCTCATTCAATAATAATGAATTGAATTCAATAATACTAGACTTCGACACTAAAACTACGATACGACCTTAACCTTTTAAATGCCACCGGCGTACATAAACGTCAAGCTCAGACAAAGTGACGTATATGTACGTCTTTCCGCAGTACCATATTTTCTCTGTTTTACTATCCGTAAAATTATTCCAATGATGTTGGAATACAATAAAAGGACATGACAGTGTTTGTGAAGGATTTACTTACTTGCTTATTTTCATTCCTTTTCTTACCTCCCCCTCTTCCCAATACATCCCATATGCATGCCTACTAGAAAAACGATTACTGCCATTGGGTAGTGAAGCGCATAACTTTTAATCGGCAGTTAAGGTATAAATCATACAAATTATAAAGATAAGTTTTAATTTTTGTATGTAATTTTGTGTATTACAATCCCATGGGTCAGTGATAATTATAAAACTTGTTCTTAAGTTAGTATTATGTAATTAATAATAAAATACATTGTGTAGCACTGATGCATTTAAAAGTATAATATATCAGTGTAAATGTGTATTTCATTTTTTTATTATCTCAGAATGCATTTTGTTTGTTTACTTTCAGTAAATTAAAAAAATTTTTAAATAATCTTTTGTTTTTGATTTTTTAATATATGCTCGCGACCCCCCCGTAGAGTCGTCACTCCCTCCAAGGGAGGCGCACCCCAGAATTTGAGAAACGCTGCCTTATATGTAAATTATTTTGCATGGTTCCTCAAAAGATGTGTTAAAGCTCATGCGAAATATATTCCATCTCAAAACTAATTTCCCATCTACTTTACTCAAAATGAGTTTTATAATTCCAAAGTAAAATTTCGAGCAGGATTTCTTACATGCAAGATCATTAGTCATTTAGAAACTTTGTTACAAGTGATAAAAAAAAAGATACACCTTTCGATTATTTATTCTGTATATCTTCTTCTAAAAAATAATAAAACTGTGGAAGTTTTAATTGCGAGTCTTGGATGAAACAGAATAAAAACTATTTCACAGTAACTAAAAGAAAATGGAAAAACGATTAAAAACAAATGTAATTATTCTAAAGAGTAATCGATTCAATAACTTAATTACTGCTAGTATTCGTGGTGTTAAAAATAAATAATTATTCATTTTTCATTTCAGATGTAACATTAATTATAATAAAGAAATGATACACTAGTATCTGAGAAATTCTTACAATCTCCGTGATCGAGTAATGACAGCCTGTAGAAAGTTTAATCACTTGTTAAGCACATATTTATTTAAATTATTTAAGTTATGAAAATAAAATCACTAAATAATATAGTTTCCTTCTAAAATCTGTTATGCGATCCTTTTAAAGCCTCCTTTATTCAAAATTAATGCTGTTTCAGCACGAAATCAGGAATATTCTAACCAGTTGATAAATTACCACAAAGTTAATACATTAAATTTAAGACCTCGCATCATTAATTATTACTTAAAGGTTTACATATAACTAAAATTTAACTTGTATTACAATATTCACCAGGTGTTTATGTAAAACACCAGATGTGTCACGATGCTACTTTGCTACTTTATAGTACTTGAGATTTAATGTAACAAGAAAATTGCAAAGAATATTTTTTTTCAATTCATTGTTAGAATTTTTATATAACTTAAGAAACTTCAAATGAAATTTAAGCAATTGCTTAGCCCAGACTTTTCAAAAAAAAAAAATACAAGTGCAATGGTAGTGCTAATTATACGAAACAAACAGAAATATATGTGCATTCCTATTTATGACTTATAATGTAGTCTAACAGATTTTATATATTGCATACAAAATACGCCTTATTTTGTTTTAAGAGATTTCTGTCAGATTCTTCCCATTTTATTAAGGTATAAATATGTAAGCAGAGAATATGAAATGTATAATCCCAACCGGGGAATTCTTATTTTATTTTTATTTATTATTATTTTTTGCGTAAAGAAACAAAATTTACTGTAGTTCAGAATGTATATACGCATCTCATTAACATGGCATTATTTTCTGTACGTTATATTAATGGGAAAGTTTTTTTCATTTTACTTTAATGAAACAATAACAAGGATAAAAGTTTTAACATACAACATAATCATATTTTACCGTCTGAAACTGTTATCCAGTACGTCTCTTGAGCAATATGGGAACAATAGATACCTTTTTTTCATCATTTATACATTTTTTCTAAAGTAATTATTTTCGTAACTTGTAATAGTTTTGATACTTGAAAGCAACATATATAGTTAATTAACTGCAAAAGTACACAAACGAAAACATTTTGATTCAAACAGTTATTCATAGAATCCGTCTTTTATCCAAAGCATATATAATAAATGATTAAACACTAATTTAATTAAATACTTCTTACAATAACAACTCTTTGGAACATAGAGTTTTGACAAGTTGTTCTAAATATTAACTGTTTAAAAAGTCTTTTTTTTCTGTCTCAATAAAACAGCTATGAATGCCGTGTTGTTTTTCGGATAAAAGAACTAGTGGCACTTAAGACCAACCATATGTGCTGGCGGTTGCACGTTGTGTCTGTCTAGGCTACATAGATTTAACCATGTGATATAGCCTCACAGTGGCGTGCTGTTAATGTTTAGAAATAGGAATCTTAAGGCTAATTCACAATTGTCTACCTCGTTGCGTGACCACAGTTCGAAAGTACAAGTTCCATCGTCAATAGCTCTCATGTTGCTCCTAAGAGAACATTAGCAATAACACTGCTCCGCAAAAAAACCTTGATACCATTTTTGCTAATTTCTAAGTAAAATGACCTACTGAATCCGAATATGAGCCTCATTTTGCTTCATAACCTCCCCAATATTCTTTGACGCCCCTTCCCCTCTTATTTTTATTACCGTTCAGTAATTTCATGGTCATAAATTTTATTTGGAGGAGAGGAAGAATTATTTTAGCATTTAAATTTATAAATTTTAACCTAGTATATTATTAATAATAATAGATGAATATAAAATATATTAAATTATGGTATCCAACTACGTTCGCAAGCATGATTTTAAAAAAGCGCATAAATGAATAATTTTCATGATCTTTAGTGTCACTTAGAATAGAATACATGTATAAAATTGTTTTAAGGACACATTTTGACCTCCTTTTATAAAAAATACTTCTAAAATAATATTATTTCCCTTGTGTAAAGTAAAGACTTCACCAGAGAGTCTGAACTAGGATTTTTGAAAACTTCAAATTATTTTCAGAGTTACCGCCAACTGAAATAATTATCGGCGTTAATTTCTTAAAATTGCTCCCCTCTGTTGTCCTAAAATATGGATAAATCCACTTCTTATATATTTTAGTTATATCTTATTAGTTATTATTTAGTTAGTCTTATATATTTAGTTATATATTTCAAAAATTCTAGCTGAGCCCTTGTAGAGAGGTCTGAGCTTTATATACAGGCAAAATATAATTATAATAGAAGCATTTTTCACAAAAGGTGAATATTTTGAAAATGGGTCATTCTATGTTCATTTTTTGTCAAAATATTGTACTTAAATAATTTTTTATTGTAATGCTATTCTTAAAACAATTTTACATACATTTTCTAATCTAAGTGACACTAAATATCATTAATATTATTCCGAACGTAGTCGGATACCTTAAATTTATAAAGTACCTACATTTGGTGCTTCCTTTCCTCTTGTTCCTAGAAGTAGAAGTAGAAGTTTATCGTACTAACGACAAGCAATGTTCTGGCAACATGTTTGCATTCCACTTCCCTCAAAATCTCCTCATACTGAAGGATTATCATTGTAGAACCTTTCTTCGTATTCATAGGAAACTGCTCGAGCACACCTGTCCTATTCACATAGAAAACAGCAGTATTTTGTAAAGCCTCTTTGCATGCCCTTGAATTGAACAACAACTTTTAAGTCAGTGGAAAGTTTCCAACTACAATCATGATAACAAATTTTATTAAAGATTCAGAAGCTCCTTTGAGAATGTCTCCCTCATATTCTCAAAGTATGAAACTGGAACTGATAATAAATGATTCTCACTGGTCTACGGGACACCTTTAAAACTTGCATTTGATGAGTTTATGAACAGTCTCCATTTGTGTGGGTCACAGGTCGACGAGCCTTCAGTTTTCATGCCGATGATCAGGCCCCTCTCAAACTCACTTAACGGTGCAAAGTGTATTCTCACACATCTTCCTGGCCTGATTCGCTTATTAAGGTCCTCCCTACAGTTGGAATGTGATATTTACTTTTCATAAATATTTCACTATGCGCTGGTATACGTAAGACTAATTTTCTGATTGCAACATCACTCTAGGCATCACCCTAGAGTCTAGGGTGTATGGTCATGCGCATCGACACCAAACTTGGGTAGTTTTCATATCCGACGTAATTTAATGACTTTGAAAAGTTTTGTGATTATAGCTCTTTTTTCTTCTTAGTGGATGTTTTCAACATCCCCTCCTCCTGCATATACATATAGGACACATTTCATAATACATACATACAGTGCTGTAGCATAAAAGTGCAGGAAGTGAATTCATTCTGTTTTCAAATAATGTAAAATGAATGTGTGGCGATGTGATATCTATATAAACTAGTACCAAACAACACGCGATGACGATCGTTTTGGCGTGGTCAAAAAAGTACTTGTGCATGGAACGGACGGTACTCAGATAGAATCCTTCCTTCCTTCATTGGTGACCCTGACTGTACAAAAGAACCGCACCATTCACGCGCCGCAGTCGTAGTGCCATCTATCCACCGCAAAAGTAACTAAGCCGTCAGACACAAATGACGCAATTAAGCCGTCTCACACAAATGACGCAATTCTCAAGCCGTCACGCATGAATGATGCAACCCACAAAGTGAAGCAACTGCTCACATACTCGCCACGAATATGGTATCGTTCGTTCTCCTATTTGCCGAATCACTGGAATGGGGGTATGTGGTGGTGTGATATCTATATAAACTAGTACCAAACATCACGCGATGACGATCGCTTAGGCGTGGTCGATAAAGTACTTGCGTATGGAACGGAAGGTACTCAGATCGAATCCTTCCTTCAAGTGTAAGAAATCCAAACATTTATTGTGTTACTATATTATTATATATATGCTTTATATTTAATTTTTATGCAACATTAAAACATTCTTACTTTCATAACAAACTCACATTCTTATTTTCATAAATTATTGAATGAAGCAAGAAACAGAACTATGGAACATAAAATACTAGACAAAATATGGAATTTTTGCAATATTTTCATTTAAAAATCTGCATTTAAATATTTTTAAATCATTTCAAGTTTTTTTCATGAAAGATGCTTATTTATTGCGAAAGATAATTTTTTAAACAAAAAGCATCAGAATTTTATTGGAATTTCCATGCACTTGATTAAATTCCATATAATGCTATTGTTTTAAATAACATAATTCCATCAAAAATCCATTATAATTTCTTTTACTTAGACGATCTTTTCCTATTCTTTGTCCCCGGACTTCTAAATGAAAAAACTATTCTATATTCGGATAATATTCCACTTTTCACAAGACAAAAAAAAAAGACTATTTTCCGTTAGAAAGTGAAAAAGAATTAATTTGAGATATTTTTAGCTTTGCTTACTTGAGATATAATTAGTTAAAGATAATTTTAGCTTCCTTAATTGAATTACTTATTGTAATTAGTCTTTTAACAATAACTATCCAATATTTGTCGTTTACATCGTAATTAGACTCCATTCAGTAATAAAAGAAATTAAATGCAGCTCGAAAAAAATACGTATTCTATTTTTGCCATTCTTTTATTTCTGATATATTCATGCATAACATCAGATTAGCTGAATTGTTCAACGAAAGGAAATTCTATTACTATAATATTGGGAAAACATTACATCAACATATGCAAAAAAATTCGAAAAGAACTATAATTAGTTCACAGGAAAAATGGTTGCATTGAAAAACAGAAAATCAATTAATTTTGAATGAAATATAAGCTAGACAGAAAGATGCAAAATATAGTCTTTAAAATGTTATGGATTTTTAAACTTCGTTATATATTTTATTTCAAAGATTTTTAGCTTTAATTTTATCAAATTGTCTTCAAAATTTTTAGTTCTTTAATGTAAAGTTTAAGTTGAATAATACTAAAACAAAATTACAAAAAAAATTTTATTTATATATAAAAACAGAACGACAAAAATTACTAAATACTTGCTGAATATTAGATACTTAATTGAGAACTGAACTATTTAAACAAACCTAAAATATTTTTCATTTGAATATAGATATTCTTTTTTTCATAAAACGTTATTCTGAGTGATAATTTAAGGAATTGCGATCCTTTTAAAGAAATCTTAAACGCAACATAGAAATAAAAAAAAATTCGTAAAAAAATTACAAGAATAAAATTGTTTTTAAAATGTTAATTTAACTCGAGATTTTTATCTAATAATGAAAGCATTCAAATTTTTCATTTGCAATATTTAAGTATACAAGCATTCAATTACTTTGTATATCAAAATAAATAAGTATTCAATTAGTTTATATTTTAAAATTTATAAATATTTAGCAAGTTTATTCATAATGGAATTAGCAAATATTTGTCATTTCTTAATAATTTTTAAAATACATAAATATTCCATTACCATTCTAAGCGTAGTTTTAATCCCTTGGAAATTCTAAACAAAGTCTCATTTTATTAATTCGAAATGCAAAATAATAGGAATAGTTTTCAACAATTTGAATATAAATTATTGAAAAAACACTGAAAGTTGATTAATGTTTAAATGCATTTACAAATCCGTTTTTAATTAAAAATTCTCTTTTTTTTTGTGCAAAATGAATAGATTTTTTGTACATTTTAATCGTTTGCTTAATCTAAAGTGGCATTTATATATTTTTAGTAAGCACGAAAAATGTTTCATCGTTAAATTAAAATAGTAAGAATAAAATTATAAGAAAACAATGCATAATGTATATGTGTTTGATTTGATCAAAAATATTCTATTTAAAAAATATTTTTAATCTATATTTTCAGAATACGAACTTCATTTATTTAATAAATCTCACTGAAAATTTTTCGAATTATTCCTTTCTTAAGATTCCTAAATGTTTTAAATTATTTTCGAGTTTAATTCATTTCCATAATTTGTCAAAAAAATTCATTAAAACAACCACTCAGTTTAATCTTGGTTTTTATCTGTGAAGCAAAATTCTCCTCCAAATCAAAATGCCGCATATTTTTTGAAAAAAAATGAATTATATTTTGTTATTATTTTGAATTTTTATACACTTTAATACGTAAGATTTGTATAAAACAGTATATATTAACTCTAGAAGTGTTTTATTCATTTAAAATTAGATGCTGTTGAAAACTACGAAATGTATGAACTAGTTTCCTTATAAAAAAAACTAGATAAAATTTTTAAATAATTATTTCTTTCAGTTTGGAATCTTGATTTAATCTTAAATGGGATTTCTCTACACATTTGCATTTACATTCCGGATCTTGAATACTTAAAAAGCACTACAGTCTACGATATTTGTTCTATAAAACTTTTGTTCTACATGTTTCCATTTAAATATTATTTTTGATTCTGTTTCAATATCTGTTACCTCAATTTTTAAATTTATTAGTTTAATTATTTTCGAAAGCTGTAATTTTTCGAAGCTTATTTTTGTAACAACTTTACATTCCTCAAAGAGTTGTTGAAAATCGAAAGATATGCTTCTTTACTGAAAATTCTGAATAAGAAAAATAATTAAATAATTAAATAATTAATTAAATAATTAAATAATTAATTAAATAATTTAAATAATTGAATTAAATCAGTGCTTCTCAAACTTTCAATACTTGCGACCCAATATTCAATCACAATTTTCATAACGCCTCTCTCCATGCAATAACGATGTATTGAATTCGATAATACGATACTTTGACGTCAAAGCTACAATACGACTTCAACCTCTTCGCCACCGACGTATATAAACGTTTCGCTCAGCCAGTGTGTAAATTGCCCCGGACATATGTATACGTCTTTCCGAAATATATTCACTACTATCCATAAAATTATTCCGAAAACTTTGAAATGCAATTAATTGAGAATGTTTGAGAAGGATTTACTTATTTCAGAGAATTCCCTTTCTCCCTCCCCCCAATTACACATGCGTGAATACGTGCAAAATGGTGGCATTGGGTAGTGAATCCCGTACCTTTTAATCAGAAGTTAAGGGATTAATTATAAGTCGTACGTGATCCGGATAAGTGTTCATTTTTGAAAATAATTTTATATATAGCCTATCGGTGCTGTCACTAGTAATTAGTATTATTAAGATAATTATAAAGTACACTGCTCAAAACAATTAGGGGAGCAAGCAAAAAAGTGAAGAAAACCGTGTGAGACAGCCACGTATTGGCATACAATGCATAGTACACGCGTATCAATGCGCAATACAGAAAAAAGGCGTAAAAAAATTTGGAATTAAGCTATAATTCTTTGAAAATATGGAAAAAACATGAAAAAATGATTTAGGGCAACAATTTGGTTACATGTAAACGATAAAAAAAGGTACTGTTTAGACATGATGCATGAGTTTTAATAGGGCGTGTGGTCTCCTCGAACAGCTAAGACTGCTGCACACCTGTTTGCCATGGATGCGATGAGGTTATCGATCAGACTTTGGGGAATACTGTTCCACTCCTCAAGAAGAGCAATCTCCAAGTATCGGACAGTAGCAGGCGGCCTTGGTCGCGCAGCAATGCGTCGTCCGAGGATGTCCCAAACAAGCTCGGTTGGATTCAGGTCAGGAGAACACGCTGGCCATTCCATACGCTATATTGTTCCAGCTTCAAGCATGTTCTCCACCAGACGAGCTCTACGCGGTCGGGTATTATCATCCTGGAAAACAAAGGAATCTCCAATGGCTCCAACGTAAGGGATGATATGAGATCGAAGTATCTCGTCTGCATACCTTCGTCCCGTCAAAGTGCCATTCCGAATGATATGCAGGTCCGTACGTCCGCCTATGCTGATTCCACCCCATACCATCCAACCAGCTCTTCTGTATTGTGACCTTTCACGAACGAATGTGGGGTTATTTCGAGTGCCCCTGTCCCTCCATACAAGAACACGTCGGGTGTCACACTCTAGACTGAATCGGGACTCCTCTGTAAACAGCATTTGTCTCCAATCATGTTGCTCCTAATCTCGATGTGCAGCAGCCCATCTTCTTCGGGCCGCACGGTGGCGTGGTGTCAACGGAATGCAGACCATTGGCCTACGTACATAGAGCCCTCCCTCATGAAGCCGATTACGTACTGTTTGGCTGGACACCCTTCGTCCTGTTGCCAAGAGCAACTGTCTTTGCAGCTGCGTAGCATAATCTGTTCTGTTTCGACGGGCTGTTAACTGTATATACCGGTCATCAGTTGATGTAGTGGGGCGTGGCCGACCTGCCCCTGGTCAACGTCTAACATTTCCTGTTTCTTGGAATCGATTCCACAGCCTTGCAACAACACTTCTGGCGACTCCAACAGCGTCCGTGACACTACGTTGTGTTTGCCCGGATTCCAGTCTGCCTATAACACGCCATGCCATGGATTCCGGTAAATCACGTTGTTGAGACATTCTCAAGTAACCTTGTCTCAAAAAAAAAATACTGCGCAATCGAATTTCATAGTTACGACAATAAAACAGACGTTTCTGCAACATCCCGATTTCTGCCCTTATCTCCTTTTTCTAGTTTTTGACGTCATGAACTTTGATTTGCATATAAAGTTTTCTTCTTCCGTTTCCTGGTAGGCTTTACATTATGGATGATTCATTTTATGTTACTTATTGGTATACATCTTTGCTTACTTTTGTTAAAATCATATGTGCTCCCCTAATTGTTTTGAGCAGTGTACATTGTTCAGTCTGATACATTTAGAAGCGTATTATATCAGTGTAAATGTATTTTTTTCATTATGACAGAATGTATTTTGTTTTACTTTCAAAAAATTATTAATTTTTTGAAATAATCTTTTATTTTAAACTTTTCACAATATGCTCGCGCCCCCTAGGGGCGCGCTTCACAGTTTGAGAAGCTCTGTATTACATACTTAAAAGTACTTTTTATAGTTAGTCCGCATCTTATTTAGTGTTTTTTTTTGTATTAAAAGTTATAAAACCCATGACGCATTCATACGAAAGAATTGATAAACGAATATTTATTTTTAGACCGAATCTGAGAACAGAATTTTAAAAATTCTGACTTGTGTGTAAGGGGGGCATTAAAGTTTAATGCGAAATTATTCTATGTTTTTATAATGAAATGAAAAATGTTCATTAAAACTTCACAGGAATTTATGTATATAGCTGAAACACAGTGAAGCATGGAGATGAGGTACTTTTGTATGGGGGTGTAAATCAGCTTCAGGATTAGGTAATTTCGTATTTTCTTATGATATTGTGAATCATGAGCTTTAATTAAATATTTTAAAGAATAATTTTAAATTATCTGCACAAAATTTGGGTATAGGAAACGACTCCAATTTTTAACAAGATGATGGCTTTAAGCGCACTGCTCTCAATGAACACCTCTGGTGTATGTATCTATAACTGTCCTCGAATTCTGAAACATCTCCTAATTCATCTGATTTACGACCAGTAAAACATATTTGCTGAGAAATTGATTATCAAAAAAGAAAACATGACATATAAAAACAAAACTAGAAGTAAAAACAATAATCCCAGAAGCATGGAGAAACATCGGTGCAAAAATTACAAAAAAACTGATTAAGGATAGTGGTAGGCCTAAAATGGTTCAATTTAACATAGGCAACCAACATTGTTAAATTGAACCATTTTAGGAACCTGTTTCTCAGAAATTGTTAAATATAAAAACTTCAAATTTTGGCTGTATAATAATTAGGCTTTTTTTATTTTTTTATTTAAATATTGGTAACATGTTTCAGATATATTGTTTATTTTTTTCAAAAAAATTCATCGTATAAGTATCGCTTTGAAATTTGTGAAAATTGTCATTTTTTTACGATAACTGCTTCTGAACAAAATATTTTAGGAAAATTTCCAAGAAAGTAGCTCCAATTATATATAGTTACATCTTATTTATGAACAGTAAAAGTTGCAAGTAGTTTCATTCATTATTTTCTATTAAAAAGGTACACGCACTTTGGAAACAATCATTTTAAGATAATTGCATTTTAAGTGTAAAAAGGCACTTAATTTTCAAAAAAAAATGAATTACAACATGTATTTGCCCTATTTTATCAAACATTAGTATCTTCTTAATTTTTTAAACATAAAATATGAAACAAAAAAACCTTAAAATGTTCAGAAAATACATATATAGTAATTTTCAGTTTTTGTTCAACGAGATTTTTTTTAGCATTTTGGTATCAATTTTCACAAATTATGTAACAATCTGTGAATAATTTTTAACTTCAATGCATTATAAATATCAAATTTGACCTTTATAACATCAAAAATATAATGTAAATATGTATCAATATGTAAAAGTCATGATTTGGGAATATGTGATTTTACAACGTTAGAAAAATTTAACTATGGATTTGTATGTTTCCATGCAAACACAATTTCTAAAAGTTTCAAAATTCAAAATTTTCTCTAAACTGTTCAAAATATTTCTAAAAAAGTCAAAAATAAAAGTCAAAAATCATAATAAATAATTTCTAAAAATAAAAATAATCTAAAAGTCAAAACATAAATGATGTTTTTATGTTTCTAAATATGAAATTGGTGTATTTTTATGCATGTAACAAACTTCTCGCAACAACAAAAAGCGTTACACAACTGACTATTGAAACACTTTTCAATTATTAAAGCTTAAAAACTTGTCTGAAAAATAAATAAACATTAATATTTGCAATTAAGTGAAATATTTAAAATATATTGTTTAGTTTTCTCAAAAACACGTAACATAAAAATATCTCTATGAATTTTTTAAAAAATTGACATTTTTTGTCACGATATATGGACTCCAGTCAAATATTTTGGGAAAATCCCCGAAAACTCACATGAATATATATAGTTACATATAGCATAAGGGGAAAAATTCATTACATTCATACATTATATTCTGCGAAAAACATGAATACAGTTTTAAAAACATCATTTTTGAGAAAATTGAATTTTCTCTATAAAGTGCCACTTTATCACAAAAATAATGAATTACAACATGTACTTGTCCCATTTTATTGAACATTAGCATCTTTGCAATTTATTTTGCATAAAATAGTAAGCAAAAAAAGTCTTAAATTGCCCAGAATAGCATTTTTCAGTTCTTTTAACGAGATAATTTCTAGTATTACATCAATTTTCTCAATTCTGTTTCAATTTTTGAAGAATTAGTAGCTTTCATGCTTTACAGATATCAAATTTGAACATAAAGCAACATAAATATTGTGAAAATGTAACAATATGGTTTTTGTATGAATTTGAGATGGTATTTAAAAATACCTGATTATACGACATTTTGAAAGTTTTCGCTGCGATTTTTTGTAAAGTTATCATTAGGTTTTGTTGTTGCAGACATTTTCTAAGGTTTAAACTTCAGAAAATTATTTACTACTAAAATTACTCTAAACTGGACAAATGTTTTCTAAAACAGCCAAAATAAAACTATTTTTATGGTTTTAAACATGAAATTTATGTATTTTTATGTATGTAGCAAGCTTCTCGCAAAGGCAACAAACATCACACTTGATGTATCATCTCATACCTTTATCTCAGAAACTATTAAACATATGAACTCAAGACTTTGACTATACTATGTATTAATTATACATTTATATTTTTATTGAAGTGAAAAAATTTTTAAACATATTAATTAATTTTTTCAAAAACAAACTTTTAGTTGAGCGAGCAAATATGATTATTATGAATTTATTGAAAATTGTCATATTTTTTTCTTATGATATCTGCTTAAGAATATTTTAAAAATGTCACTTCAGTGTACACAATTGCATTTAAGAAACAGAGTACACATTTAAACAATTTAAAAAAAACATTTAGAAAACAATTTTTATAAAAAATCTTACCTTGTAAAAGTATTATCCTATTTATTTTTCATCACAAATTATCTTCATTATGCTTTATTCAGTTATAAAATTAAGATTCATTACGTATGAATTTCTCACCTGGTCACAATCATGTAAACTATTTTTTTTCTTCTAACACTTTACTTAAACACGCGAAGATTTAGTAATCAGTAATAATAACTAATTAAAAATGAATTTAAATTAAAGAAAAGACCTAAATTTCAGTAATAAATGCATACATTTTAAGTATAACATTTACTAAAACCCATATGAAAATCTGAAATTGCCTCCAAAGGTTTTTAGCAAATCTAACAGTTGCAGTTATACAATTATTTAAAGTTAATTTGGGTATTAAAAAATAAAAATTAATCGAGGCTTTGCAACTTCTCCCCAGTTTTAAAAAGGCAATGTTTACATTTCTATTTGTCAAAATGGGCGTGGTAAATCAACTGATTATTTTTTAAAAATCATTTTATAATACTTCTTATTCATATAATGGCTTTTATGTTATATCATTGGAAAGGTCTTGATTTGTAGATTTCAGAAAAAACAAAAACTCAAAATTGATTTTTAAAAGGGGTTTACCCTACTGATTGCACTTAAATCTATACCAAGAGGTTTAAAAGTTGTTGTAGACGCTAAAATATATCCTACTAAGTACTAAATTAAGAAAAAAAATACAACATAAGGCTATGTTGAGATTTAATTAAGTGTATGATGATTTTTAGCGTAATTTGTTAGTTGATTTTTTATTATTTTTTAATAATGGTTATACTATGTCTTAAAAATTTATTATATTATTTAAATAAAAATAAGTTGCAGGTATTATAAAAAATTACAATATTGATATAGTAATTTTTATTAGTCGAAAACATTAAATTTTGTCGAAAATTGCAAGTGTACGGACGGTTTTGAGTACCACTGCATATTTAAGTTGAAATCAGTATCTAAACTCCTTGAAGCATTTTCTTTTAAGCATACTGATATTGAAATAAGTTCAAGTTTAAAAATTATTTGAGGATCAAGTGCGTTAATTAGCATCCACGTAAGTTTTTTCAGAGTGGTGTCTTAAATAGCAAGTCCCGTGTTAATAAAAAAATCATCTCATACTTCAATGTTGTTATAGAAAACTCAACTACCTTATTAATATCAGAAGCTTTTTCAATTCCTACTATATATATATATATATATATATATATATATATATATATATATATATATATATATATATATATATATATATATATATATATATTACCTCACTCTCTTTATATATTTATTTATTTATCTTGGTGGAATTTTCAACCATTAATAAAATACATTTTAAAGCGCTCAATTGAGCTGAAATTTTTATACACTATTGTTTTGGGTGACAATACGATAATTTAATTATCATTAATTAAAATTAATTGACTGAAATTAATTATTTAAAGAATTACAGATACAGCCACTTTGGTTTCATTTTTAGCGACATGGGTAAAAACTTTAAAAGGTTTTTTTTCCTCACATTTTAAAGCATTCAGTTGACCTGAAATGTTATAAGCATGATTGTTTTGGATGGCAATACGATACTTTAATGATAATTAATAAAAATTAATTACCACTTAATATTGTGATTTTGTCATATGTATATACATATTTATATTAATTGTAACTATTTAATCAAAAGTAACTAAAATAAAATTTTTCTTTGTTGATCTAAGTAGGAATTGACTTTAATTTTTTTCATATTACTTGTTTTTGTTTTGTTTTTTACTTTTCATATCTGACTTTTGTTTTTGTTAAAAATCAAATGAAAATAATTTCCAATACTTTCTTTCCAGGAATTTTACTATGCATCTTGTTATTGTTTTTACGCACTGAACTAATGTACCACAAACAGCATAGAGCAGTGGCAGGTGTTATATTCTAACTTCAACCACTAGACTGAAACATCTGCAGACGACAACCAGTTAACGAGTTTAGTTGCGTTTCCACTACAGACGAATGGAATTTCCGGAGAGCGGGAAACGATGGACTATAATATTAATACATGTTGGGGTGAATAAATCAGCTCACTGATTCCCTTTGTTGATGCACAGTTTACTCTGTTTGGGTTACATTGTAAATGCTTTATTATGATACATTAATTTGACTAACAAGCTTGATGATATCATTAAAGAGGTTTTGAATTTAATCGAATGAAATGTTAAAAGAATTTTGTTATGGAATTTAGGTTAGGCGGAAATGGATAGATGTGTGAATCTGTTTGTGTTAAATTTCAATCTGTCAAAATATTTTAAACAAGTAGCATAGGTAATAGAGAAACTTTCTTACGTTGAATATGTTTCATTATTAAATGCAAGATGAAAAATAAGAAAAATGGGGAAAAAAAGGAAATATCTTTTTCTTTCAAATATTTTAAATCAATTTAGTGTAGTATTTATATATTGCTGTATAAATAAGAGTATAAAAAATACTTCCATTTTGTTGTTGAATAAAACCTATAATGCACATAAAGTTGCTTTGGGGCTGTTTTTTTATATTTATGATAATAAATATTAACAAAAGTTTGTCTTTTAAAAAGACCGACAAAATTATTTCTCATTCCTTTTAATACCTTCACTGCTCTAAGAAGAGTTCAAAGTTGATCCCGTATATGATTTCCTTAATATATTATAATGTAAAGCGATATTTATATTATATTATATGTAATTTCATGTATATAAAGAGAGAGGGGGGAAGCTTCAAAATTTATCAAATATCAATTTTAAATAGAATCAGAACTAATAGTAATTTAAATTCAAAATTGACGTTATTTCAGAGAATTATGCTGATTATATATTGTAGAACTTACAACGCACAAAAGCTAAAATTCTTCCAAATTTTACAACGCATAAATTCTTGCTGAAACTTAACTTGAAATTGAATTATATAATTGTCTTAAAAATAAAGGGCAATTCAAATTGCAGCAGCATGTCTAAGTAAAAATATGAATTTTTTAAAAAAATATATACATCAAGTTGTGTTTTTAAAATTAATAATTGAAATTTATATAACGTGGATGACAATAATATTTATATTCATAAGAAATATTAATTTCAATTGAGAAAAATAAATTCACCGACATATTCTTAAATAGAAAACAGCATACACATAGCATTAATATTTCAGGCATCGACATAATTTTTTTTGTATGAGCTATTTAAAATTGCATAAGAATATCAATAATGACTAGTTTGATATTATTCTTATTATTACTTTGCTTTTTTTTAAGTTATTTTAACTTAAAAAAATTTTAAGCAACTTTATTTATTAATAAATAAATGTTATTTTTTAAATTGTTTCATAGTTTCAAAAGAACATTGTATTTAAATAATAAATTGGTCCAAATTTCAATAAAATTTTAAATTGCTTTAGAAATTCTTCTCTCTCTCTCTCTCTCTCTCTCTCGCTAATCTCAGACGTATTTTCAAAATTATTTGATTTTGTTGTATCACTAAAGATCTATTACGTTTTTTTTATAAACAAAAACAAAAAATCTTCGGTTTTCTGATTATAGATAAACTACTCGAAAGATAAATTATTTTCAGTTTTAAAATTAGGAAATAAACCTAAAATAAAGTAATTTTTTTTTCAAGAAACACAATTGTAAAAAACCAAAATACTTTTAGTTTCTGGTGAATAAAGAACAAAGTATAGTTACAAAGCAACGCTCTAGAACTGTTTTAAACCACAAAGACCTGTTCTGTAAAAGATGCCATTTTCTGAAAAAAAATAGGAGATACCTCTTAATTACTGTTGTAAACAATGTAATGGATTTATTATGCGTTACTTCCTCTATGCATTGTGATGGATAAATGAAATCGTATCATCACGTGACTATCATATGTATTATTGTTAATTTCAAAATTGCGTGGCTCATTTATGATTCCGGATAGATGGCAATCTATTAAAGTGTACTTTCATATAAATCTTTTGCATCATATTTAGTATTATAAAAAAATTAATATGAAATCAGAACATATTTTTCTAAAATCTATTTTTAAGGGGACACAGTACGAATTCAATTGACAAAATTCGGTCAAAAAGTCAAATCTAATTTTTTTTTCGCTTAAACTATTCTTTATATAGTTTTCTATAATCTGACAAAATTTGAAAGCTCTAAGTTTAAGAAACACAATGTTACGACAGCTTTTACGTTCGTTTTTGTATCATATCATAATAACAAATCAAAACTTTAAACAGATTTATCTCAGGAAAATAAAATAAGTAGTTTGTTTTCATTTAAAATGCTAAGGCTTTTTTTTCTATTATGACAAATGCTTCAATATTTTTTAACTACTGTTAATAATACATGTAACAAATTTTGAATGCATTTTTTAATCAAAGCGAAACTGGATTTTTTTTAAATTATTGAATTTTGAATTTATACATTTTTAAGGAATTTTCAATAAGAATTCATAAAAAGAAGTATTGTGCAAATATCATTGTTATACCATGTTTTGTTATACCATGTTTTGAAAAACTTGTTAATAAAATTTCACGCATATAGGTCAATTTTTGTAAAAAGAGAGAGAGAGTAGCTTTTTAAAATCACTTCATAAATTTTAATTTTTTTTCTCTAAAAATTAAAATAGTTAGATTTTTTTGAACTTTTGAGCAAAATATCTGTAATATATTAAATACACATAGGGGGCAACAATTCCAACAATTTTGAAATCATTTAATTAAAAAAAAGGAAATCGTACCATGTCCCCTAAAAGAAATATTTAAAAAAAATTCGAACATACTAAAAAAGAGATGTATTGTTCGTGCTATTTCATCATAATTTATACGTGATTTTTCATTTTAATATTAAAATAATCATTTAACTAAGTTGAATAACAATTTATCAAACTCTGAGACGAAACTACATACATATGTATATATTTTTTTATCATTTCCTTTAGGATTGAGTGTGGCTCAGAATTATTATACATGAATTCAGATCTTGAATCTTGTTCATTTTTAAGTTGTGAAATTATTTTAAGCAAATAAGAGCAAAGTAGTTTAATTTGTGCTATCTTACAATACTTGGCATGTATACAATTTTATAGCATAGGCCTTAATTTTAAAGAATCAGAACACCTTGGTACTGAAACATTTTGTGCAGGACAAGAAATATCAAAACATCAAAATTTAAATCTTCAATATTCGATTAAAAGTTTGCTTTTAAAGCCTTTAACAAAAATGAATTGCATATTGCTGCCACATCATCAAGTACACTTAATATCTTACTTTAAGATATGTGTTTGCGTATATGTATATGAATATGGGAACATAAATGTTAGAAACTTAAAATAACCAATTCTTTTGAAAATGTCAAGTTTAGGATTTCAAACTTTGTAGAAAATGATTTCTCGTTTTAATTGGAAAATAAATTAGTTTGGATCGATTGAAGGAGCTTCAAATACTTCGCCACGATGGCCAATCAGCTAGTTGGTTTATTAATATACACTCCATCTTTACAGAATTTCTCGATAAAATTTTAAACAGGTTACTTGGTAATATTCTAAAAGTCAAGTGCGGGATTAAAGATTGAAAATTTTAATCGTAAGACTCATGTTGTTAGTTACCTTATCACGTAAAAGAGACTGAAACAATTATAATATTATATAACAAACGAAAAATATAGGGAAAATAAAAATAATTTTAATTATGTTTTAAATGTGATACAATTTAAGATTTTTTTTATTTATTTAAATGAAAAATATTACAAAACCACATAAGTCCTCTATTGCAAGTTTAAAGTAATTATTGAAAAATTGAAACAGAATAATAAAAAATACAGATTTGAGGCAAAAATCATATTAAAAAAATAAGAATAGATATATTATTATAAAGCTATACACGCAAAATAATGTTTATTATTGACTTTCTCTGCTAGTTTTCCAATTTTGTGGCTAGCAATGTATTTATGAAGTCATTAATACATAAATTTTTAAATAGAGAACTAAGAATGTGTAAAATAATCTCCACTAAGGATTAAGGAAATTAATGTTATGTGTTTCATGGAATGGAAAATGATTAAAAGAAAAGTTAAATAAAGTAAACTATTTGATTTTGTTCTAAAATGTATTTATTACGATTAATTTTTACTCTTAATTGTGAGCAAAATAATTCAAAAATACGTAAATAAACTATTTTTTTAAAATGAACAAAATAATTTCTGAAATATCTTCAAAGATTTAACAGATGTTATATTTCGAGAAACATTTTATCGAAAAATGTAAGTGAAAAAGTCATATTTTTTAAAGAAATTATTTATTTTTATTGTAATACGATAATTTTATTTGGATTGTACCCAGTTGCTTATTACAAGAACTTAAAACAAAGTTTTACTTAAAATAATTCAAAAATAAAACCTCACATCAGACAATGATTGAATATCGTTAATCATCGAGAAAAAATATTAATAAAAATATTTTTCAGAGAAATTACAGTAAAAAAATTGAATATACCCAAACATTTTGCATTTGTAAAGAAAGGGAAAATTAATTAATACTATAGATGTTTAAACTTTTTCAATCTTTATAGCTGAAGTTATTTTTCTACTTTTATAATATTCTGCTGCTTTTTAATAACTTCCAGAACTTTTGCTACTCAAAAAAAAATTCTTTGGGATTAGATATCAAAGAAAGCAATTATCTTGTAAGTGGAGATTATAATCTCTCTTTGAGACTTAAATGTGTCAAAATGATAACGAGAAAAACATTTTTTATTTGGTAAAGAAAGGTGTTTATATATATATATATGGGTCTTTCATTTATTTTTCCCTAATAAACAAAAGTAAGTAAAAGCTTAAAAGTGATGCATTTTAGTTTAAATCAGAAAATATATTATTAACACCCTTTTATAAGCTTCACTTGTATATAACGGAAACTTTGTGTGTGAACTCGATTTTTACCCATTTAAAAGGTTAGATTTTTGAAATTTTGCACACTTGTCAAGGACCGATGACTATACAATAATTTCATAATTTTGTTCCATTGTCCTGATCAGGATCATCAGGAATAACGATTTCCAGATTTGGTGACTAAAAGATTAAGGTACAACCTTGAAGCGAAAACGTTCAGGGTTAATACAGATACAACAACAAAACAAAAAAGTGTTCTTTATGTGAAAAAAAGAGGATGCGTCAGCAGTTTCTTACCATAATATAAACAGTTGCCCAGTTTTTCTGAAAATAAAAATAAAAAAAAAGACTCGAGCATGTGAAAAAATAATTTATGGTGTAATTGCCAACCTCAGTCATAAAGTCTGTTTTTTTAAACTCTCTTGTTGGATCTGTGGAATGAAACATCATTCATTGCTTCATTTTACCAAAACAGCTGAGAATTGATTCAGAGGTCACCGGATTAAATAATTTCTCTTAAACTCTTCGATTCAAAACGTGTATTTTTGTATCTCAAAATTCAGAGAGATGATGATGATTCAGAGAGAGAGAAATGGTGTAAATTTCAGAGAGAATATTTAGCTCTTTTTAGTAAAAAATATCTTTGACTGTATACCTTTTTCCGCATGAAATATTTCAAACTTAGCTCTCCCAGATTTCCTTCAGTTGGCTGTTCCTACATTTTCCAAACCAGGCCGTATCGACGCATTGACAGGATGCCAATGGGTATTCCAGATTCTAAAAAATGACTCAGTTAAGATTCAGAAATCAATGAATAAATGATTGCTTAAAAAACTAAAAAAACACGCTTTCATTGTAGATTGAACTAAAACGAGAAAAATAATTCTCAATATAACGAGAAAATTAATGTCATTGTGGTTAAAACGGTGGGGGTGGGCTGCGTACTACAATTTTACACTAACTCAGCATTTTGGAATAAAACTAGTAAGAAATAATAACAATTGATATCGAACACCCTACGCTATTTTTTTCGATATACCTGATGTTGTATTAAAGTTTCTTATATATTAAAATGTGTTAATAATAATGAATTTAATTTGATGAAAGAAATTGATAAGTAAATTTCAAACTTACTTAAACCCTGAATGGAGTATTAAATTTTTTAACCAATGCATAACGTTCTCGCTTCGATTATATTAAGCGTATCACATGAAATATCGTAGAAAAGTCACCTTAGAGGTCCGTAATTAATGAGAGAGGTCAATAAGTAATACAATGACAGTGGTCAAATAAAGTAAATAATACTCTTCAGAATCTGTTGCGTCTTGAAACAATAACTATCAAACCTTTTTGAAAATGTTCCTTAATACTAATTTTTTGACAGTAAAAACTTACACAAAATCTTTTTTTTACTAAAAAATTCATGTCCAATGTTATAGTTTCCATAATGAATAAAATAATTCACTAGAAATTTATTTTATGTTTTATTGATTTAAAATAATAGCAAAAACAATTTTCTTTAATAATTTTTTTATTTTTCTTAAAAAAACACCGAAAATTTAAAATGTTAGACCTAAAATTTCTTTTCTCATAAAATAGCAATTTTACATCATACAAACGTTAGCTTAAAATAGCCTTTACAAAGAATACAAGATTCATAAAGATACTATAAAATCCACGCATAAAAACAAATATGTAACTTAACTGTTTGGTAACAACTAGAGGAAAGTAGAATAGCTAACGCACCATAATCCAATGTGCAAATTTATGTTATGAATCTTGGGAGATTTTGTGAGGACATTTATGCAATCGCTTTCAACTAAATTGGCTTTTTCTACTAAATGTGAAATGATGAAGACATAACTTCTCAAAGAAACCCTGGTTGGAGATTTTTCTCCTCAATTTCTTGGGCTACAGAGCTGTACACACAAAAAATATTTAGGGAATTTTTCTTGATAGTTTTATTAATGCAAATGTTTGCATTTAATTTCTCATAATGATTGCAAAAATTATAGGAAGTCATTTATCAAAATTTCAATATCTTCATAGAATTTAAAAACTATGTGAAATTCAAAATTATTGCAAAAGTTTAGGAATAGCTTTTATAGTAAACTTAGTTTACATCTATCAAAATAACATTGAAAAAACATTAGTAAACCTTAGTCTATTGTTTTTTAAATAATTATTAAATATTTATCTTTATTAACGTGAAGTTCTATTTATTTATGTCCTTTTGTTTTTCATTTTTAAATTTATTTCCTTTAAAAAACTTAATAAGATGCCAATGAAAAATGTAATACAATTTCATTCAGCGACTTTCTAAACATCCTTTCACAAAACAAGTTATGGTATGATTTAAATGTATTAATGAATTTATTAAAAGATTTGGGGTGCGTATTATGATGTTAACTGATTCGTAACATGGAAACATATCTCCAAAAATCACTATATGCAGCCAATGGTGGAAAACTGTCATCACGCATGTACAAATACAATAATTTTGTTCTTGCATATGATAATAACATTTAGCGACGTCCTTTGATTTTACAATGTTCTTTGATGTAGTGAAATTGTTCAACGACGTAAATCGTAAGTACCAAAGCGTTTTGTACAAATATTCCAAATTGGGCAACTTTTTAATTGAACTTTTGTCATTAGAACTTCAGTTTTTAATTGTATTAAGATATCTGCCCTGAATTTTATACAATGAATAGGTTTAATTAAACATATTTCTCCAACAAACATAATATGCGTTTAATATGTGCTTTTAATATAAAAAAGGGTAACACTGAAAATGTTTCAGCGTTTAAAGTGATAATTTTCTATTTGAGTTATTTTAGCACGCTATTTCTGACTATATTCTTAATCATCTTTATCATATTTTAGTTCATATTCTGGTCATAAATTTTCTTTAAGTAGCATTTCAAATAAGATATGCATTGGTAACATTTAAAATATTTTCACTTTGCCATTTAAAGTTATCACTCCCCAACTTCTAAATAGAAAAAGGTGCATTCAAGTTTTTTGTAGAAATATCTCGTGTACTCTCATATTGTCTTTAAAAGGCTTAAAGACGATCTAAAATTGAAGAAAGAAATTGGTATTTGGATTTTCATTAACGTATATAACGCAAAAGTCTCGAACCTATAATTTAATACATTGAAAACATTTTCCAACCTTGAAATTTCTCCATAAATTACCAATTAAGCATTGCTATACACTAAAATTAACCCAAAAGTTAAAATACTTTCAGTGTAAATTCGACTTTCTTGCATATTTTTCTTCCTTATTACTAATATTTTTAATTGCTCATAAACTCAATGTACAAAGTCATTGTCGAGATTTTCGGTGTTGTTTTATTCCGATTGTATATTGATTAACTTCATTTAAAAAAGAAGTAATGTAATACGTTTAAACTAGCTTCTTCAATTGTCAAAGCCTTTTTTTAATGCTAGTAAAAACTAGAGAACATCAAAAAGTATTTTAAGTTAGTTTTACAAAAAATTCAAGGGAACGGAAGGGAACACGGGGGAAGGGATAACACGGAATTAAGAGATACTATTATACAAAGATAATATTATCAGTATTCTGCAGTACATCTAGTCGTGTACCCTGTTCTGATACAAAACTTTGAGATACAAGTCTTGACTCAAACGCAGCAAATGATTTTTAAAATAATTTTGAGATACTGGAATATTTTTCAAAAAACTGTTATTTTTCACTCATATTGTTCTAAACCAGTCATACCTTATTACAGTACACTGAACGTCGAACAGACTGCGTGAAGATAAAAGGTAATCAATTCAAGTAAAAGGCGCAATATGCTAACTTTAAAATAAATTTGATTTTAAAGCTTTTTATTTTAACTCCTTCATCATTGTATTAGAACTCAAGCCCAGCTAGATGTATCACTTATTTTGATTTGTATTATGATTAGCCATAAACTTAAATATCCCAATGTGCAAGCTAACTTAATAAAGAAAAATGACATGCCTAAAAGTTAACGTGTTATAATATAACTATTTTTTAAGAAAATCAAACAATAACTAGAATGCTCATTTTAAAAATCCGTATCTCTAAAAAATTTCTGTGCCGTTAAATGGTGATATGTATTATGGTATTTATTTTGTTATTAAGTATTCAATCGGGGAGAAGCTATATAAAAAGAAATAATGGTAAAATTTATCTTAATGACAGTTTATTAAATAAATTTTGAGGCTATTTAAAATATAGAAATGAATACATGTATGCAAATTGTGTAAAGAAACACTTTTTTACTGTCCTTATATTCCAAACTGAACTTGTTAATATTGTTGCGCAGATCGGGGTTCGAGGATTAAATGCAATCAGAGGAAGACAGTTCTTCAGGAGTTATGGAAGTTTATAGTCGAAAAACAATCCTTGAAATACAGGATACAGTACTCAAAATCACTTAGTAAATCTCAGAAGGCCTTCATACCTTCTACGGCGCTCAGACACAACTATCAGACATAGTATGTTAAAAGATTATTCGCAAACATTCGATCGTTCGAAAAATTCGCTTGCGTAATAGATTGTGATATTAGTAGCTTTCTCCCGTAATTTTCAGAAGAATCCAAATGGTCTCGAACACACAAAAAATGGTTGCCAAGTCACCAACAGGGTTGCAAAAAATGATGCCAACTTTGCTATTCCATCTATAGTCTGGACGAATTTTTCCAGTAATTTTCAGTATCGTGCATATGGTCGCCAAGTCGTCAAAAATTATGCCAATATTTCACCAAGTCTCCATCAAATCACCATTATAATGTACAATTTTAACATAAAATAAATACAACATAGAGTAATATAAACGTGTTACACATCCAGATATAAATTATTTACACTATTTTAAGTATTCCTTATTGAAAATTCATAACAATGTTTTTGCAACAGTTATTTTTATTGTATTCTGCAAGATGTTCAGCTTTATTCAATGTTTACTAGTCAAGATTCAAAGCTATGCTTCGAATAAAGGAACATATTTCACCATAATGGAACTCATACTTACAGATAAATACCGCAAGCACTCCACAAACATGCATACAAAGTGGTGTCATAATTCTAATACATCTCATAACATATGGTTTATTGTACGGAGTGGAAGATTTTGAATATAACAATGCTAGTCATGTAACAAAAGATAATGTAAGAGATGTAAAAAAAAAACTTCTTTTAAGAAAATAACACCACAAAAAATAACAATTTACAACCCAATAATTACCTCTAAATTTCTCTACCAGGTGATATTCATTTTGGTACTAGCGTATTATCACAACCTTTTGGCGACATTATATGAAACAAAGTATCTGGTTGCCAATTCAGCGCGTACGACACATAGGAAATCAGATATTATTAATAGAGTTGGTAATGGTTGCGATAAAAAATACGTAAGTACCTTGTTTTTAGTTGTGGATTCGGATTACATCTCGGGGAACAATGTGAACCTATAATTCATTAAGCGAAATTTTACCTAAAAAATTTCCTTTTGTGGTATAAATTAGAACAGTAAGTTTTCAATTTATGTGTGTCCTAGTAACCAAATTTATGAGATCTTAGACGCAGTATCCAAGTTGTCATGGTCACGAACTAGTAACCGACGATATAGAGTCATGAGTTCAAAATTTTGTACTTCTGAAGATCCACCGTGTAGAGGAGCTGATGTGCGATACATCTTCCATTGCTCCAGTGTCTTACGTTGGTGCAGTTTGGAAGTTAGGAGAGAGTGGCAGCTCAGATGCATCCTTGTCACGTCACCATAGCTCAAAATTACGAAGTCCATTCCCAATTACCCTCGCATTGCTTGATATTACGACGTAAATCAAAATAAAATAAAATTATATAGTTTGCCAAAAGTCATCACATACCTATCATTTTAATTCAAAACCAACTAATCTTCATTCACAAATGGTGACTTTCAGACTGGAAATTATAAAGTAAAGAACCCATATAAAAATGCATTATTATTAGTAGTAGTAGTAATAGTATCATGCTGACTTATTAGAATTTGTCGACATATTAACTTAATTAATTCAGTCGGAAGTAGATTAGAGCTTCTATTGTATTATAATTAAACTTGTACCTATTGTTTCCTATATTGAGTTCATTTATTTAATCTTGTCATATAATTATAAGCACATCATTTGCACATAATTTCTTTAACATTTTTTTCTTACTTTTTCGTAAGAGAAAAGTTAATGAGATCGTAAATTGTACGAGCTGTGAGTCGATAACTATTTCTATTACTTTTTGTTCAATATTTTCGGCCATTGCCCTTTCAAAACCTTTCTAATTAACTATTTCACAGAGCATTCATCTCAATTACTGTACATAAATTAATGCAATTTTAAGAGTTTTGGGAGGAGTTCACTAGAATCACAACTACAGAACCTTTCAATAACCAGTCTAAAATAATCCAACACATATGTTTAATTTTTATAGTCAATCAACTGTATAAACTTTCAATGTACAAAATTATAATTTTTTCACATTCATGTTATTTCTTGCTCTTAATTTCAATTTGTGATGAAACAAATAATACTCATTTTCTTTGTCTTTCGAAAAGACTTTCTATTAAGTAGTAATTTTTAACTGACTGTGTGTGTTTTTCGGGAAATCTATTCCGTCGTTGTATTTAATAAATCCCTGAGTCTAGCCAAGATTTCATTAAATATTGCGAAGTGAAAAAAAATCTAATTGCTTTAAATTCCCCACTGTCTAAAAATTCCGTTGAATGCAGATGTTTCTAAGATACGTTTTAGGAGCTTTAGATTTCGTAATTATTGTTTAATGCTTCCTTTAGGCGAGAAAGACTAATTCCTGATCACGACTTTAAATTAAATGCAGTTTTTCTTTTGCTTTTGTACAAAAGACAGATTTCCAACTCTAGATAATTGATTCAGGAAATTAAATAGGGTCGTTTCTTATTTGATGGATTCGGATTTTTCACTTTGATCTCGACCAGCTAGAATTATTTAAATTCCCCTTTGTGCATCGGAATTCTGTATTTAGTTATAAGAGGAATCTTAACATTGTTAAGATATATATATATATATATATATATCTTGTTCAACTTTTTAGTCGTTAATAAAATACTTTTTATTCATCCACTGATGTTCAAATACATTTTTTTAAACTTGTGGTGGATGACATTTGATGTTTTTTATTACAGTTTTTTTTTCAAATATTAGTTCATTATTTAATTTTTTCTTCTTTAATTTTAAATTTATTTTGCGTTATTTCTGATGAAGTTAGAACTAGTACCAACAGATGGCACACGTAAGTTTTTCTAACGAATTTTTTCTTCGCTTTAAACTTATAGGGGATGGCACTTGATGTTGACATAGTTTTTTCAAATATTAATTCGTTAATTAAATCGAATTAACTAAAATATTTTTCTTTGTCGACCTAAGCAGGAATTGACTCTAAAAACATTTTTGTATATTACTTGTTTTTGTTAGTAATTAGTTAAAAAATATCATCATCTATAGCATAGAAAATTGCATAAAATAGGAGAATGTTTCTGTTATAAAATCTATTTATGATTTATTAACAAAATAATTGTATTTTTTATCAGCATCCTCCTTAAGTCTAGAGATAAATTTATATACCTTCAATCTTTATTCTGAATAAAAGGTTTTAACAAAATGCTCATAAAACTAAAAGCGAAACTATTACTTTTTTCTCAATCAGCACTTATTTGCTCACCAAAATAGAGAACTACTGAATATTTTGTATTTTGTTTCAACTATTTCGTACGTGCGAGCTTGATGACAAATTTTAATTTTAATAATGTTTTCATTATTACAGCGTTTCTCAAACTGTGGGGCGTGCCCCCTTTGGGGTGCGTGATAACTCTACAAAAGGGGCGCGAGCATATTGAAAAGTCGAAAATAAAAAAGGTTATTTAAAAAAATTATTAATTTACTGAAATCAATTAAACAAAATACTTTCTGGATATGATAAAACATAGAACACACATTTACACTGATATAATACACTTATAAATGCATCAGTACTGTACAATGTGTATTTTATCATTAAATTAACAATACTAAGAACAAGTTTGATAATTATCAGTGACCCCTTGGGCTTGTATTAACACCTATCTTGATGATTTGTACAGAGTTTATAACTAATTCCTTAACTCCCGATTAAAAGTTACGCGATTCGCTCCCCAATTCTACCGTTTTCCACGTAGGCGAGCGTATTTTGATGTTTTTTTAGGGGGAGAAAAGAAATGAATAAGCAAATCCTCTGAAATAATTAAATCATTCGCAAACACTATCAAGGTGCTTTTATAGCATTCCAAAGCCGTCAGAATAATTTTATGGATAGCATTGCACAGAGAAGATCGTACTTCAGAAAGACGTATATATACGTCCATAAAATTTATGCTTTGGCTGAGTGAGACGTTTTTATACGTCGGTGGCACATAACAGGTTAAAGTCGTATATATTGTAGCTTTAGTTTCAAAGTATAGTGTTATTGAATTCAATACATTGTTATTGTAAGGAGGGGGGAGCGATGAAAAAGATGATTGAATAGTGAATAGATGATAGAATATTGAAAGTTTGAGAAGCACTGCATTATTAGGATTCAATTCTTTTCAGCTTTTATGTGTCAATCATTCATCTCATTAACTCTAACTATACTGTTACTCAATTATCTACATACAGTCACAAGATGGCGCTACATTTTTAATAAAATTAAATATATTTTATTTTATATTTGAATTGCTATGTATGATTGAGAGGCCTCTTCATTCCAATAAATTTCCTATTAATTTATCCATAGGATTTTATAAGTATATATATATAGACTTGCTTATATATTTGACCTTATTTTTACTAATTTTTACTTTTATGCGGTACTACTTTCAGTACGTTTTGTAGTGGAAGGAAATATTGACATGGCGATGTGTTGACGTGGAAAAAATTTCACACAAATATTTTTAACTCTATTACTAAGTAGTTTATTAACATTTCTGGTTATATTTTATTAAATTAGCATTGGTGTATTTTATTTTCTAATTATTACATATTTATAATATTTATATATATATATATATGTATATATACTAGCGTTTCCGACAGATGTTGTCAGTATACAAGTCTTAAATCCGAAAATTGCCAACTTTTTTGAATAAATTGTAACAATCTGGCCCGTTTTGATGAAATTGTTTACAAAGAAAGTTATCACAATACCTGACATCATAACATGTACAGTTACCCCAATTCGACCTATCGATTGTGTGAGAGTATGTATTTACAATGAATTAAGTTGAATATAGAAGCTATTCTGAATAGAAACTTAAACTTGTTTTGATTAAAGGATGAGAAAGGTAAAACTCGAGCTATTTTCATAACAGGTATATTTTTTAATGCACAAAAATTAATTTGACCGTAATACCATTGAATTTATAATGTTTTTGGTTAACATAAACAAATAAATGCCTTTTTTTGCCAAACCTCGGTCGTGCAACATATTAATTGCCATGTGAAAAGCAAGGGTTTTCTAAATGTAAGCCACAAATTGTCATTGTTTGACCTTGTGACTTATTAATGGTCATAGCAAATACCAAGTGAAATGGAAATTGCAAACATTTGAATGAGTAGGTGAGTATGAAAGAAACATTGGGATCTGTGGTAGAAGTATAACTTCACCTTGAAGTTTGCCGCTCAAAATAGTGACCTCAAGAAGATTGCCCACGATTTGTTTATGAACAATAGCCCGCCGTTACATAATTTTGGCGCATTTTTAACTAATTACGATATCAGATCAAATTGTGAATCTAAATCATTCTCAAATCCACCTGAACCACACAAGAAATATGATCCAAATCGGTCCAGCAGTTTAGGAGGATTTCAGTCACATACACACACACAGAAGAACTTTATATTAGGTTGGAGGAAAAGAAATCCATTATTTTTGCATGAAAATCAAGACTTTTATTTAACATGCTTCCGATTGTCCGATTTGGGTCAAATATGCACTGTTGTGTTGTATAACTTATTGCCATTTGAAAGATAGCTTCATAATGCCTCTCTCATAGAAGTCTTAGCCCTTATTAGCAAAAACATCTAGTTATCGATTTTCACAATCTTCTCTTGGTCCCTATTTCTTTTCACTCAGGAAGTTTTGAAATGTGAGAAAAAAGTGGTACTCGTTGGTGCCTGGTCCGGACGATATTGTGGATGCATCAAAACTTCCCAACCAAGCTCCCAGAGGTTCTGACGAGTCACTACAGAAGTCTGTGGCCTGGCATTGTCTTGATAGAACACAACGCCTCTTCTGTTGGCCATTTCTGGTCAATCGCTAGCTTCAAACGGTCCAGTTTTTGACACTAGAGATCTGAATATAATGTTTGGCCATGCGTCAGCAACTCCTAATAAATTATTCCTTTCCAGTCCCACCAAATACACAGTAGAACCTTCCTGGTCGTTAGTTCTGGTTTTGCCACCGTTTGAGCTGTTTCACTGCGCGTTCACCACGATCATCGTTTTCGCCCAATATTGTCGTATGTGACCCATTTCTCTTTCCCAATCACCATCTGTTTAAGAAATGGGTCGATTTCATTCCGTTTGGCCAAGGTTTCGCTGGTGGAAGTTCGATCCATCATGTTTTTTTGGTTTTAATTGTTGTGACACCCAAACATGGAGCTTCTTTTTGAATCCAACTTTGCGCAAATGGCTAAAAACTGTTTTATGGTCAATCTTTAGCTCCTGGGCATTGCTACGACTACTAACATGCTGGTCAACTTCGATTATTTCTGTGAATTTTGACGATGGGCCTGCCTGTGCGAGGTGCATCTTTAACATAAAAAATACCTGAACGGAACCGACGAAACCAAAATTGCACGTAATTAGCTTTTACACTATCGAAACCATAAACACCATTCGCAATTTCAGCCACTTGACTTGTATTTTCGCCTTTATCAAAGAAAAACTGTAAAAAGAACCGAATTTTCTCTTTGTCGACTTCCATTTTTAACACCCTATCACTCACAATTAAATGAACCAAACAAAAAAAGCAAACTAATTTTTTAAATGTGAAATGTCATCTTGACAACGAGCATAAATTTGAAATTGATCGATACTTCACGAGATATCAACATTACAGCCATCTACCGAAAAAATAATGGATTTCTTTTCCCCCTACCTAATATATACAGATATGTGCCGTATCGCGACGAAATGAATAATCTTTCCGATACTGTAATTATTTTTTGTCTGATTTTGATAGAAAATTAGACTGCAATTTTAAAAACGGCGAAAATATCGAAACATTCTCCCCTCTTCTTTCTTTTTTTTTCTTGCGGCGCATTAGCAAAATAAACAACACACAGGGGTAAAACAATTATGCTTTTTAATTAATATTTTTTTAATTAATTGCGATATTGGACTGAATTGTGAATCTAAACCATTCTTGAATCCACTTGAACCCACACAAAAAATGTCATCAAAATCGGTACAGCCGTTTAGGAGGAATCAGTCACAAACACACGCACAGAAGAATTACATATATAAAGATTATTTGAGAAGATATTAATTAAAAACGCTAAAAATGATTATTCCCCTGCATTTTTGTAACAATAAAGAAACGGTTTGGCCAGTTTGGCGGAAAATCAATTTTCGACACCAACTTGCGTCATTTTTGTATAACAATAACGTTGTTACAACAATGCAGATGAATATCAATTTGAATGTTTTTAATGTTTTTAATTAATATATTTTTAAGTAATTGCGATATCGGACCGAATTGTGAATCTAAACCATTCTCGAGTCCACTGGAACAGACACAAAAAATTTTGTCAAAATCGATACATGTGTTTAGGAGGAGTTTAGTCACATACACACGCACAGATTTTTCTATAGAACTTTATATATTTTATATATAAGACCCCGCTTACCGCTGTTTCGTTTAGCGCTGTTTCGGTTTAACGCTCTTTTATTTGAACTGTGGGGTTCCCCGAAACTGCACGTAGCTTTCCGATATCCGAAGTAGTTTATCTGTGTTTCTTCTTTCCTGCGGTGTTATACTAACGTATTTTTATCGTTTCAAACATTTGTTGACGTTATTGTAAGTTTAAATTTATATAATATAACGATTGCTACTGTGACAAATATTGTGATTTTTAGTTTTTATCATGGGTGATAATAAAAAACACCAAAATAAAGTAACAAGAAAAAGCATTTCACTAGAAACTAAAATGCAAGTGATTAGAAGATTAAATACTGTGAACGTCAGTCTCAAATTGGTGCTGCATAAAATTTGGCAACTTCAACAAAAAGGACCATTCTTAAAAATAAAGAAAAAAATACTGTCGTCGGCAACTGCAACTACGACAAGCTCTGCAATTAGATTTATTCGTTCTAGAAATAATACAATAGAGGAAATGAAAAACGACTTTGTATATGGATTGACGACAAAACTGAATGCAATATACCATTAAGCCAATCTACTTTCTTCATAAAAAGGCAGAAAATTGGAAATATAGAAGAGACTGAATTATCTTAAATGTAAACATGCTGACTTAGAATTTTATTTATTGTTATATGCATGCATATTCGTTTATTATGCTCCTATATTTGTAAAAAATAGACTTTTGTTTTATTGTTATAAAAAGCATAATTAATAAATTTAATGGTAAAATACCTGACCATTTTTCTACCCATCTTCACCTAACACCATTATTTACATGATGAGATAACCTCGTTTAACGCTGTTTCATATTACGCTCAACTTTGATGGAACATATACCCCGCGTTATCGGGGTCTTACTGTATATATATACTGTGGCTAAAATTTCTTTTACTGTTCTGTCTAGTTATACTTAGGATTATAACTATTTGTATGTATTATTATTTATATTTATTTATTTATATACAAACATATATGTATATCTTGTATCATTAGGAGGAAATTAAATTTTGTATAGTTCATAAAGGAATTCATTAACAGTTGTTTTTCATTAATTATTGAAGATCCGTTTGAAGTACCATATTCTATAAAATCCTGTGATGACGATTTTCTTCCGGCTTTTCATGGATTTCATTATTCACTCTGTAAAATAGTTTTCATTGCGTATTCAGTCAGTATGCAGCAAAGCAATGCTCGTAAACGTGAATCCTTTACTGGAGGGCGTCCCAAAATTACGAATAGTTTTAAAGATGATCTTGCATTGAAAGCATTCAATAGTTTTTCTTAAAAAATATTCAAACCAGAAAACCTATTTCTAATTTTTCTAAGAAAATGTGTCTTCCTTCATCATTTGATTTTGTAATTTATTACAAATGATATAAAAAAAGACTCCTATGCTGATATCACGACTTAATAAATGGAAATTCTTTATTTCCATTGAATTTCACATACCCTATTTGATACCATTAATACATTATTTATAAAAAAATCCATAAAAGTGTGTTAATTTATAAGTTGAGGTCAAAACTTAGGCGTTGTGTTTTTAATAAATCCTTTCTTTAATAATATTTTTGTTGATAAGTTCTAAATTTATTCCGGCTGCATACAATTTTCCTTCGGTTCAATTATTTAATATCAAATCTTGTATAGTTCATTTTTTTTCATTAAATATTGCCATTATTGATTTAGAATTTTTGCTAAAAATTGAGAAAGTGTATGTTCTAATAAATTTAAGTATGCTCAATGAGGAAAAGGTTTAAAGTAGGAGTTGCATCATAGATATGTTAATAAGTTTTGACATGACCTTTAGGTTCTGGAAACTTTTAAATGTTTAAGTCATCAAATGTGTACCATGTATTTAAAATAAAGGAATTAAATATAAGTTTTTCCATGTAATTTTCACAGTTATTCAGATTTTTCTGCTTTTTACTTGTAGCAACAGGTATTATAAGCGCGTTCAATCCATTTAAATATTCTTTAATTACTTTACATGATGTTGAAAACCGCATATGTTTTTATTACCAGGAATAACACTACTAAATTATAAGGAATTTTAAATGAAGGCATATTTGACCGTTAAAGTTTCTACTCTCTATTTGAATTTTTTTTAAAAAAAGAAAAGAAAATATCCGAATTCTTTTTCTATTAATTAATAATAAAATTTTAAATCCATATTCAATGAACTTATATTTAAAAAAAGAAATATAAAAAAAATATCCTCTTAAAAACAAATGTTGAAGAGTGAAATATACATGTATTCATACCAAAATACAGTGCAAGGGTTGAAATGGAAAATTTATGTAACGATTATATTTCTTTCAGGTCTCCGACTACTCTAAAATTTTGAATTTTATTATATGACATCTTATTAGCTTTATAAAAATACCATGTTTATTATTTTCCATTCTCTGGAACAAAAACTACAAGTTTTTTAGTAAAAGCAGATGTCACTTCTTTAAAGAAGATGACATACCTTAAAATGCGTTTTACTCGAAATGAGTTTCTTTTAAAAATGCTCAAATGGGAACAGCAGTTCCTCAAAAAGTTTTGAAAATAATTAACTGAAATTTTTTGTGTATGTTCTTTACAACAGTAGAAGTGTTTTAACCATCATATTTATCAATTACTGTTTTATTTCAAAATATACAGCTCCTTATGTGAATATAATCACTGTTTTTAAGCAACTTCATATAACTAAGACAGAGTGCACCAGTTTATGTTAAAAATTAAAACATTTCTAAACCTGAAGGTCATTTCAAAAATGAATAACAAAGCAACACATCAAAATTGAAAAATTGGAAATTTGTTGCATAGAATGGGCCCCGTTTATGTAATTTTTAACCATTTTTTCCCGTTTTAGTAATAATTTCTTTTCGTCTTTTTAATTTTAGCATATTTTTCTTAAAATGTACTAAATAAATCTAAAAACCATAAAAAAAATCCCAATTATTTCCACTTTTTTTTAAAAAAATTTTTTTAAAGTAGTTGAATACTTAAATAAATTTTTAATTCTAGATCTCGTTCACCAGTTTAAAGCAACATATTTTTTCTTCTTGATTTAAAAGAACAAATTGTATTTTGAGATTAAAAAATAAATTAAATAATCAATAATCAACAATATGTTATGTGAGAAAAAAATACTACCAGGTGGCTATGACTTTTTGTGTTCCTGCAATTTAGTAACATTATTGATGAATTCATTTATCATGAAAGATGTCTTGTTTAATGATAGATAACTGAGTTTAAAAAGTCATTTATTTCCTCACGTGACCTATTAAGCCAATGACTGTAATGTACTTAATCCATAGTTAATCTTTCTAACAATTATCTACGGGTCAAAAGATTAATTTTTAATCTTCGTGTATAAAGCAAGAAAGCATTTTCACGCTAAATTTGCGTTTGAGTAATGGTTACACAATTTTATGTGCGTTACTACAAAATTACTACATTAATAATACGATCTTTACCTTGCACTATTGATGAAGCCATGTTTCTGTGAAGTGTGTTTTAAAAATTAATTTCAACGGTAAATTGAAAATAGCTCGAATATATTTTATGCAAAAGCATGTAAATTTCAACACCCCTTCTGCCTCATGGAAAGTTAGTAATACCCTTTCAAACGTCATGTAATTTTAAGAAAGCCCCCATAATATGGTATAAACACAAAACTAATATGATGAAGCACGTTGAACCCATGAAATTTACGTTTAAATAAGGTTAAGGAAATTTTATGACCTAATGCATTTTTAATACAAAAATGTAGTTTAAGAACCATTTCTAAATTGTTTGGAAACTTGAATGGAGCAATTTCTTGTTTTCTCGTTTCATGTTAGAATACACTCTATGCATTTGAAGAGAACAGTGACTGAAATATAAGAAGAAATTTTAAATGTGAAGCTACAAACGTTACTTGCTTGGAATTTTAATTATATTCCAAATAAGTTAATAAAATTTTATTTATCGCACCTGTTAGATATATTAATATCCATCTCTTACGTTAATTTTTTTATTTGCAAATGTTTTGTAACGATTATGAAATTTATTTGAAGATAGTTACTAACGCTAAGAAACAATCTGAAAATGCTTCAATCAGATTATAATTTCACAACTTGTACAGAGCCATTCATTAGCTCAAACTTTATCTTTTATTCTTGGTATTTGAATTAATAAATATGTGTTTGCCAGAAACAATAATTTTAGAATTTTTTTCTTTCTTGTAAATGTTAAATTAAAATTTCATTTTAAATTTAACTGAAAAATGCATATACCGTATTTACTCCAACCTAAGCCGCACTATTTTTCCAGTGTTAATGCTGCTGAAAATCGGATGTGGCTTAGAATATAAGGAGAAAAAAGCATTTGTTTGCATGGGGAAAAATTGAGTTTCCACCTTTCAAAAGGAAAAATGCAACCGTCCATTGTGACTACCATCAGTGATTCATCTCATTCCGCAGTTTATCTAAATATTGTTTTCTGCTCGTATTTAGAAAAAAATTTTGTATACGATTTCTTTTAATCACATTTAAACATCAAAGATATCAATAATTGCAGGGGTGGCCAGACTTTTCCAGGGTGCGGGATACTTCTAATTATTTTCAAACTGTTGCAGTCCACCCTATGTCAATGGCGCACGCAAGGAGGGGGTCCACTGGTCCCTACCTTCCCCATATCCCTTGATTTTTTTCCCCGATTGATTATATAACTCCACGTACATAGTACGTAAAATTAAAGTAATTATTTGTTAATAATATTTTTTATTTTTATTTAATACTGATTATTTATTTAATAATTTATTTTTTACTCATTTTTAGTTCCTGACAATCTACAAAATTAAAAAATATATGTGTTTGACTGCGTATTGGGGTATTATACGAGAATGGCAGACTTTCAACCCTCGACCCCGCCTCTCCCCTTTAAAAATTCTTGTGTGTGCCAGTGCCCAGTGTCGTAGGTGTAGTGAGGGTGGAAAAAGTCTACAATATTTATAATAAATTATTAATAAATACGCTATATGTGCTTACTTACAGAACTAAAATAAAAAAAAACTAACCCCTTTAAAACCGCGTTTAAAGCAAAATACAAACATAATAATAATAGCCACAAATATAATAATAATATCAAACGATGCACTTATTATCAAACAATTTAAAATACGTAAAAAATAAAAAGTTTTTATCTTAAGTTAGTTTTCTTTGTCATAGTCAGAAGAAGACTTAGTCTGCATACTGTCAGTCAATCGTGAATATTTCCGTACATAAATACTAACTGCTAAAATCTTCAGGTGGTCACCCCAAAATGTCTAAGCGGTCCACTGGTCAATCATGATCGATGCAATGCCCACCCCAGGATAATAGCATCAAGACGAGTTCACACTGTGAGGCAAATATAAAAAGGGAAGCAATTTTATTTGAAGGGGGTAAAAACGGAAACAGAGAAGCAGCCACTGAAAATTTGACACGGATGAAACATATGTATAATCGTCGATGGCATAATCAAAATGATATAATTTTTGCTTATAAATTTTCAATTGTCTTTAATAACTCTTTTATATTCTTCTATAATACATTTTTTAAAGAAAATATTGCATTACAAATGCATTGGATGACACGGAAGACGACTCCGTGTGGGAAACGGTGATGCCGTCACTAATTCCAAAGTCAGCTGTGACAATAGAAGTGGAGAAACATTTTCGAAACATGAGGGAACCACGATGGTTAGAATAATTATAAGTTGCTGTTGCTGCTGCTCATGCCACCTGTCTGACATAGTCAGATCGAGGCCCACGAAATTCATCGTGGCAATGGGCTAGATGTACGCCTGCCATCGGCCTTAGCCTTGAGCCCCATACATTTCACGATTCAGCTCGATGAAATTCCCGAAGGGACGATAGAACATTATGATAGATGGCACCACCATCTATCTCCACCTCCACAATTTAGGCATGGAACTGAATTGGAGGGAAATTTTCTCCAGTTCCCTGCACTCGTGATTCAGCCCACAAGACTTTTGGATGCACTGATTTAACGAGCATGTACTCCGTGTGTACTCGGAGGGCATTTGGCGGTACGGGCATCGAGCCCAGGCCTTCCGGTCCGGAGTCCGGTGCTCTGACCACTAGGCTACCCGCGGCCTTTAATTATAAGTTAATTCATGTATTTGAAAAAGATTAATACTGGTAAAATAAATTAATTATTAGCTTCTTATTATTGCTCATTGAAAAATTATTTTAATATTTCCTAAGTATCGGATATGGATGAACCTTTTACACAATTTCTTTTGTCTTTTCTCAAAAACATCTAGAGAATTGGAAGTGCGGCTTAGTATGTATGAAAACATATTTTCACAAAAGCATGTTGATAATTTGGGAAGTGGCTTAGAATCGATGGCGGCTTAGATTCCAGTAAATACGGTATATAATGTTTGAAAATTGTGAATGATTCACTTTATGTGAATAGGAAGATATCTTAGAGCTACACAAGCTTATATTTATGTTTTCTTATAAACCACATTGAAATTTAAACTCTATTACAGAACTTTTTAAGGCTGTTTTCGGCTAATGTTAAAGAATAGGACCCAAATTCGGAATACACTGGTGTGAAAAAATTAAGGACGAGACGGTTTTTTTAATATAACTTTGTACAAAAGCTTTCCAAATCAACACATTTAATACCGTAACATCCACAATACGTAATGACATGTGTAATATATGTAAGCAACAATTACTAAAAAAGAAATCAGAGGGATAAAAAGAAGCTTGATTGAAAAAGTAGCTTAGAGCGCAATGCGACTGAAGGCCGAAACATCCCTGTGATGGGTGTCCAGCCAGAAACATCCGGTCTTTAGTAGGGGATATGATCTCCCCTGACTGCTAGGCAGGTTTCACAGCGTCTGCCCATGCTGAGAATGAGGGTGTCAATGAGTTATTGAGGCATTGCTGCCCATTCGACTTGCAGCGCCAATCGAAGCTCCCGAATCGTTACTGGTAGTAAGGTACGAGCTGCCAAGCGTCTGCCTAGAAAATCCCATACATGCTCGATGGGATTGAGATCCGGAGATCGTGCCGACCAATCCCATACGTTCAATATCCTCACTCTCTAAGAGCTGTTCGGCAGCTACTGTGCGATGACATGGTGCATTGTCGTCCATGAAAAGGAACTGCAGACCATAGCGCCTCTAAAAAGACGCACATATAGAAGAAGAATCTCGTTACAATAAAGGGTCCCATTGACTGAACCTGCGTCGAAGATGTGAAGGTCTGTACGACTACCAAGCATGATGCCTCCCCAAACGAGAACACCGCGACCTCCATACCTGTCCCTTTCAATGATGTTCGAGGGATGATTGCGGCTTCCACGCTCTCTCCAGATGAGTATGCGATGAGAATCGCAACTAAACTGAATCTGCTCTCATCTGTAAAGAGTACTCGTCCCCATTCTTTGTCTCTCCAATTCCTGTGTTCCCGGCACCACAGAAAACGCCTTCTCCGATGGGCAGGCGTTAAAGGTACACAACGTACAGGGCATCGTGCAAACAGACCACCAGCGTGCAGTCTTCTGGCCACGGTAAAACGCGATATCGGTCTTCCAGTCGCCTGTGTCGTGTGTCTAGCGATTTAACCCGCTGTCTCTTCTGGCCTGTAAGACAATGTACCGGTCATCTGCGGGTGTGGTTCCTCGTGGACGACCACTACTGAACTCCCGGACAGCTGTTCCTGTAGTTTGAAATTGTCTCCAAAGTCGTGAAACGATGCTGCAAGCAATTCCGAACTCTGCAGCCACACTTGTCACACTGCGGGCTTCCTCCAACTTCCCAATGATTCGACCTCGGGTAAAAGCATCCAGATGTCGTCTAACAGATTGATTATTCGCCATTTCTCGCTGAGCCAGCAACTCGGTGTGATTTTAACTGCTATACGGCGTGCAATCTCTTTGCCAGAAATACTGATCTTACACCGACAACATGCTTTATACTACTCAGACACTTCCCCATTACGTCTACCTGCATATCTGCGCATGTGCTACCGTACATCACCTTACTTAATCTCCTGATTGGTCTTTCTGTCCACTCTGCCTCTTCGTTCAGCTGATATGCTAATGTTTCGACTTCATCCTTAATTTTTGCACACCAGTGTATTTTTTCATATATAAAAGTACTCAAACTCGATTATTATATTCTGGCTACACTATACTGTAGAAATTACTTATTTTATCATACTACTCATTTTACACGAGTTGAGGCGTTTTTCTTTTATAAAATGTGCTATCTCCTATACCGTAATGCTAAATGAGCTATCCCTTCACATGTTACAAGAAAAAACTAATTAGTTGTGAAATATTTTGAAATTTTAAAAACATTATCTTATAAACAAATGTATGAATTACGATGTCACAAATTTTTATAAACATTGAGGCATTTTTTCAGTCCGAAAATGTGCTCCGCATTAAGTTCACGCTCTTGGCAATATGGCGAAAACAGCCTTAAGAACTCTATTTTCTTTATCTTGTGCATTGCTTCGTTTAATCTGGAATTATTTTTGGAATTTCTAATCTTATTTTTTTATTAAAATTTCATTAACTCTGCTTTATTTATTTAACGTGTGATAATCATTACCTTTTATAGTAAAAAAAAATTGAGTTACTGCTTATAGTATAATTTTAATTAAACTTTCATTTATGTACTGAAAACACGCATGCTTTTTCAGTTTTATTTCTCTAAAATATAAAAGGTGTGTTCTAGTTAATGTTGTTTTCTTTCTCAAGCTCTCATAAATTTCATGAAAAAGGAATTAATTTCATTCGCGACGAAAAGTCTCCTTTAACTAAGATTTTACATGATGGTAAAGCATTCTGATACAGAAGTAACCTGCTTAGTAAAGTACTGACTCGTAACTTATGGAGAAGTGAATTCGGATATCATTATTCTAAATGAAAAAGGGTTTTATAACCGGAAGGACATTAAATCTGTCCGGTCACGAGCTCTTAGCTAGTTTCAAGCCCTGTTACCACTGAATACCTGTCATTTAGAGTAATTGATACATGTTAAATCTGTCGTGGCTCGAAATCTTCACGTTGACATGGTTTGAAAATTCGGAGAGTGAGATGCCGACTAGCGCGTCGTTCTCTTCATTTGACCATGGTTCAGAATTACAAGGTCTGTCAACTATATCTCTGTTGTTGTTTTAGAGTAGGAGTATTCAACCTTTCGTATTCGAGAGCCAAATTAATAAATGATCCACGGGCTACATCAATAGATTCAGTGATCCACGGTACACACGACTGCTACAAAAATATTGCAGTCTGGAAATGTATACAAAAAAAAGAATATTTGTTTAAAGACTATAACTGGTTCTAAGGGAAGAGATGGTGTTTACAGATTTGTATATATATATATGTATCGATTTCAAAAAAGTTAAATGAAGTCCAATTAAAATACTTTGCAAACACCTGTTAAAGATAAGGGTCCACTTTTTTCCGAAAATTTCAGAGATTTTATACATATATATATATATATATATATATATATATATATATATATATATAGTGAGATTTTTTTATATATAAAATTATTTAAAAATGCAGTGACAGTTTTGGAAAATACGTTATTTTTATAAAATTTTATCACACATATCAGTGAAATGTTTTAAATATCATGAATAACAGAAAGAAATAACATTTTTATAACAAAAAACAGACAAGTCATTTTTTTAAATTACCTTACATTCAAATGAGGGGCCACTAAAATGCCTTCAGTGGGCTATTCGTAGCCCACGGGCCATAGGTTGAAGCCCCATACTTTAGAGTTCAGCGTTAATCATAGTTATTGAAAGTAAGGTACTAGTGCAGTTGCCTATATCATAATCTATCTTTAATTAAAAATTATGAAGTATATTGGCTGCGTTAACTTCCGACTCTGAGATGGCTGAATGATAGTCAGAAATTGGCAATTGGGAACGCTTTAGTTAAAAAGTCATCAATCGCATTTTTATTTAAAAAATTTTTTAATTCAAAACTCTTTGCTTGACTGATTTCTACGAAAAATGTTTATTAATGTCCAGTAAAATGTTGTCAGATTCAAACAGCTAATCAGATTAAATAAGTGTAGCTAAAATATAATACTTAGCAAAGTGCATAATCTTTAATTGATCTCATAATTTTCAGTCGCTTTTAAATATCAAATAAAACACATTTAGGTTTTTATTTCCTTCTTTAAAACGATTCATATTAACATGAATAAACTTCACTATTAAACACGATTGTTTAAGGCACTCAAATAAAGAAATGAAATATTAGCTTAAAATTAGTTTACGAGAACGATTAATTATTTTAAGGAAACCAAGGCTATTAAATTTCAAAATTTAAGAAATCAAAATCAAACTTAAAAAGTTTTAAAATGCAAGAAAAGTCTAAGATACCTAAAATTTACAGAATCTCATTAGCTGCTAAATTATATTAAAAGCCCAAACAAAATGACAGTTTAATTATAAGAAAATAAAGTGCTATCATTGCATATGCGATTAAGAGATTAACCCCATATAAGTGGTCAAATATTTTACCTAAAATGTTCCAAACAGGACACATTTTTATTGCATATAACTAAGCATATTACTTAACAGAATGCGAAAATGGAAGAATTTTATTTTAATTTTTAATTTTTGCACTTTTCACACTATTTTTTTATTTTATTATTGTGTAACATAAAAACCCTAAATGTTTGCTTTTTATAAGTACACTCTGCATGCTATTAAAAAAAACGTTTTGTATAGTTAAAAGAATTTCTCTCATACTTGCAAAAACATTTCATATTCGTACCTCTTTTTGAAACGGCTCAGAATTTTATATGTGGGTGCATATATATATATATATATATATGTACGCACACAAATTAAAGCATGACGTAATACGAAGTCTTACATTGCAATGGGGACAGAGATAATATCGACATTTTTGGATTAGCTTTCCATTTCATTTTCTTCTCAAGCAACACATTGCACATTGCCTTGCCAATTCCTGTTCTTTATGGAATATTTTCAAAAATTTAAACTCCTGCATTCAATGAAAAATTCCCGCCTTCATCTCAAAGAAAATCATGGATGAGAAGTGTTTCAGTACCAAGGACAAGCTTCATCTTTTAAAAACACCAACACTAATAATTTCCCTATAAGATTCAAAAACATGTGCAAATCAAAGACAGAAAGAAGAAAATATCAGTGCCCGTACAGCGTATGAGCAATCACCTTGTGGTCAGTCTTCGGTAGCCCGTACAGTGCACGGGCTAACCAGTTAAAAGGGGTGCTAATTTTGTCTGGAGGGGTGAAAATATAAACAATTTTCAAGCAAATATAATTCTTTTTAAATAAAATAATTCAAATCCTTTACACATTGTTTACAAAGGATTATGGTTTCAAAAAAGTACAAAATGTTTGAAATATAATCATAATTTTAAAAATTATAAGCATATAAAAATAAGGAATAATTTTGTAGTAAATATTAAGTAATGTTTTTGCGTTGCGCACGCTATTTTCTAAAATAGTAGCTTTTGATGCATAAAACTTTATAGAATTATAAAATCTATCATACTCTTTAAACCCTAGTTAATTTAAGAATAATATATCTTTTGTATTTCAAAATATTTGGAAAATATTGAAATTTTTTAAAAAAATTTGGAAACTATTTTTTTTACTTTTTTAAAAATATAATTTATTATTCTACTTATATAAAAAGACTACAGTGTAATTAGGAAATACATTTAACTTTATAAATCAACTTATTGCTTGCAATTAAAGATACTATTTTAGAAAATAGCATGCCCAACGTAAAACTTTATTAATATTTCTTATAAAAATGTTTCTTATTTTCATATGCTTATAATTTTTAAAACTATGATTATATTTTAAACATTTTACACTTTTCAGAAGCCCCATTGATTTATAAAAAATGTGTAAAAGATACGAATTATTTAATTTTAATTTCAAATAGTTATATCTATTTGAATATTGCTTATATTTCGCACCCTCTAGAGAAAGTTAATACCCTTGAGACCCCTTTAGGGGTTGAAATAATATGCAGTAACGTATTTTACATTAAAATATACATGTTCGAACTACTCATTTTTAAATTGATTGGATTTTAAAAGAAATTTCTTTGAAGACCTCTTATTATGGACTAATGATTGTTGAATATTTTTGTCATTGTACATCCATTGGTTGAGAGTGGCGAACAAAAGGAAAATTCGTAAATTAGATGCATAAGTTTGTTCCTAGGATCCTTGTTATTTTC